>JANZLD010000004.1:38577161-38596003 GCA_026413575.1 Erythroxylum carthagenense | reverse complement strand
AGGTACGTAATCGAAAACCTAGTTCTCTGGCTTTTACAGCAATCCCACCTTCACCAAAAGGCTGACTTGAGCGTCGGAGGGGCTAATCGGGACATAACCCTCGACATGCCTTCCTTGTTTTGCAAGTATCAACACGTCGGATTCATCACGGAGAGCAGTCAACCTATGGATCCAAACGGCAACGTACAGTTCAGCCAAAATCCGGCAGAACCAATATTAATCATGATCTCTTCAAGAAATATATGATAACCAATATCTGTAACAAAGTCAAGATTCGCTATTAGTTTTATGATTTCTTATTTAAGCTGATAAAATTAGTTTCAAACTCGTCCATTGTCATCGTACCTTTCTAATTCTTAGTACTTTAAAATCTATAATTTAAGGATTATCTTTAAGACTATAAATGCAAATTCCGTAAAACTTTAATCCACTTATAATTCCTTTTTAAGAAAACAACAAAAATATTAAACATCATCCGAACAAATACTAAAACAAAGTTGACCTAAGTCTACGAAAAAAAAAAACATAGCTAAAGGAACAAAAATTGTCGCTAATATGAATTGGCGACAATTTAGTTTCATCGCCTAAAATGTTCACCAAATTCTTGTTGCTGAAAACGATAAGTGATGTTTTGTGTTAATCATCGCTAATATGTGTGGCTACGCTTATTTTTCGTAGCTAAAAACTGTTAGCTATGCTTCCATGAACATAGTTAAAAGTTTTTAGTTACGTTTCTAAAAACGTCGGCATAAGTTTTTAGCTACATGTCTGAAAATGTAGCTAAATGTTTTTAGCTACGTTTAATAAAATGAAGCCAAATGTTTTATCTACATTTTAAAGAAATGTTATACCATGTTGGAATAAATTATTTGTTACATTTTTATTCTATATTACTGTATATAATGTTTTGATATATTTTTATTGTTAATTTATTATAAAAATATATCAAAAATAAATGATAATTTGAAGTATTATATATAAAAAATATAATATCATTAAATTTCTTTGTATACAAGATTTTTTCTTATATACAAAATAATAAATACTGAGAGTAGTTTACAAATTATAATACAAATCGCTCAACTGTTGCATCTTCTTCAAATCTATAATCAAAGAAAAAAGTATTAAATTATAATACGAACAAGAATTAAAAGAAAAAATATAAGAGACGTAATTAATACCATTCACTTTGTAGTTGGAAGAGCAAGGAATCCTAAAAATATGGTAACAAGTATGTGATTTATGGACAATAATAATGAGATGCTCTCTTCCTCAAATTCTTACGATGATAATGATGATCGTGATGTTTATCTTTTATACAATAAGTTATTTGAAAGCTTAGAGGTTATAAGGTTGAAAAGAAAGGAATTATCTTTTAAGCATAAAGAGATTTTAAAGGAAGAAATTATATGTATGACATGATAAAATCTAATAGTGTGGTTATTGTCAATGATAATGAGTATAATTTATTGCATATGAATGAGACATTGAATAAAAGAGATCAATGTACTCAAAGAATCATTGTCAAGATTCACTATAAGTAGTGAAAAATTGAACATGTTACAGAGAGAGAGAAACTACACTTTAAAGGCGGAGTAATGGCCAAAAACAATGCCAAGAGGCTTATGGTGGTTTTAATGGAAAGGTTCACAGATTGTGAGAAAGTTGAAGTTGGACAACTTATCTATAGGTTTGACTTTGTTAAAGTATGATGGAAAATCAAAAGTTAGAGCTTACGTCATAAGGATGTAGCATATAGCCAATAGGTAAGCTTGCTAAAAACCTTAATCACAAAGAAGTGTAAACAACATGAAAAAATTAAAAAGGAATTCCGTAATTAGAAAATCCTACAACCGCTATTGAAGAAATTAGAACTCCAAAGGTGTGATAAACACTTTTGAATTACATCAAAGTGGTTAAAGAAATCCAAAATTTCAAACAATCGGGGGCATATGAATGCGACCTTCATAGAACTAAGAACTCAAGAAACAAAACAAGTTTAGAATGGTTTTGTTTAGTAACATCTTCTTTTTACACCTAAATCCCTAACATCCAAAAAACAAACAAAAAACTTTAACAACTCTGACCCAAATTTACGCACCACAAGCATTGAACCAGAACATCATCTTCTAGTTTATATGATTCAAATCCATAGAATCCCACATCGGCATTTTTCTAGGAATGAACAAACAACTTCCTAACCAGATAAAATAAGAGTTTCTCTACAAGCCATTCGAGCTACAGTTGGTTATTGATGCTATCCAGTTAGGACTATCAATGGGATATTAGGCATAAAAATTTGGTAAGGAAGAAGAAAGACTACAGTCACTTTTACACCATTAACTCCCAATTGGCTAAAACAAACTTATATAAAAACAAATGACCAATAAACATCTAAAGAAATAAAACAGAATTAATCAACTAATATAATTACAACGTAAGAGAAATTCCATGTAAGAAACTAGCTTACAAAGAACGAAGCTGGATGTCAAAGACAGGGACATGGCTGGAAACACGATGAACGATAGCAGAATGTAGTGAAGATAGGGCAGAGAGATGGAGATGGGAGAGGACATCATGTTTTAGTTTGTATATGACAAAAATGACATTTTTTACATAAAAAACTAAGTCATTTTTTTTTAATATACAGCGGATTTGGCGACGATTCAACAAAATCATTGCCAATGATACTGTTTTTGTGATGATTTAAAAAAATGTTGCCAAACCATTTCCAAAATGTTACATGTTTGTTACAATTTATCAAAGCCTCGTAAAATGTTACTGCTTTGGCGATGATTTCCAAAATTGTCGTCAAAGGCTAAATATATGACATATATTTTACATAATTTTAGAAATTATCCTATATAAATAAAATTTATATATAACAAATACAATAATTTGATAATTATTAATTTGAGAAATTATAATTATTATCTATACATTTATTAATATTAAATATTAAATATTAATAATAAATTAAAAGAGTATTAATATTATATTAATTACCATGTATCATTATATTGTTTTTAACAATATTATCTATAAATGTTAAGTGTAAATTATATCATGTTTTAGGGTAGAGTTGATATGTTTTTAGTCATTAATTTAATCATTTAGTATGTGATTAGGTTAGAATTGTTTTAGTTTGTTAATTATTTGTGTTTTAGGTGTTATATATGTTAATGCAAGCTTTTAAGCTTAAATTTTATGTTTTTGAGGATGTGTTTGCTAGTGTTTCAGGGTCAATATCAAAGAACGGATAAGTTTTGGAGACATTCAGGCTAAAACAATGGCCCACAATCGTGGCCTATATTTGACGATTGTGATAGAAGCCCAAGTTATGGCCTGCATGCATCGATCGTGGCAAAAGCCCAAGAAATGACCCATGATCGTGGCATGGAGGGCCACAGTTGTGGCTTGTGATAGGCTCCATAAGTATACGGGTTTAGTTGAAGCAATCAAGTGTCAATCCACAAGGACTAGGTCAAAGTACTAAATTTACACCTTCTAAATTTGCTAAGCAATTGAATATGAAAACTCATTTGTAAAGGAGATATTAATACACGATTAATATAATTTAACCTAATATTCTAGTAATTTCTCCCAAGGAAGAAATCATGTCATCCTTATGAAATAAAATATTGATCTAAGTATATTAACCCACTCTTATCAATTAATTCTTTCGAAGTAATTGACGTGTTGATTTCAATTTTTATACTATACTAGTTTCCTAGCCTAAAATCGAATCCAACCTAATGAATACAATGGTTAATCTCAAATACTCTTCTATTTCTAAATGTTCTTTCAATTGAGTCTAATCTAGTAATTCAGACATTAACCATCACTTTTTAGTATTTAGTTTAACATCTATCAACATTCAATAAGAAACCTTAGATTAGATAGATCAAATCATCATCCTCTATTAAAATCAAGACAACATTGAAATTAGAAGTAAAAGCATAAGATTTAATGCATAAATTCCAAGTTGAAACAAACATCCTAGTAAAAGAAAATTTATAAATTCATGACTGAATTCAACTAAAGAGTAAAATCATAAACATGAACATGCAAGATAAATAACAAGAAAATAAGGAGGAGAAAGAATTTTAGTTGATTCTTGAATCTTGATTTCTCAATCTTCAAATCTCCTTTTACGATTTCTCCGTTCTTTATCCTTTTTCTTCCCTTCTTTTCTCTCCAGACTCCACAAAAAATTTCTCTTCCCCTTTAAAATCCATTAACTGTCTTTTAACCACTTGAAAAACCATTAGATCTGTTGTACATGGACCGTGTGACAATGCACTGTCAGATCTTGTTCTTTTTGAGTCTAGCTACCTCTTTGCTATTAGAAGATACGGTCAGTGTTAATTTACACGACTTGACAGTGTACTCCTCTAATCTTCATTTTCCTCCCAAAACATCTGCAAACATCGAAAACAAAGCAGCAGTACCAAATTTACAAAAACTAAAGGCAGTTTAACATCATTCAATACAAAAATAATGACAAAATAGAGCTAAAATATATCAAGAATATCGATTTATCAACCTGCATTGGGCAGACATACAGGCACTAAAAATAGTCAAGTTTCGAGGGATTACTTGGATCTTTCAGATCCCTAAAAAATCCTAGGGTTGCTCAAAACATAAGAGGATATTTAAAGAACAAGAAAAGAGGTGGAGAGGAGCTTTTACATTAGCCATTTAGATTGTATTTCTTGTTTATTTCAATTTTATTATTATATAGATTGGATTGAATAGTTGATGATAGGATCTAGAATGTTGAAGATTTCCTAAACTCACATTTAGAATTTTATTCTTGAATTAATGGAAATCTGATTGTTTATGTGTTTATTAGATTTGTTGTGGTTTAATTCTGCGATTGCATAATTCGGTAATAAAATGAGAAGGTGAATTGAATAAAAAATGATTAAATTGGACTGACAAGAGTTAGGTAATTTAATAAAATAAGAATTGAATCAGATCGAGAAATTGTGTGAGGAGAGATCTTGCATAGGTTTTTAATAGTTTATTAGAGAACTTCAAAACTAATTAAGTTTTTGGATGGGCTGGAAATTGAGAGATTGCAATTGCTATAATCTAGTTAAGGTTTATGATTTAGGGTTAATGGTTATAACTCGAGAGAGGGTAATCAACTTAGGATAGTCTAGAACTAACAATCTAGTAATTTATAATCAGTTAGGTTGGCACGAAGGACAGGTAAAATTCCCTTTATCTTAATTGGTAATTTCTTTCGATTGATTCTTGGGTGTGTTGCAATTACTTAGTAATTTGTATTTTCATTTTTGATTCTTAATTTGATTAATTAAATTAAATTCTTGCATTAGTTTTGTGCAACTTAAATTTCTATTATTGTTTTTGGCCATACATTTTAGGATTAGATTAACTCCCTCCTCGTGGAATTGACACCTTTGGTACTACACCAACGAACCGTGTGCTTGCGAATTATTGAGGGCTAATATTAAAACTTCCACACAACCAAACCATGATCAAGTTTTTGGCATTGTTGCCAAGGAGGAGATTAGTTTAGTTCTTTAGTTTAAGGCATGTTAGTTAGTTTTTAGTTTATTTCTTTCTTTCTATTTCTGAATCTATGCTCTTGCACGAACATAAGAGTCACGAGAAGTTCGAGACGTGCAGCTGAAACCTTAGAGCTAGATATCACTCGATTAGAATGATCAATTAGGAAAGCTCAGCGAGAAGAAGTGGAAGAAAGAACAAAAGCAACAATGGTTAAGGAATTTTGGCAAGATTTGGATCACGGAGCGAACCAGTGACGTCAACAACGAACCCTTATAGATTTCATGAGACTAGGGTTCAATGGGACTAACCAAGGAGTAGCTAAGCCACCCATACAAGTAGCCTCTTTTGAAATTATACCAGCTCTCCTAAACATGCTTCAATAGAATGTGCAATTCTATGGACTAACGAATGAAGATCCCAATGCACATATAGTAAATTTCCTTGAAATATGTGATACCTTTTGGTACCATCAGATGTTGAAGGATGCAGTAAGAATTAGGCCTTTTCCTTTTATCCTAAGAGATAGAGTAAAGGCCCGGTACCATTCTCATAACCCAGAAAATGTCACCACTTGGGATCAACGAGTTCGTGCCTTTTTAGACAAGTATTTTCTTCTTACCAAGACCATAAAGATTATCAAGGAGATTACCAACTTCTAGCAAAGTAATGGGGAATCGATCTATGAAGCGTGAGAAAGAAACAATGATTTGTAACGAAAATGCCCACACTATAACTTACCTAAGGAGTTCTTATTGCAAGCATCCCATAATAGAGTAACCCCATATATGAGAGGCACATTTAATGTAGCTTTAGGTGGATCACTGATGAGAAAGACGGTAAATGAAGTAGAAGAGTTGATAAAGGAGATGGCGAGTAATAGCTACCTATGGATGAACAAGCAGAGTAGATAACCCATAACCTTTCGAGAACAAAAAGGAACTATAGTTGTTGATCAAATGATAGAGATGCAGGCAAAAATTGACAACTTAACTTAACAACTCAATAACATGAAGGCTTCATCCTCATCTTCGGTAAAAGCAGTGCAACAAAAGTGTGAATTCTATAGACAAATGGACCATGATATGATGGATTGTTTCTTGATGAAGGATAACGATTCGAAGAAAGTTAATTATATGGGAGCTCAATATGGACGAGGAGGGGGAAACATTCCCTACTCTAACATATACAACCCCAGGTGGAAGAATCACCCTAACCCCAAGTGGAAGAATCACCTAACTTCTCGTGGATGAACAATGCTATAGGACAGTTTAGAACTTAAGGATAACCAGGATTCCAAAAAGATAATCCGAGCTTAATGGAATCCAAGTTAGATAGGATTTTAGATAAAATTGGAGGCAAGGAGGATGCACATAGGAGGCTTGAAAGCAAGTTCAAGCAAGTCACTAAGAACCACCCCTCTTTAATACACACTCTAGAGGTCTAAATAGGTTAACTAGTAGATGCAATTTCTAGTCAGAGTGCAGGAACCCCTCTAAACAATATCAAATCTAACCTAAAGGAACGAATCATGGCTATTAATCAGAACCAGTAAAAGAAACGCAAACATACGAAAGACGATAGAGACAAGGGAGAAGGACAAGCAAATATAGAATTCCGTCTAAGTTAGCTGGTAATTAAGCCAATCGAGGAGCCTTAATCTGAACTTTTATACCCTATTCTAGCTCACCGAAAGTCAATTTCAAGTAAGGTGAAGAGGAATTCTAAGGAGGTTGAATTAAACAATGTTAAGGACATAACGAAACATACACAAACGAGGCTCACACTAAGGGAATCAATCAAGAAGAAGGTTAAGGAGCACATAACGGAAGAAAACCCTAATATAACATAGAAGAAAGAGGATTCAGGGCATTTTTACATTCCTTGCAGTATCAATGTAGTTAAAATAGACATGGTATTCACGGATTTGGGAGTGAGTATTAATATAATGCCCTATACATATAGTCAAAAATTGGGGTTAGAAGAGTTATAACCCACAAAGATGCTAGTGAAGATGACATACAGAATAGTTCATCGATCGAAGGGCATTACTAAGGATGTGCAAGTACAAATTGATATTTTTACCTCCCCCACATACTTCTTTTGTATTGGATATTGGAAAAGATGTAGAAGATGACCGTTCTTGGCTACTGGGCGTTCAATAATTGACATTGATAGGGGGAGGGAATGAACTAACTCTGAGGGTTGAAAAGCATCAAATAACCTTCACTGTGTTGAAGAATGACAACAATTCTCCCTTACTTCCAACTAACATCAAAGAAACTGAACCTCGAGAATAATGAAAAGATATTCAGGATCCTGGGAATGCATTTAGAAAGAAACAAGCACGAAGGGAAAAGAAAAGGAAGATGAAGCAGAAGGAAGGTGGAACTTAGGGCATGATAGCTTATGTGCAAATGGTAAGATCGATGATTACGTTACCATTGCAGTATTCATTTGACCACCTTGAGCATAAGAAGAGCGTCGAGCTACTAACATTAAAAGAAGCATTGCATGGGACCCATGGATTGTTAAACTCATGTTATTTCCTTTGACTTTTAAATAGTTTAAATTATGTAGTTAAGTTATTTTGTTTCCAAATAAGGTCGAGAAGGCATAAGACTTCAACATGAGTTAGATAATCGAGGAAGTAAGCAAAAGAGAGGTGAAAGAGTCATAAAGAGTTAGGAAGTGATCTCAAGAATGTGTAGAAGGAAAAAAGAAGAAAAGAAATCATGAAATTGATCGTGCCCTGTGGTAAGGTAAAATTATCCACACGATTTCTAACTAAAATTTTTACCATTTTCCTTCGCCTATATATTCATTTTTTTTCATTTTTTCACTCACTTTTATTTTAACTTTATCTTTCCAAGTTTAGAACCTCCAAACACTCTCACTTCTCTTTAACCAAATTCCAAATTTTCATTTTATTCCAACCTTCACCTACTTGCAATCTAATATGCCTCCCATTAAGTAGTCAGCGAAGCGTAACCAATCATTGGGACGAAATCAAATCTAAGGATGAGGGCGAAGGAATAGGGTGGCAGATTTCGGAGCACCCTTCCTAATCTACATAGAGGAGGAAGGTATTCGTTTCCAATCCCTTAATGATAAACAAATAGTAGTCCCAAATATTTTGATTTTGATATACTTGATAGGCTAAAATTGTGAGATAGGGTACAGAATCTAGTGGAAAGAATTCAGTGGGTGAAGTTTATACACATCCAATATCCTGTTTACTAGGAGCTCACTCTCAAATTCTTCACTGCCCTTTATTTCGAACCTAGTAACCCTAAGGAAATGTGGTTTAGGTTGCGGGGATGAACTTATGAGCTAAACATTTAAATTATGTGTGATATTTATGGATTCCCTGAATCTTCCATTATCGATCAGCATGATGATTTTCATACTTATAGCTATTGGAATGAGCTCACTGGATCAAAGCAATTCGACACTAAGAATGCCTACAACAATATCATATAAACCTATGAGCACTTATTATTGCATAAATTCATGTGTCAATTGGTTTTTGACAAATCTAAATCAATAAGTGCTCAACAAAGGAACTTTTTCTATTATGGTGCAAGGATCACAACATCCCACTGTTCACCTTCACATATATACTTATTATTGTGACCTATGTAAATGGAGCAACAATTTGGGTATGGGGTACTTAGTTTCCACCATTGCTGACTACTATGGCATGGATTGTAGTGGTTTAATCATCTACCTCCCAGATTTTCTAAATCACCATCATTTACAGCGTGCTAAAATCTTTAAGCCCCATTACATTGAACTTTAGGACATCAGCCAAAAGACTCATATGAAGATTAGGGCTAGTCAGGCGAGTTCTAGCACAGCATCGCCTCAGTAGGCAGAAGAGGACTTAACTAGTGAGGAGTCCGCAGAGGAAGAAGAAATAGAAGAACTTGGGTTGAAGAAAGTGCTTGATACTGTCGTGACTTGGTACCACACCGAGCCTATAACAACTGCCGCATACCTAGGTTAAGGACACTCACGGTATCCTTAATTCGACTATACAAGGCTAACTAGATATCTCTCCTTCCGTTTTTTCCTTTTTCTTAAAAATTTGGGTAGTATAACGATTATATTTTAAAAATCCCAAAACCAGCAAACAATTTTAAGCACACTTCTATATTCACATCTAACCATAAAGTCCACTCAAGAAAATTTCAACAATAGTATTATTTACAAACTACAAGACAATTGAGAGTTAATTTATAAAGTAATAAAGTATATCAACATAACCAATCTAATAAAAACAGTAGTTCATGAGCCACTATACAATAAAAGTACAAACAGAGACTACCCACATGCAGCAATGTCTTGAAAATGTCAAAGACTGCATGATACACTGGGAGCCTTAAGATCACCAAAGTAATCTGCTTGGTTGGAAAGTGGAAGGGGTGAGTACATTCTGTACTTAGTGAGCAGGAAAAACAAATATCGCAAGTAGGACTCGATACATACCAAGATAGTATAGATAACCAATAAAGTGAACATATAGCTTGTAAAATCATATAGGCCTAGCCTATGAAGCAATGCATACTGGTTAGGAACCATATAGGCCTAACTTATTAATTCACTCGTACGATGAACATAGGATCCAGTTCTAGTATACAAAGCATAAAAACATCATATGTATACATCAAATCTCGTCAGAAAATAATTATCAGAATATGCTAAAAAATTATGTGTGATACCACTAGTCGGCCAAACTAATGTGCACACCACCAATTCTCGGTGTTAGCTCGACTTTCATCCCTGATGAGTCCAGAATACAGTTGACAAGAGTGTCTTAACCCTAGTTGATGACCTCATCGGTGTTCAAACCTTAGGTGTGGAATCACTCACAAGTCTTGTAGAAAAGTGTCAATACGAGGACTTGATTTTATGTACCAGCATCACGAGGATTGGGGTCACTTAATCAGTTGTACCTAGCATATGATTGGCCAATCGTCTCCTCACCAATCACCAAAACCATATACAAACATTAAGTATAAAAATTAAGTAAAGCATCATATTTTTATTTATCGGTCTAATCGATAAAATGAAATCGTACTATGGCTTTAAGCCAAAGAGAACAAATACATGCAGAATACATGACTCAGTATTCCAAAACATTATTTCATGCATTAAAAGTTATTTCATGCATTAAAAGTTATCTTTTGCAATCCAAGTGCAAAGTTATTCAAAAATGTAGTTTCATAAAATGAAGCATTATTCTTTGCGCATTAAACTCAGATTTGTTAAAAACAACAACATTTCTAAAAATATGTAATAAAAATATTAGTTTCAAAAACCATGTTGAAACATTATTTCATACAATAGAAGTTATCTTTTGTACTTCAAATGCATAGTTGTTCAAAGCAATAAAGTTTATTAAATACCTAAACATATTAGCATCCCTTTGAAATTCACTTTTACCATACATTGCCTAGGTTCAAAATTCATATAACAGTCATCATACTTGTCTTAAGATGTTCTAATCTTATTTGAGAAATACGATTTTCCCAACTCACCTCAAAAGAAGGTATACACTCTCTTAACTTCAACAATCCTCGGTACGAGTTCCTTGATGCACAGCTCTCGAGCCTTTACACATAAAAAACATACGATGAAATTACTACTTAAACATAAATTTCATATTTTTACACTCTCATATAAGTGTATATGACACAATATCACTCCCTATAAGCTTTAGAATTTGACCATTAAACTTCTCTTAGGTTTACTTCCTTACTAGTCACATTAGCTTTTCTTTTGCATTTTCTAAGGCATTTAATGCCTTTAATCCCATACTTACTAATTTTCAAAACATAATCAAGCATATCTTTATCCAAGCATATTAGGCCTTTACTTGTCAATCTAAGTAATAATTCAAGTTCACTATAAGTAAACATAAAAGTGTTTTCCAGTGCATCCCATTATAAAGCCTTAAACCCTAAATCGAGTTCACTTAGGCATTTTATCAAACACCTAATGTGCATGATTCTCAAATCATATTTCCAAGAATTCATCATAATAATTCTTGCTCCTATCATGACATATAGTAACACTTCCAATCAATGACACATTCCACCACTCCATTCAAACCAATTTCCTTCATTTAAGCTACATTTTAGCAATTGTACAACTCATTACTTTAATCCACCTCTTCACCATCATTTTGACCCAGTGCTTAACCAACATACATCTTCTCCATTCTTCATCATCAATTCACATCATAAATGTATAATTAACACTATAGAATTCATTTAGACCATCAATTTCAAAAGATATTTAAAAATTCACAAACTTTCACCAAAAGGGGGCAATTTCGGTTTTGACTTAAAGAACCCTCTCCATGACACATTTAATTCTTCTAAACCATGTTTCATGTATATTCAAGCATGGAGAACAACATAGCTTAACACCAAACTCAAAATCATAATGTAGAGAGAGATGAGACAAAATTTACCTAAATCTTGCTTTGATGATATCTTCAAATCCTTTGAGATTTTCTCAAACATAATGATAGATTTGAGTTCCTTGACCAAAATTAGCTTAGAACACCTTGATTGAGGTTGAAGAATTAAAAACTGGGTAAAATTTTAGGTGATGCCCGAAACCCTCTTATCCTCCTCTCTTCTTCCTCTCTTTTAATTAAAACAACATGTTTTATGTCTTTACTAATGGGATGCACGACCTTACACGAAGAAGGGTCTAGAATATTGACCCTTCTTTGACCAAAATATGGTGAAATTACCTTTTTGCCCTTAGGTTGTATGAAATTACCATTTTACCCTCCAAACTTTCCTAAATTTACAATTAAGCCCAAAGTTTAGAACTCTCCAAAAATTTTATTTTTATTTTGGTTCTTGGACTTTTGGAAATAATAAATAAGCTCCTTAACTTTATAAAATTACATATTGGTCCTCCAAGAGTTAAAAAATTACGTTTAAGTCCTTTGACTTTTAACAATTTGTAATTAAGCCCTTAAGTGCATCAACTTTTCTAATTAAGCTTTCTAAGTGTCCCATAAGTCTATAAATCTTACCTAATCACCTCTAAGGCATTAGAACACATTTAACTTAACCACCATGGTCATATCCATCTAATAAACTCGATTTTACACACTTAAAAGCTTATATGTCAAAAATCTCTAAGATTTCACATACCGAAGGACTCTAAGTTTATGTAAGGGCATATAACATTATAAATCATTACATATATATCCAAAGGACTTAAATACATCTTTGAACTCATATAAAACCATGTATATATCAATATACAGTAGCATCTCTAAGTACAGACCAATACAAAAGGGCTCAAAGAGTTCAACGTTATAAGTCCTAAGAGTGGGAAGAGCAAAACTACGAGGGGTTTGACCATAGGGGTAGCCCAAAGCAGACAATATCTGTGGGTGGGTGTTCTAGGCTATTAAAAATGGTGTTAGAGCTAGTATCTGAACCGTTGTGCCAACTAGGCTGGGCCCTAAGGGGGTGGAGAGTGTAAGATCCCACATCGGTTGGAGAGGAGAACGAAGTATGCCTTATAAAGGTATGGATACATCTCCCCCACAAGATGAATTTTTCCAAGAAGGGGAAGAGCAAAACCGTGAGGGTCTTGGTTCGAGGGCAACCTAAAGCGGATAATATCCGTTGACGGGTGGTTTGGGTTGTTACCAATGGTATCAAAGCTGGTACCCAAACTGTTGTGGTAGCTAGGCTAGGCCCTAAGGGGGTGGATTGTGAGATCCTACATTGGTTGGAGAGGAGAACGAAGTACTCCTTATAAGGGTATGGATACCTCTCCCCCTAAGATGTATTTTTCCAAAGGTGGAAAGAGCAAAACCGTGAGGGGTTTGGCCCTAGGGGCAACCCAAAGCAGACAATATCTGTGGGTAGGTGGTTTGGGTTGTTATAGATAAATCTCTGCTAACACTAAGATAATTACAGATACATTTGCGGAGAACTCTAGAAGCATGAAGAAGATGGCCCGAACACAAAGACATTAGCTATATGTCAGATTCATTGATATTTCAAGGCTCAAGGCCTCCAACTACCACCTTCAACACCATCCCTACCTCCACCACTATTCTTTTAAATTTACTATTTATTTATATTTATATTTTATTTTATGTTTCTTACTTTCATGTGTGTTTGTTTGCCTCCTTTTCACATTGAGGACAATGTGTTGTTCAAGTATGGAGAGGGATGTGTGTGTTGCTTTAAGTGTGAATTTTGCATATTGTATGATAGTTGATAGGTTGCATACTGTGAATTGTGTGAATATGTCAGTGGCTTAGATGGATTGAAATTAATTTAATTTTGAACATAATGTATTAGATTGGGAAGAGTCATTAGCTGATGAAAATAGTAATATGAGTTCTGCTAAATACGCAAGTTAATTAGGATTTAGTGTTAGTTTATCACCCTATAAGTTGCCACATCCATTTATAATTTTAGGTCTTTGGGCTAAAGTAGCTTTGCCATTATTTTTTTATCAAAATGAGTAGCTAAAGCAGCAAGGTAGGTATTAAATAATATAAAACTGTTTGTAAATTTTAAATAAAGAACTATTTTGCTAGCCTTTAGGTTATGAATAGAGCTAATAGCTAGTTAAGAACATGATGTAGCTGAGTAACTAGATCGACACACATCACAAATGTGTGCCTTCGTGTCAAAAGGCTATAATGATGTTCCAACCAAGCAACTTAATAAAAACATTACTTAGTCAAGTAACCAGATCGACATTCATCACCAATGTTTGCCTTTATGTAAATGACTACGTCCATGTCTACAAAAAGTAAATAAAAGAAAATTAGTTTCTAATAAAACCTACCGAACTTATAAGTAGCTTGACATTTTATGAAAATGTACTTAGGAGTAGTTACAAAGTTTGAAGGACCAAATAATTATTAATGTGTATACAATTGAAAAGGGTGAATAACTAGACATTTGGATTTTGATTAAATATGTACATTTAGTCTAGAGTTCCTAAACACAGATTTTGCATGTTAATGATTTGGAACAAGTTAAATGATTGTGTTTAAAGTTAAATTTATTTCATGAAGTTAAAGTCACTGTCTCATTACTGTATTATGTGCTTTGTGATTTTTGTGTATTTGTTGATTTGTTTGCTTAAGGACAAGAAAACATTGAAGTGTGGGGATGTTGATAAGTGTAAATTGCAAGGTGTTTCAGGGCATATTTGATATGTATTTAGTCATTAATTTAATTATATAGTATGTGTTCAGGTTAGAATTGTGTTAGTTTGTTAATTATTTGTATTTTAAGTGTTTTATGGGTTAGTACAAGCTTTTATGCTTAAATGTATGTTTTTGAGATACCTTGATGTATTTGCTAGTATTTCAAGGTCAACATTAAAGAACGGAGAAGTTTCGGAGACATTTGGGCCGAAACAATAGCCCGCGATTGTGGCATAATAGGCCTTGATTGTGACAGAAGCACCAGAGTTGGCTCATGATCATGGCCTACATGCTATGATCATGACAAAAGCCCAACACATTGGCCACGCCACAATCGTGACAAAAGCCTAGGAAATTGCCCACGAATGTGGCATGCAGGCCATGGTTATGTCCTACTTCAATAGACGCGTAGACACTAAAAAAGTCAAGTTTTGAGGGTTTTTTGGACCTTTTGGACTTTGGGAAAACCCTAGGGTTGCTCAAAATACAAGAGGATATTTAAAGAACAAGAAAAGAGGTAGGTTTCACCAAATGTTAATATGTAGCTAAAGATTTGGTGACCAATTTACATAATTGTTGCCCCTTGGATGAATGCAACATCATTTTGGTTTATTTGTTTACATGCCCTTTCATTTGCGATGATATCACAATTTGTCTCCAAATGTTCAACATTTGGCTACCAATAACTAGAAACATAGCCAATGTTACACTTTTTTTTTAGATTTTTAATTTTTGATAATTTTTTAAAATATCATAAACATAAATTACTATAGAAATTATATATAAAAAAGATTAATAAAAAGTATAAATGACATTTTCGTTAACTAAATTTGTTTTTCCACTTATACAATCATTGTCATTAATATTAAATTTCATCTTTGAAATGACATTGTTGCTAACTACATTTTTTAGGCTTACAATAGATTTTGAATAATATTAATGATTTTCCATTTTTTACTATATTGTAATTTATTTTTAATTAAATTGTTATTATTATTATTATCATCATCATATATGTTAAATAATATAGTGTTATATGAATGTATACATAATAATTGTAAGTAGTATAATGATTTATGAAATATTACATTATATATAAATCTTCTCATATCTTAATTATGTAATATATATTACTCTATTTAATAATAATGATCTATTTATTATATAAAAGTTCGTACTGTAACATATAACTTATAATTTATATATTATTATGTTACCAAATGTGAAGCCAAATGGCAATGGAAAACTATCAGGCAACGGTTTTCAAATCCTCACCAAATGGTATATTTCTTTCGACTTAATAAAAAACGACATCCTTACCTTAACAACAAACAACGTCACTTTCTACTAGGTTAGTAACATGAAAAATGAACCTCTCATCATTTTCGTGTTAGCTATCAACATTCCTCTTTGTTCACTATTGAATAACTGTTGACCACTACGTTGTGGTCATCTCCTGTGTAGTTGCCATCATCGACAAAGGAGTGTCATTACCTTTGTTGGTATTGTTCTTCTTTTATATTTTCAAACCGTCCTTCTTGTGCTTTATTTTATTGCTATGTTTAGGAGTTTATTTTGAGTTTTTTTAATGCTTATGGTGTATGGATTTTTGTTTATGTTTGTGTTTGGAAGACGGTTTCTTATGTTTTTGTGTTGGATTTGTATAGGTCGAACTTTTTTTTCCACCTTTTATGCTTGCTTGAGGAAAGCCTAATTGTTTGATGAAATGATTGAATGAAGGCTACTTCTGCAATGGATGTTTATATACATATTTACATTTGATTGTACCACTTATAGTATACATATATATCCATTAAAATGATTTTAATTCAACGTGTAATGAGGTTGTGATTACACATAACAATTAAAAGTCAAATGCTCTAAATCAAAAATATGGTCAATTGGGTCTCTATGTTAGACATAACAATATTTAAAACTTAAAACTAACAACCTATTACTTTTATTCTTAAAAAACCAAATCTTTTAGCATACACACATATGAAAACATATACACAATGAAGTAGCTCAAAATTAACAATCTACATTATAACAGAAGGGGCTTTTGGCTATGAATATTTTCATTGCTAAAAGCCACATAATCTTCGCCGAAACCTATTGACAAGAAAATTGGTCAGCCGAATCGTTGCAAAATTGCAGTAGCAAAATAGTATCGGCGACATTTTAACAAAATCGTCGCAAAAATTGTTTTTCTACTATCTCAAATATGTTGTGAAAAGTGATAGGCAAAAATTACGTAAATCGTTGCCAAAGATAATTTAGGATGCTTTGTTTTTATAGCTAAAAGTTGTTAGCTATGTTTTTATGTTTGTAGGTAATAATATTTTGCTACATTGACTATTTCTTAGCAAAATAGATTTTGTGACAACTTATTGAACATAGGTAAAAGTTATTCAAACGGTTTCTGGAGTGTTTTCAAAACGTTTTATTGACGATTCTAGAATTATAGACAATTCTTTTTAGCTACATTTTTATTTAATTTTAATTTATGATAATTTTTTAAAATTATTGTCGACGTTTTGAGGAACGTAGCTTAAAAGTTTTGGTAATGAATTTTTATTTTTTACTAAACAATCTTATTAAAATTTTTCAAATAATTATAACTAATGGCAAGATTTTTAATCCATCTTATTGTTTATAATATTTAGAATTTTGATTTATAATTAATTTAATGAAAATAAAAATAAAATAATTAAAATTAAAAAATTATATAAAAATAAAATGCCATTATATGTTAATTACAAATATTAACAAACAAACTTATGTACAAACTAAGACTCGTGCTCATCATCACTACTACTTATATAATTTGGGCTAAGTATTTGTTTGACCATCTTTTCAAGCTTGGCCAACTTTCATTCAATACAGTTTAACTTTTGCTCATTACGTTCTAAATTTTCCTCAATACATTGTAACTGAGCCTTAAGTGACTAGCTTTCATCTTGAAGTGTCATTACATATGCTGGTCCTGACGATAATGATGTACCCTGATCTTATACTAAGGACTTTGTTGAAAATCTCATCTACGTTTGGGTCATTTCTATCAAATAGTGATGTTTACAACAATCTTGCATCTTATTTTAAATTTTTTTTAAAAATAAATATTTAATTAAAAAATTATTAGTTAGTACTACATGAATAAATAACTTTAAAAATTAAACAAAATTTTATACTTATACAATTATTTTGCCTTCACCTTCCTTATAGTGCGTAAGTTTGTAGAGTGTGATCCTATCATACTCTTCTCCATGTAGTTCCTTTTAACTTTGTTTTACAAAAAAAAAAAGAATTGAAACACAATAAATAATATTGTATTACTCTATATAATTATAATTTCTAAACAAAGAACTTACAAATTCATTTCATACGACAATTAATGATTTGAAGCCTTAGTTGTGAGAAGTTTTCATTTTTTCTATTAACCTTGGCTTTCTCACACTTTTCCTAAATAAAGCAAAGAAATAGTCATTAAATTAAATTGTGTAATAAGATTAATTGAAACAAATGTGAACGGAAAGAAGATAAACCTTAACATTGCCAGAGGGTCAATACTCACATATTTGACTCCAATTTTGTAGAGTCACCCATTCGAGAATATGTCTACTTACCTCCTCATTTAAAGGAAAAAATTTGTAGTATTCATGTAGTTGATAATGATGATCCTTGGCCATTTATTTGAATAGTGAACTCACACAACCTGAAACTTCAGGGTT
This sequence comes from Erythroxylum carthagenense, assembly GCA_026413575.1. Taxonomy (NCBI): domain Eukaryota; kingdom Viridiplantae; phylum Streptophyta; class Magnoliopsida; order Malpighiales; family Erythroxylaceae; genus Erythroxylum; species Erythroxylum carthagenense. The sequence continues at coordinate 38,577,520 of JANZLD010000004.1, read as the reverse complement.
CTTGATATCGATGATATTGAACTTCATCTGTGAACAACAAGTAAAAGTGAAATTAATCTTTAAATAAGTAAAAAATTCATATAATTAAATAAAATGAAAATTACTGAATCCTTGTCCAGATCGTTCTGTAGCAAGTTATCTTCCTTCAATTGCCTGGTAGGCTGAAGGCAAGACAATTCATTCTTGACAATGACCGCTAACTCACTGGATAATTTTGTTGATTGGATCTTGTCAATAGGATAACCTTGCATGGAGTCAATATGCATAGACAGCTTGTTCATTGCAACATTCATACATTGCAACTCATAATCTTTAGTGAAAACTCTACCTCTTTTTTAGATGTTGGTATTGGAAACTAT
>JANZLD010000004.1:38565459-38576293 GCA_026413575.1 Erythroxylum carthagenense | reverse complement strand
AACGATCGGAGAAGAAGAAGTTTGGCCTCACGTCGCGGCGTCTGAAAAAGGGCACCGAAGACATCAAGCATTAGGAAAGAAATTTTATGGAATTAAGAAACATCATAGAGAATCCCTCTATGAGTATTAAGAGTGCTTCAAAAAGTGATAGTTATCACATTATCATGAAGTAACTCCTCATTTAATATTTCTACGACGGATTATTACCTATGAATAGGATAGTTGATGCAACAAGAGGTGTAGAATTAGGTGAGAAGACTCTTAAGGAGGTAAGAACTCTATTTGAGTATATGATGACAAACTTACAAGAGTTTATCACTCGTAATGATTTTCACGTAAATAATTCATCTATTTAACATTGTTTAGATAAACTAACCTCTTCTTTTAGGAAGAATGCTATAGGGTAAGCACATATGAAAGCTTGTAAGATATGTTCCAATGTGAACCATGTGACAAATAGGTGCCTAAGTTTACAAGACCGAAATATATAACATGTTAATGCTAGAAGAGGAAGTTTTTCTCAATAACACAATTCATATTCCCAGACCTGTAACCTAGGTTGGAAAGATCATCCTAACATGGGTTGTGGAGGGAATAGGCAAAATAATTACTTCCTAGAAAGGTTATAGTGTACATAAAAATTTAGTCTAAACCACAAGCATCCTCCTTTAACTCAAGTATGTATTGAGCAAGTTTTACCTCTAATAAAACTCCCAATATCTACAAGTATACTGATCGTAAACTTGTAGTATTGAAGGTATCGATCCCACAAGGAAATAGTTAAAACCAAGTGAACCTAATTTTTTCTAAGGTAGTGAAATATGAATTGAATGAAAGTAAAAATCAAAAATTAATCAAATAAAATTAAGCAAATAATTAACTAATAATTAAGTTTCCATAATTATGTAAGGATGATTAGTGATAAAGGCTTAGGATTTATTCTTTCAGTGTTTTGTTCCCTTAACCACTACTGATTCAATTAGGTCATGATTCTAGATTTTCTAATAGATTGTTTACTCTCTCTCAAGACCTAATCAATTAACCTAAATGATTAACCCTAATTGATTACGAAATTCCAGATTTGCAACCTCTCGATTCACAAAAACTTCCTAACGTTTTCAACTAGTTCTGAAGTGATCTATTGAATAATTAAGTTCTCACACAAGATCTCTTTTTGTAAGATTATCAATATGATAATTGTGTGACTTATTAAATCGTCAACTCTCATTGAACAACTTAATTTTATTAATTTCAAGTAACTCTATCTATTTATTACCGAAGCATTGACATGTTCAATTATCACCACACTAGAATATTGTATTGTATTTAATAATGAACAAGTCACAAAACAACTAAAGAACAAACCCTAATTTGGAAATTTAGAACATTATAAATGTAAATAACATCTTAGAATCCAATTTACACATCAAGTTAATGAAAATAACAAAATGAAAGAAAGAAAAACTTGATTTGGAACTTGATCTGGAAATCTTCAATGTTCTTCTTAATCCTCTTTATTTGATCCAATTTTGTGAGATAGTAGCTACTCTTTTGGAGTGTTTTCATATTCTTAAATTGTCTCAAGGTTTCTGCCCTTTGTTTGGTTCAAAAAATGCCCCTGAACCCTAAAATAGATGAAAACATGCTCTAAACCACACTAACACTTAGAATATAAATAAACATACACATTAATATAATTATAAGCCTATACCTGGAACATTCATCTACAAACCATCTATACACACACTCAAACACCTATCAAAACATAATCTAAACTAAACCTATCAACATCCCCACACTTAAACTTTTGCTTGTCCTCAAACAAAAACAAAACACAAACTCAACAAACCAAACATAAACATATGCATTCATGTAACAAGCAATAATGAGATAATGACATCTAACATCATAAAATCAATTTAATCATAAACATCAATCATTCTAGTTTTGCCAACATACTAGCCTATGCATATTATGGCTAAACATTTTGGATTGAATGTACATATTAGTCAAAACATTAATATCATATTCATTCACTTATGGTACTTGTTCACATACATTGATACTCAGTAATAAATCAAAATTGCAACTATCATTGAATATCTCTTCATAAAAATTCTTTCTATTTTCAAAGATCAATAGAATTTATTTACCAAAACACCTCTTTTTAATTTTTTTATGTTAACCTAGTTTTTTTTAATGCGAAGGCAAACATTTTGACTTGAATGTCCCTTGGTTATTCAACTAGGCCAAGTTCTTTATTAATTAGCTTAGTTGGAATATCATTCTAGCCTTTTGACATGAAGACAAACATTTTGTCATGAATGCCCCTAGTTACTCAGCTATATCACCTTCTTAACTAGCTACTAGCTCTACTCATAATCCAAGGGCCAGTGGAATAGTTATTTATTTAAAACACACAATTTTATTTTTTATTTTTAATTCCACATAGCCTACCTCATTTTTTTAGCCAATCATCCTCATGAAAAAGCTACTAATGATACTAACTCATTCAATTGACTAATGATTATAAATTTACATAAAAAAATTTCCTAAGGTGAACAAAATGAATGTCATATCCTAATTAACATGCATATTCAACCAAAGGTACTTCAAACATAAAATTCACAAATCAATATGCCTTTGCAAATTAAATGACTATGTTTAAAGCTAAACTAATTCCATTAAATTATTTCCCTTAACACATTCACATAATTTATACATATGCTCACACCATGTCAACCTGATCAAAAACTAACAATATGATATAAAAAATTCACATATATATTTTATGCCAACATACAAACCTCCATACACTTAGACATCATATTGTCCTTAATGTGAGAAAACAAAACACACATATAAAAATAAAAATGGCAAGCAATGATATAAATAAAAGGGTAAAAGCATCAACCCCATTAAAGTGATTGAGGTGTTGACAGTGTTGGAGATGGAATGTGAACACCTTGACCAATGAAGGCTTTGTAAATCATCTTGATGCTTCTTCACTGTCGTTATTGTTGTTATTACAAAGCAATGAAGGCTTTGTAAATCTCCTTGAGCAATTTGTTGTTATTAGAGACCAAAGTGAAGTCTTTACCCTAGCTTTCCTCTTTATCATCTTTTGCTTCTTCACTTAACCCTTAAGCTTACTTCCCTAACTTATAATCACTTTAAAAAAAGAAGAAAATTAGCAATCCAGATCATTCCAAGAACATGAAATTAAAACCTAATTACTAGAATTCAAAACAAACCTAATTACATAACATTTGCAATCTAACTACCGAAAACTAAGCTATAGTCATTAGCCTTGAATCCTTCAAAACTCATTCAGGATCAATTATGAGTAGCTTGCTTGCTACCACCCATTTCTCTACAAGGTGGTTTTGTAGCATATAAATAGGTTACTCGCTATGAGATAATGAAAAGGACATAATCAATCAAATAGAACAATTTGAGTAAGTTTTGTAATGCCCTTTTCAATAACAAACTGTCAATAAAATCAAGAATGATGAAATACTATGAATCTTTGATGGATTCAAACATTTTGCATTGTAAGAAGGTGAATTGCTCATCTTCTTCTGCAGTCACCATTGTCCACTCTTCCACTTTAGCTTCTTGAATAGGGATTTCTATATATTCCTCCAACTTCATATTCTTTGTCGCTTATTCCTCATAACTTACTTCTTCAAAGCAACCTTGCTCTTACTCTTTGATAGACTCATTCATTATGTTTATTTTCACGTAAGAGCTTCTTTCTTTTAGATGTTTCAAGTGTTTAATCATACTTAAATCCACATGTTCATCACCAATCTGAAGAAGAAATCTACCTTTATAAACATATATCAGTGATTTTCTAGTGTTCATGAAGGGTCGTCCAAGAATTAGTGGACATTTCTCTTTGAAATCTAATATGATGAAATCTACAGGAATAATGAACTTGTCCACCTTTACAATAACATCCTCCACCACGCTAAATGGTTTATTTATGGATCAATTTGTCAACTAAATAAGCATCAAAGTTGGTTTCATATTACCAAGCCCTAATTTCCTAAAAGTCTAAAAAGGCATAAGATTTATACTTGCACCTAAGTCACATAAAAAAATTTGCAAATTCTAACTCACCAACCATATAGGGTATTGTAAAGCTTCTAGGATCCTTCAACTTAGAAGGCATGCGTTTGGTGATAATATCTCTTCAAGGAATTTTACATACTTAGGCATATGATCCAATGCCTCCATAAAAGATAAATTAATTGTAAAGTTTTCAACTTTTCTACGAACTTTGCAAAATATGCATCCAGTTTGATCTTTATTAAGCATTGTAGAAATGGAATCTTGGGTGAATATGGTGGAGGGGAAACATAAAGAGGATGCTCACTCATCTATACGTCCTTTTTCTTCTTTTATTGGTCTTCTTCTAAGTAGGTTTCAGATTGTTTCTCTATTGATTTCTCTAGCTCTGTCCTACTTTAAGTTTGATTTCCTTGAATTACTCCTTTAGATTTTCTTTATTATTGCTTGGGAGACTCTCCACACTTCTTCTAGATAACATATTTACCAGTTGGCTCATTTGGACCTATAAGTTATGAATAGACAGGGATGGTTTTTAGTTATTTGTTCGAAATTACCTTCCAGCATCTTTGGGCCTCATCTATGCTTATGATCTTCCCTTCTAGCCTCTTATGACCTTCTTCCATGCTTATAAGCTTGTCTATGATCTTGTATAGTTTAGAGATAATAGCATTGGAATTATTTTGTTAAAATCCATATGGCCCTTGATTCTACATTTTCTTACCTACATTATTTGATAAGAAAATTTTTGGTGGTTCCTCCACCCAGGGTTGTAAGTGTTAAAATAATGATTGTTTCCTCCTTCTCGACCGATTGTGTTTCCATGTAGTTGAGTTACTCCGTATCTTGTCCACATAACTTGCATCCATGCTAAATTGCTATAACTGGAGCAGATGAAGAGGCTTTTCGGCTGTTCAGTTGTCTTATTAAGTTATCAATCTTAGCCTTCATTGTTTCCATTGAATCTACATCAATGACTCCCTTATAATCTTAGAAAGCTAACTACTGTCTACTTCTATCTGACATCCTATGACAGTTGTTGTTCGCCATCTCTTCAAGCAAGTACTTCACTTCCTCAACTGTCTTCCACATAAAAGATGCTCCAAAAGCTATATCTATGGTACCCCTTATGGTTGGATTAACTCTATGATAGAATTTTTGTAAGAGAAATTCCTTTAGTAAATTATGGTGAAGACATCTCCTTTGTAAGTCCTTGTAACTCTCCCACGCTTCATATATTAACTCTTAGTGACTTTATTGGAAATTTGTGATTTCCTTTATTACTCTGGTTGTTTTTATTAGTATGAAGTAGTTATCTAAAAGAGCACGCACCAGTTGTTCCCATGTCGTGATGTTTTTCAGGTTGAAGGAATGATATCATTCTTTGGCTTTAACCCTTAAGGTAAAAGGAAAGAGCCAACAACATCTTTCAACATATTATTATATCAATTGCATATCTCCAAGAAGTTTACTAAATGTGCATTAGGATCCTCGTTCACTAACTAGTAGAATTGCATGTTGGTCTGCAGCATGTCAACAAAGTTGGTTTTATTTCCAATAAGGTTGGAAACGGTGGTCGATTGATGTCTTATTGTGCAGCATTGAACCCTGGCCTCATCAAATCCATAAAGGTTTGCTGCCAGTCTTTTTGATTGAATTCTTCCACCATTTTTTGATTGATCTCCTCTTGGTATCAAGTGCTAATGTTTCTTTGATCTTTCTTGAACTCCAAGTAATTCTTATGTTCATATAGTACAAGGACACAAGAATGGCAAAAAATTTCTTAAATCAAAGGAATTCAAAACATCCTAATCTAAATCACGACAATGGTGCTAAAAACTTGTTAAGCAAGTTTTACCTCTATTAAAACTCTCAATTTTTACAAGTATATGGATCATAAACTTATAGTATTGAAGGTGTTGATCGCACAAGGAAATTGTTAAAACTAAGTGAACTTAACTTTTTCTATGGTAGTGAAATATGAATTGAATGAAAATAAATAATAGAAGTTAAAGCAATCAAATAAAATTAAGCAAATAATCAATTAAAAATTAAGCTACCACAATTATGTAAGGATGACCAATGATAAAGGCTTAGGATTTATTCTTTTGGTGTTTTGTTCACTTAACCACTATTAATTCAATTAGGTGAAGATCCTATATTTTCTAAAATTCTTATTCTCGTCTAAATTTTGTGTAATTTCATCCACGCACTAGTTTATACTATCATTTCATCCTCATTTCTGATTTTTTAATTGAGATGGGAATTAGTATGTGTTTTGTTTTTAAATTGAATAATCAGTGCATTTTTAGGTTAGGATTGTGTGGTTTAGTTAGACATTTGTGTTTTGAGTGTTTTATAGGTTAGAGTATGTCACTGAGCTTAAATTTTGTGTAATTGAGATGCCTTGACATGTTTGCTTGTGATTCAAATCAAATATTGAAGAATGAAGGAGAATCTGAGGAATCCCAAAACTTGACCCAGGCCCACAACCATGGCCCATATGCCATGATCATGACAAAACTAGGACATATCAGCCACGACATTACAGAAGGCGAAACTATGGGCCACGATCGTGGCCTGTGCGACAAATAACACTAACAGCCTTCTGGTTTTAAGTTTTTAAGGGAATTTTTGGACTTTTAGGACCTCGAAAAACCTTAGGTTACCCTAAATGGAAGAGACTATAGAAGGCATAGTGAAGTAACCTTAAAGGAGCTCTACATTTTACCACACTTTGGAAGACACCAAGAGAGAGAAGAGGAAGAAGAGAGAAGAGGAAGAGGAGGAGAGAGGAAGTCGGTCTTTACAACTGTTGCCTTTCTTGAGTCATTCGATCCCTTCCAAATGATTATTTATTTTCATCTTTGTATTCTTATACTTTGAATGTTAAGATGAATATGAGAATGATGATTGTGGGTTTTGAATTGTTGATGATGTTCAAACTTTCTTTACAAAATTTGAATTGATTCAATATTAATCTAGTTATCCTTTGTGTTGATTAATTGGTTGTTATGATTAATTATGGTGCTTGTATGTTTCAGTAATAAACAAAGAGGGTGAACCAAATAAAAATGATTAGGTTGGATTAATAAGAGTTAAGCAACTCAATAGGACACGATTGTTCATTAGAACGCTTAAGAACTAATTAGGTTGTAGGTTGATCGTTAATTGAGATATTACATTTTCAATTACTCAATTTAGTTAGGGGTTACAAATTAGGGTTTAATGATTATAACTCGAGAGAGAGTAATCCATTCCTCGATAATCTAGAACTAACACCATATTAACACATATGTTACTAGATTATCATTTTTAATTGGTTAATTCTCTTGGTTGATTTTGAATTGTGACTTTTTGTTGCCCAACTTTAATTTTTTTGTGTTATTTTTACAAATTAAATTTTTGACAATCATATTCTTGTATTTATTTTTTTCTATTTTTATTTTCATTTTGATTAATTTTCTAAGCCTTAGAGAACTTAGGATTAAATTAGTTCACACCTCCTCATGGGATCAACTCCTCCTTTACTACAATTCATGACCTTTGCATTTACGGTAGTTGAGGGTTTTAATTTGATTAAAACTTAGTACAATCAACAAGTTTTTGGCATCGTTGTTGGGGAGGTAGTGAATTAGTTTAGTTATAGTAGATTAAGGCGTTTTCCCATTCTTATGTCAGTGCACTTGCATGAACATAAGAGTTATTAAAAGTTTGAGTCGAATAAATGAAATGTTAAAACTCAACATCACTTTTCTAGAACGTGCCATTCGAATAGCTCGATGTGAAGAAGAAACTACAGGAGCAACCATAGCTTAAGAGTATCAATAAGAGTTTGACCATGGAGTGAATCAAGGAGCCCAACAAAGAACCCTTGTAGATTTTATGAGGCTAAAATTTAATATAGCAAATCAAGGTGTCACTAAGCCATCAGTCCAAGAGGCATCATTTGAAACAAAACCCTCTTTGTTTAACATGCTGCAACAAATTGTACAATTTTATGGATTAAACAAAGAGGATCTAAATGCATACATTGTGAATTTCCTCGAGAAATATGACACCTTCCGATATAATTAGATATAGGAAGACGTAGTTAGGATGAGGTTGTTCCCCCTTACATTAAGGGATAGAGCCAAATTATGGTATCACTCACTTAGCCCCTCTAATGTGTGGGAACAATTGGTGCAAGCATTTTTAGACAAATACTTTCCCCTCACCAAGACAACAAAGATAATCAAGGAAATTATCAACTTCTAGCAGGGTGTTAGGGAATCAATCTATGAAGCGTGGAAGCGATACAAGGATATACAGAGGAGATGCCCACGTTATAAGCTGCCAAAGGAGTTCCTCCTGAAAACATTTTACAATGTGGTAAACCCACCAACAAGAGACACAATAGATGCAGCATCAGGAGGCCCCCTTATATGTAAGATTGTGGATGAAGCTGAGGAGTTGTTAGAGGAGATGATGAGCAACAGTTGCTTGTGGACAAATGAGCAGAGTAGAAAACCAGCAACTTTTCGAGAGCAAAAAGGAGTTATATTTGTACCAAATGATAGAAATCCAAGCTAAAATTGACAATCTAACTCAACAATTAAACAAGATAAATACCTCTTCCTTAACTTCAGTGAAAGTTGTTCAATTGAAGTGCAAACTGTATGGGCAATTAGACCATGATACCATTGACTATTCCCTAATGAAGGGTCATGAACTAGAACAAGTAAATTACATAGGAGTGCAATATGGTTGAGGAGGGGGAACCAACCCTTACTAAAACACATACAATCCTGGGTGGAAAAACCACCCAAGTTTCGCTTAGTAGAACAATGCAGGAGGCCAGGTAAGACCTTAAGGACCACCTGGTCTTCACTAAAAGAAACCGAACATGATGGACTTCAAATTAGATAAGATCTTAGACAAGATTGAAGGAATGGAAGATGATCATAAGAGGCTTGAAGGCAAGTTTGAGCAAGTAACAAAAAATTAGGCCTCCTTAATACACGACCAGGCCTCCTCAACACATAACCTAAAAGTCCAAATAGGTCAATTGGCAGAAGCACTATAGAATTGAAATATAGGAACCCTTCCTAATGATACTAAGACAAACCCAAAGGAACGAATCATGGTTATCACCTAGGCCAATGAGGGACCAAACTGAAGACGATAGAGAAAAGGAAAAGAAAAGGGTTGAAACAAATTTCCTACAAAGTGAACCTGACTTAAAGCTAATCAAGGAGCGTCAATATGAAATTCCTTACCCCATTCTAGCATATCAAAAGCCAAATATAATTAGGAATAAGGAAAGCTCCCTACTAGCTAAGTACAACATACTTGAAATAAAGAAAAACCATCTTCTGATTCCATATTCGATCAAAACAATGAGGAAATCAAATAAACCAAATTGAATAAGGTTATGGAAATGATAGAGTAATTGAAGACATGACTTACCTTAATGGAATCTATCAGGGAGTGGGTAGAAAATGAATTGGCAGTGACACTCCCATAGAAGAAGGAGGATTTAGGAGATTTCTACATCCTTTACATTACTGTAGGTGTTAAAATAGAAAAGGCATTTGCTGATTTCGGGGCTAGCATAAATATGATGTTGTATGCTTTATGTTAAAGATTGGGGGTGGAAGACATAACACCCACTAAGATGCCTGTAAAGACAATAGATAGCTCAGTTTATCAGCCAAGAGGTGTCATGAAAGATGTTCAGGTTAAGGTTGATAAATTTACGTTCCCCCATACTTCTTTATTTTAGACATAGAGGAGGACATAGAGACACCAATGATCCTTGGACGACCATTTTTGGCCACCGCTCGAGCAATTATCAACATTCCTAGGGGTGAACTAACCTTAAGAATAGTTGATGAACAGGTGTCCTTCATTAAGCAAACCAAAAATCATAAAGAAATAGAGAATATTGATGATCATAAGGGCTCACTTGAAAACGAAAAATCTTGAAGAAAATAGCGGAGGACAAATCAGAAGAAGAAAGGTCGTAGTATGCATAATCCAAAAGCTCCCCTTTACTTTATGAGATCTTCAACTACGCCACCATTGGAGGACTGTTTTGGACCACCATGAGGGTAAAGACATACGTCGAGCTTCTTTTGCATGGAAAATTCTTGGAAACTTATTGCACTTTAGACTTTTTTGCCTCTTCATCGTTTTTCTTTATGCAAGTATGCGACCAATAACTTCATTTCCAAAAAATTCTTATAAAAAGATGCTCTTCTTCCTTCTGTCTATTTTGAGGGGTAATTAGCTCTAGCTCTGACTCCTTGTGATCCATCATAAGGGCTCTTTAGTAACTCACCAACTCTCAAGTCAAATACTTACCTAAATTATGACTTGCATTCCTCTTCTTTCCTTTTCTGAAAAGTTGCCCTTCCTTTTTCCTAATAACAAAACCCAATGTTGCAATGTTGGGTGAGTTTGCGACCAATAACTTCATTTCCAAAAAATTCTTATAAAAAGATGCTCTTCTTCCTTCTGTCTATTTTGAGGGGTAATTAGCTCTAGCTCTGACTCCTTGTGATCCATCATAAGGGCTCTTTAGTAACTCACCAACTCTCAAGTCAAATACTTACCTAAATTATGACTTGCATTCCTCTTCTTTCCTTTTCTGAAAAGTTGCCCTTCCTTTTTCCTAATAACAAAACCCAATGTTGCAATGGTGGGTGAGTTTGCGAACTCAGCGAGAAACCATCATCGATGGTTCACTCAAATCATGCATTACGCATATGGCGTACAG
>JANZLD010000004.1:38517751-38531799 GCA_026413575.1 Erythroxylum carthagenense | reverse complement strand
ATAACTAAAATGCATGCTTATGCCAATGACTCGTTCCTCTAACATTAGAGGTCAAATGTATGAACATAACACATATGGAATGTAACAACCTAGCATGTCCCAATTTACCATTATAACCTTCCCATCGGTGACGGGATGTTACAATTACTCTTGACAACTAAACTAAGCTAGAACATAATAACCAAAATATTGCACACTTGACCCATTATGAAAGGGAAGCATCTCCAATTCCTATTGAAAAGACCAAGACAAAGTAGGGAGTCTAACAAAAAGGGGAAGTAGCTAACCTTGAAATCAATGTAGTTTTAGAACCACAAGATTGCTTTTTAATCATTCACCAGTTTAACAATGAGTATTTAACAAAGCGAAATGGTTTCAAACCTGGAACTTGCAAGAGTGAAAAGAAAAGGTGAGAGTAAAAAGGCTTAAAGAGCCTTAATGTTTAAATGTATATTATAACATAGAACTTAAGGCGTATCAACTACCATAAGTAGCTAATTCTTTAAAATCAATTAAAGATAATGAAGCCCTTGCTCACAGGCTTATTAGAAACCAAGCTAAAGGAAGAAACTCAAATTCCTAATTGATCAAGAGTGCATCATTATATATCATGCATCATCATTTTGAAAGGATTATGTTTGCCTATGATCCTAATAGATTTTTGAATTACCTCTCTATTTTTTAGAAATTAGATTATACACCCAATTGCTACTTTACTTACTGAATAGGTTGACTGTGCAATCTCCTTTCTATATAAAGAAAACTTAGCCTTTAAGATAATTGAGCTATAAAGTAAGCTGAGAAGCATCCACAACTCAATCAATTCTCCTTTTTATAATTATAGTTTATTTTAATAGCACCTTAAACTATTCAGATGTAGAAGGGAAAATATATGTGAACAATCTCAATGCAGACTTTAGTAACTACATTAGGGAGATAAAAGTGACAAATCTTAAGGTTGAAGGGGATTATTACACCTGAAGCAATAAATAAAAGGGCCAATAGTACATAAGGAAGAATCTTAACATACCTTTTATGAAATCTAGATTAGCAGTAAAAATTTCCATTAACTTAGCATTCTTCTCGAACCCCTTTTTTATAGACCACTACCCTTTTCCTTTGTAAGACTTCACTTATCCCACCCTTATAAAATTCCCTTTTACATTTAATAACTACCTAGCTAATATAAAAGGATTTGAGGAAGCTATAAAATTTGGAATAAGCCATAATTTCAGAGAGAGCTATGCTTTCATCTATATGATAAAGTTGGATAAAGTCAAGTTTGAGCTTAAAAGCTCAACCAAAAATTGGGAAACAGTTCCATATTTGTTGTTTTTAGCAAATTAAAGGCAATTCAAGCTAAACTACATTTTAACCCTACCGATCCCTCTTTACAAAAGGAGGAGAAGGAATCTTTATTGTGAGTATTCCTAGTTATTAGACATTCTTCACTCACCTATTAAGTAGAAGTCCCATGTATACTAGCTAAAAGAGAGTGATGGGAATTCCTTCCTTCTTGCTTGGAGGAACTTCAACCTATCACATCTTTAGTAAAGGAGGATGGAGTTGTGGCTCACCCAAGTGGAATTGAAGCAAGATGATATAAATATTTTCAAAACTCTTTGGACACTTCATGACCCATAGACTTAACTATGCCCATTCTTAAATCCTTTAATTTAGGCTATATCTATAAGGAGGAGGTAGTAGCTTTGGTCCAAGTTTTTACTCCTAGAGATTCTAAAAATGTAGTCTTTGAGCTTTACCTTGGTAAGTACCTTCGACCTGATGATTTAAATGTGTTATTTTCCAAAAAGCATGCCCTCACCTTAAGGGCATAGTCACTAAAGTTGTTTTAAAGTTCCTTGTTAATATAATCCATTGATGCAGATCAACAAAATCTATATTTTCTAATTCCTAAGGTACAAAAACCTTGTTCCTTTAAGGATTGTAGACCTATCTCATGTTGTAATACTATAGATAAAATCATTTCAAAGATAATTGTTGTAAGGCTTATGTTGGTGCTAAAATCCCTCATTAAAGGCTCTGAAGGAGCATTCATGTTAGGAAGAATGATAGTGACAGTATACTTATAGCTCAAGAAATTCTTAAAGGTTATAAGAGGAAGCATTTTAATAGAAGTTATGTTATCCAAGTAGACTTTTATAAGGCCTTTGTCTTAATACAATGGAGCTATATCTAGCTTCTCCCATAATCTTTTGGATTTTTTGGAACTTTCATCAATTAGATGAGTTAACACATAAGCAACAGTTCTTATGAAGTATTAATGAATGGAGAGCCAAAAAATATGTTTATAAGTTGGTAAGGGTTAAGTCAAGGGCCCCCCTTATCCCCCTATCTCTTCATTTTATATATGGACTCCCTCACAAGACTAATTGAGAAGTCAATTAAGAAAGATAAGAGCTTCCAATTCACACTTTTTTGGAAAATAATAAATATATTAGTGCCTTGAAAGGCTAAGCAAGGGAGTTCTTAGAGTATACAATAAAATCCAAGGAAAGGATGATCAACAAAATGTTATAATAATGCAAAAGACTAGTATATAATAAAGGATTCTGGAAAGTCGTGAAAGTGCAAGATAGTTCTAATTGATTCTCCACTTGGTAAGCTATTGATGGGTGAATGAATGCTTATCCTTATAGACAAAGATGTGTGCTCTAATTCTACCTTATAGAGTATGTAAAAGGCTTTCTTTATCACTGGCATTATTAGTGAAGATCCTTTTCTTCCTTTCATCCTATAATTCAAAGACTAAAAAGGCTCCAATGATTATACCAGAATGAAGTACTCTTACCATTCTTAAAAATGGATCTACAGGAGTCCTTAATGCTTTGTCTCAACTTGAATAAATGTTTTATGAGGTAAGAAGCATTTTCTAGAAGCTTAGCAGCCTAGAGGTTATGAACTTTTATGTAGTATGTGTGCACCTATTAAACCTATAGAGTTTGCTAATCTTAAATAAGTCTTTATAGTTTTTTGACTAAGAGAATAAAATTGAGGCTCTTGATAGGTAGAATTCCCAAACCACTATGCTTTCAAAGTAAGCAAACATTACATCAACTTATTTTGTCGTTTCTAGCTTTGTTACTGCTAGCTGACTATAATAAATTTTGAAACATTTTCTATTATATTGATAATGGCTTGGGGAAATACAGTGTGAGAGGCCCAAAGTGTACTTAAAAAGAGCACATAGTTGACTTGTTGACATAAGCATGGGATAGTGATATGGAAGTCCAAATATCAATCTTGCTCATAATCTTGTCAAGAAGACACTTGAAGTATGAGAAGATAAGTTTAATAGAGGAGATAGGAATTCTAAGGTACATAACAAGTAGATAATTCATCTTGAATCTAATGTTAATTGTGTTGCATTTGCTAAGATAAATAAGTTGGACTTTTCCTTATTGATTGCAAAGCCTATCATTCTGTTAAACACTTTAAAAACTTTTATGATGGAGGTGACTGAGAGAATGTCCACTTTGGAGAAGACAAAAATGTAATTGGGAAGGCTCAAACTGACAATATCAAGCTTTTTACATTAAAAGTGAAATTTAAATACTCCTTTCCTAGTAGCATTTCTCTTAAGCAATCTGCATAGAATTTCTGAGACTAAAGGGAATAAATATAGGGAGATGAGGCCCCCTTATCTAATGCCTCTAGCATTATATCTAACTAAGTAAATGTCATCTATTGATCCACATTTTAATTTAATCAAACTCATTAAGTATAGTAAATCTATATAATTGTAACTAAAGTCTAGTATATCGTTGTTTTCTAGCACTAAAGTATTTAATCTCCTAGTCAATGTATCATACTCCATTTATCAGTTTATCATACAATCCATATGATTGAATCTATGATGTCCAATAATTAAGATAAAAAAGAAAAAATCAAACTAAAGAAATTAAACCATATATAAATAATTGAATGAATCCTTATAAATTACATTTATCCCTAAATAAGTTTTTAAGCTACTAAATATAGTAAAAATAAAGAAATAAATTCCATTATAGAAGAAAAGAGTAGAAGAAAGAAGCTGAGAGGAGTTATCACTAGCTTTTACAATCCTTGCTCTAAATCTTCCTCTTTGATTCAACAAAAACAAAAATTATGAAAACTAACTTGAAACTAAAAGAAGTTTACTATAAATTAAGAGAATTTAGAGATTATCCTTATAAATCCAAAAGGATTTATTCTCAAATCTACTAAGGTTGGTTATATATATAATAAAAGTCAAATAGAAGTCTAGGTCTAATAAAAGTCTACTATAAGTCCCAAAATTAATTCTAATATAAGTTTCTATAGCTAGGTTTACAAAAAATAGAATTCTAAATGAATTAATGTTGAAGATTTTTATTATTACATAAATCAAGTTTGAAAATTGATGTTGGTTATAAATATAAGATCAACACTAGTCTTGTTCTACTTTCTTTACTCTTTGCTAGTTGCTATATGATTGAAACACGACATATTTCATAATTGGTGTTGATTTAGCACTTTTTCCTGTAAAATAACTTAAAGATGTTTCTTAGGAGATGCATTTAATGAGTGGTATTAGGTTGTAGCTTGGTATTCATCTTTAAAATTACATGATAAAACAAAGTAATGGCTCCTTTTCATTGCTATGGCATATCTAATACAAGTTGTATGGGATGAAAAGGAATGTGAGAATGTTCAAGGACATTAAGAAATAAATTTCAAGGATACATAAGGAAACAATCAAAGCAATCAAGTTACATTTTGTCACATTTAAAGATAAAATGCATATTAGCTCCAAGCTTATGTCAACATGGGATTCATGTTAACATGTAAACTTGTGTTTGATCTTTTGTAATATCATTATAGGAGTTTGTTAACCCATTCATTTGATGGGATAGTTAATGCTTATAACAATTGTTATTTCCTTTCATGGCTTAATCTAATTTATAATTTTTAAAAAAAATAAAGACAAGTCTAATACCAATTTTGTCATATATCTTAGCTCCTAAGACCTTGTAAAAGACAAGTGATTGTTATGTTTTAGGCTTAGTGCCTATTGTGATTTTCTCCTCTAACTTCTTCCCTTTTTGCCTTCTCCTGGTTAGAATCAACTTTTGAAATATTTTAAAAAGTTATTGTCCATCTTCTTATCATCTAAATGGCTCAAAAACGACATCAATTGGAAAACTATGAAGAAAGTTACACCAAATCTTGCATTTATCCTTTAAATTCATCTATTACAAAACAACAAAATTAAAATAGAAAATATAATAAAAACTATATAAGACATACTTTAAAGGTCCTAGACAATTCATTCACATACTTCTAGCAAGAAAGGATGACATATTACCACGTTAAGCTTTAGTCCACTCGTAATCATAAACCAACAACATCTTGATAATAACTTACCTTCCAAAATTATTGGACTTTCTCCTAATTCTGTAGAAAGAATCAATTATAATGTTAAATGAAATCAAATCTAGAAATAATCCTAATTCCTTAAATTCACTAAACCAATCAACCAATTTAAAAGGCAAATCTAATCAATAAAGCTTTGAAAAATTGAGCTCTTAACCTTGTAATTTGTTTTAATACCCGTTGACAACATATTGTTGTGGATAGTTAAAGCTTTAATGGATTTTCGACTCTTACAGACCCTATTTTGTAAATAGATTGAAATAAAACTAAAAAATCATAGATAACTTGTTGAATTAGGATACCAATAGTAAGAATTGACAAAAGTTGTAGTCATCTCTATAGTTTGATTGAAAAAGGAGACCAAAAAACATCCATAGTGAACAATAAACCCAAACTATCATTATGACTTGACATATTCAATAATTGACCAGCGACCCAGAGAAAACTATTGATCACTCTTCTCTAGCTCCATTTAGGGATTCACTATATCAACACCAAAGCTATGTAATCTAGAATTAAGCTTTCTATATCCCTAATCATTGTCGAAGTTGGTGCTTTTTTGATTACTTATAAAATTTTCTCTAACTTATATACGCACATTTTCATTGTCATTTGCTATTATTAATTTGATGTCTTCCTTGTTGTTTATCCAAGGTAGGGTAGTGCTTTTTTTGGTTAGGGGTGGTAAATTATTTGATTTGACCAATCATTTCAGGTACTGTAAGATTGATGACATATTAGTAAATTGGTCAGTTTCTATTAAATCAGTTGATCTTCAAATATGAGATTTAAAAAAAATTGAAATGATATTATTGACTTAAGCTTTAACTTTTACAACTCCACAATGGGTTATAAAAAACATTTATCTCATAAACTCTCAATCTGATACAATAGAGCAACATATAGGAGATAAGTTTAACATTCATAGGTAAGCTTTACAATAAGTTCCAACTTAATCTCATCGAAGTACATGTGGATTCATAATCTTTATAAGCAACTAAGAACTCCCTAATCCATCATATGGTCTTATTAGCTAATTTATACTTTCCTAAGGATCTTTTGTTATGGATCATAGAGTTTCTTTCATGCCAAATAAAAATAGATGCCACAGTTGAATGTAATTTTGAAGAAGTAACTATCTTGTTTCATTTGCTTACAAATATCACTAGCCCATCTTAGAATGTTGATCCATTCTTTTTCCCCACATAACTCATGCAGTAGATGCTATATTCTTGACGGGTAGGTTGCAAGCATGAGCATTGAAAGAATAAATGAATAAATGTTTTAGAGAAGGACTTATATAGAAGGAATAATTGATCTAGGCTTCCAATCCATCTATTTTTAGTCTTCAGCCTTTGTCTTATTGCTAACTAACCAATGAAGCTTTTAGAATTGAGGTTTTGGCCTATATTATGACAAACTAGAATATTCTACAATTAGTTCCGGAATATCCTAGAGTAAGATTAATTAGAGAATATTAGAGAGGAATCCCATATTTCTATCCTCCTTAATAGGATTAGGATTAGGATTATATGGAGGGAGATGATTAGCAATGCAATATGAGCCCCTAAATTTGTTGTCCCAATTTCCATATGATTAATCACTTTCACCTTAGCATTACGGGGAATTCTTAAATGATACTTGTATAATAGATCATTATAATAAATTGATTCACAACAGCTTTGGTTGAGTTGATTAGTCTAAAACAAAATTTAAATTATTGGTAAATACACACTTCATAAGCAAATTCAAAAAACCTTAATCGATTCTCAAATTGAGTAAAATTCATTGTAGAAATCACCAAATAACTTGATCATATATTTTGAAAAATTCGTCAATCTAAATAGTGATCATAATAAAAATTCCATAGTTTCAAGACGTGAAACAATTTAAAAGCCACAATAATATTATTTGTAATTAGTTCCAATTTTTTATAAAATTAAACTTAGTCTAAAATTTGATTGAGTTCAAGATGACAAATTTAACTTTTTCAAGTTAAAATTTGGATTGGAGTAACTTTAAATAAGTTTAGGTCAAGTCATTCCACATCTTTCGAACTCGAAACTCAATCCAAGATCTAAATTTTTTCTTAGTTTAAAAAATAGTTTAAAGTTTAATTACATCTATCTTTATTCAGTAATTTGGGCACAGGATAGAACCAAACTTTTTGCTAAACCCTACTTCCGGATGCAAACGGGCACTACTTTTTTGTAATGATACCATTGAGAACTCTTTCAAACCTTGGGCGACACAATGCTTGGTATTGGTTGAATTGGACAGCTTACGACACACATTTCCACGCTTCCACGGTACACAATGACCCAGACTTAAAATCAGCAACCGTCGTCGATCTTTGACGAATCCGCCACTCACTTCCACAAAATACTCAAACCTCTTACATCAGGCAATTGGGTTGGTCCGAACCCGAACAATCCGGCAGTTGGGTTAAAACCCAAACATAAATTATTCTATTTAAGCGACGGAAGCTCTGCGCGACAAAACTTAAAATAACTAGTTAACAAAAATCTTCAACATGAGTGGCATTTCTGCTTCCCCGTCTTCTGCCATCTACTCTCTTCACTCTAAGATCCCCACCCCAACTAATACTAGCCGTTACACCTTTCCACGTGTTTCACTTTCGCCTAAACCTGGTATCTCTCTTCTGTTGGACAACATGCTCGGAATCAAACTGGGTCTGGGGGTTGGATCACCAAGAAAAGACTACGTTAGAACCATTGCAAGAGGCAGTACTGATGACTCTAGTTCAGGTCTGTCTCTCTCTCTGTTTGCCTTTCTTTATACATTTGGATGTAGATTATGCCCTGTGTTGATTCATGAAACGCTATTCGTTTGTTTGATAATGGGAAATGATGCATGTATTATCGCCAACTGTTCTTCCTTGGAATTTACGGTTCGTACTGGGATTGATGTCTGCATATGTTCTGTTTGTTTCAAAGTGAAAATTTTGCTAGAAAAAGATTTAAAAGAAATGTGATATAGCAAAAAATATTCCCAGAATGCTATTTCTGGTGACATTTATTACCGGTTAGAATTCGGTGGAACTTTCGACTGTGTTCTTGTGATTGAATGTAACACGCAGTCAGCCTTTCCTGTACATAATGTTTATATCGTTGTTACTCGCAGATTCCCAGTTTAAAAGAAACGAGAAAAATAGAACCATTCTTTTTTGCAGGTATTGCATCCTAATTGAACAGACCATTCATGACTTTGAGTTGTATGAGAAACATATGCTGGAACCCTAGTACTCGTTAATTTACATTTATGTAGGTATAGATTGATGTGAACTTACGCCAGCTATTAATTTATGAGCTTTGCCATATAGAATATTTGAACGCATATATAAATAACATTCCGGACGACAAGTGACAGAATCCAAAACTCATAAAAAAAGGGTATGTTAGAAATGAGGACATGCAAGTATTTTCATTTACCAGATCTCTTGAGGGGCCATCGTAACTTCCTCATGCGTTTCCTTTCTTTTCAACCAAGCATGTTTCACAAATCAAAATTTCAGGTGATAGTGACGGCGGCAACGTCCTGGATGCATTTTTTTTGGGCAAGGCTTTTGCAGAAGCACTTAATGAACGGATGGAATCTGCTGTGGGCGAGCTTTTGAGTACAGTGAGCAAGTTGCAGTCCGGCCAGCAAAAGCAAATACAGGAATTCCAGGTAGTGAAATGTACCGGAACCTTTGTTGAAAAAATTCATCTAGTGTATGTTGCTTGGTTGTTTGCGTCTATTTTCTAGGCAAGGGGAAGTTCTTTGAACTACCCTTTTTTCTAGAAAGAAATTCCATTTTTTTGGGCTTGGGTAGGGGGTTGCTGGTTAAAAGCTGATCAAAATGTGATTAGTTTCAAAGTTACTTAATACTTCCAACCAGTTATCTACTGGGATTTACTACTTGTTGGAGGACCTGTTTCCTGATTTTGAGTTGCTATAATCTACTATTTGTCTTTGTTTTTACTGAGTAATAACTGCATTATAACATGCTCTTCATCTCCTAGGCTGAATTCAGAGTCTTCTGCTACACTGGCTTTATAGATTTTTGTACTTGGATTAACTTAAACTGAATTGTTAGATAAATGTTGAATATCAAATTTGGCATTTTTCCTTGCCATGCAGAGCGTCTTCCAAGTACACCCATAGGTTGGTGCATATACAACTTTTTTGAAAATTTGTATTTAAATAGCTAATCCTTTTCTTAAAGTGAAATTCCATTTTTTCATATATTTAAACATCACATTAAATATTGAATTCATGAAAGAAGTGATTTACTGAGATTGCACACATTCAATCCTTGAGTTTGATCCATTAATGTGATTGCAGGCTGATGTATTGGCTAGAGCCAAGAAAGCCAAGCAGAACGCAGCACAAGACACCACAGGGGCCCAGGAACTTATTTCCACATCCGCTGATAGTACCAACGCAGATTCATCATCAAGTACTGGCACTACTACTTCTGCATCAACATCAGGCGATGAAACCACCACCTCTACTACTGAGACAAGTTAGGACTCTAGGACCCCATTTTAAGGGGCTCCCTCTGATGTTCTGCTCATCTACTTCCATCTGCCGTGTATCCAATATATTCGGCCTTTATTTGGATCACCATCTTAGTATTTTACTCTATAATTTTCATCTGAGTTTATTAGTTAATCGAGATACATAGGTAACTGCTCTGCAGATAAAAAGAGAATGTGACAACTTGGTGTGCCTTTCCCTATTCAAATAAGCTTTCTACAGTTGAATGTCTATCAGCCCAGTTAGCAACAAAGTTTTACGATGCAGCGTGATCTGATGTCTGAAAGAATGCTGTGGAACTTCAACAATTTGCTGTGAGACAACGAAAAGATGTACGATCTTGACTGAAAATTCTGAATGCCCATAATCGTAAATATTGTAAGATTGTATTCAAGTTTATCAGGCATAAGGGAAACAAAATTATGAGTGTGTGTTATAAAAATTGAAGAATCTCACTTAGCAATAAGCACAACCTCTTTATAACGGCAAGTTAATTAGGGTTTGGCTCTTCGATTTTAAACTGACTTGATTATAATTTAGGGAAGTTCGGACTCTTTTTGAAAAAGAAATCTCATACTCCACATTTTTACCGACTTCTTTCGTCTCAATCGCAGTCGCTTATTTCTTCTTTTTTCACCGTTGAGTTTAGTTTTTCTTCTATTTTTCTCTCATCTCTTTTGTTGCCACTCACGTTTTCTTTATTTGTTTGCCTCATCACTGCAATAAAACTAGATCTGAAAGTTAAAAAGCAGTAGTTATGCAGCGAATATTACTAGTAGAGGGATCGACGACTTGTTCGATCCCATGCTTCATGAGTTAATAAATATAAGAGTATTACTAAAAATTACTGTAAATTTGAAGTTACTTTATGAATTATTACTGGAAAGATGATGATTTGAAGTTGGAAAAGTACTACAGGCGCATGTAAAAGGAGATGGCTGAATTCGGGCTGTAAATGAATTTATACTGTCTGAAACCTTATTGAGCTCAAGTTCGCACGGTATTAATAAGTTGAATTAATTAATAGTTCTAAAATTTTAAAAATTTCAATAGGGTTGCAAAATCATTTTTCTTTTCTATAATTTGTTACGAGATCGATGTAATGATTTAGGCTTTTTAAGACCTTTCTACACTCACGTATTTATGAATTTTTATTTTTGCTCATATTTCTTTCTATTTAGATTCCCTTATAATTTTTTTAAGTAATGAATATTTGATTAAAATCTTTTAACGCTTCAAACACTATACATATAAGATTTAGATCTCTTGAAACTGCCCACTTGGCGAGACTACAAGGGAATAATATCAATTATAAGTAGTCTTTCTTTTGTATTTTTATAAAGAAGTTGTTTTTATAACTTAAACATTTAGCCTTCTGGTTACAAAAGAGTAATTTTATTAATTACTTCACGACTCATCATCATAAAAGTTATTTTAGTTATATAAAGAATATCAAATCAATTCATTTTACTATTCATAGAAGAAATCAACGATTACAAAACCAAAATTCTATCTGATATTCACAATGGATTAATTCCCACTATTATTTAATAACTTAATTTGAGTTTTCAAGTATTCAATTTCTAATAATACTTCTTCTTATTATTACAATATTTCTTATTTACAACATCTATCTCGTCTATCTGAAGTTAATATTCTAATATATCTTTCTAAATACCTAATTAATATATTTTTCGACTTATTTAACATGAGCTTTTAGTTTTAATTTCATCAAAATTTAAAAATTTTATCATTCTTTTTCTCATAATTAAAACACCTTTTATTTCTTTATCTAGTTTATTGCTTCTATCATAATATCAAATATATAATTTTAGAATTATGATATGGCATTTAAGAAATTTTATAGGCCAATATTTGTTCTTTAAAGTATTCTATATATGGTTTTATTTCTCTAATCTAAACTTTTTATTGAAAGTGATAAAGATCTTATTGATAGTACAACATAGTATAGTATTACAATAATTGATATTATATAATTACAATATATTATAAAAATTAACATCAAAATCATATCATAATAACTGAAATTATATTTGATACAAACACAAACACAATCCTTAATTCAAATACCAAAATGTCATTGGAAATAAATAATATTTAAAATATTAAACTATACACTTTTGGAATGCATATGTTGAATTCACTATATGAACTTAGAACATACTTTTATAATCAGAGTTTTCTAATTTGTTTTCTTAATTCTTCAAAATTATAGTAACAACTCTTTATTTATAGATATTATAAGTTTAGGATTCCTACATATGTTGAATGCATTATGTGAACATATAACATATGCAAAGTTATTTTTCTAAATTCTTCAAAATTATAGTAAAAATTCTTTATTTATGGAGACTGTAAGTTTAGGATTTTTGAAGTTATGCCATGATATATGTTTTAATGCAATTAGCCATGGTAATATGGTAAAGTAGCAATATTGATATGTTAAGATAAGATGATAAGGTAGTCCATTCCTGTCAGTCACCTTTCTAGTTCTCGTTTGTTGAAACTCCTTAATTCTCATTTACAACATCAATTAGTAATTTAATATAATATTTCAAAAAGTAATCTCATTTTCTTTAAGGTTGTCTTAACGTTCTTTTGAAATCCTAACCTAATGCTCTTTCTTCAATTAATATTGTGTCCCTTCCACGAAAATGATGTCCTCGGATTCCTTAATTGATAAGTCCTTTTGTAAGGTCTCAAACATTTTTCCCCTTTATTCTACTTCATTAGCATTGAACAAAACCTATTTTGAAAAAAAAAATATTTTTCTTGACTATGAATATTCTATCTTTGTTAGAGATAGATAGATGCTTAGATAGATGCTTACTAATTTAGTTATGTTTAGGAGATAATATGAAAAATCAAACTTATTTCACATTTGAAAAGAATATCTTAGTTTAAAAATGAAATGCTTTTCAAAGGACTCTTTGATTTCTTTCTCTCCATAGATTATAAACTGTGCAATCCATAGATATTTGAAGGAATTTGGACTCATCCTTATATAAGTTCTACAATGTTAGTATCCACAAGAAAAAATCTTTCCATTCATTAAAATGCCATATAACTCCACATCTATCAAGGATGTCCAGCTAAAAAGGTGGTTAACTTACAAGATACTTACAAGCGGTCTTGGAGAAATCCCATGGCATGAACTCCTTTAGAAGCAATCTCTAAATCCCAAAGTTTCACTAGTCACTTGGTTAGTGATAAAAAAACATATTTAGAATTAAGAACAGATGGTTTGGAAATTATGACTTAACCTGTGTCCTATGCAAGGAAGCTAAGGAGGACAGGAATCAATTATACTTTATGTACAAATACTCCAAAGCATTGTGGAGTAGAATTCTACATACGCTAGCAGAAGTTAATCACATCTATGAATGGAGTGGGACTCTACACTGGTTCATTAATCTCATCAAGTAGAAAAAACATAATGGAATGATACTTGAGAGAACCTTCACCACCACAATTTACTCTCTTTGGAAAGAAAGGAGCAGTAGGCTATATAGAGGAGTTGAAGTAGGTAAGCATCAACTAGTTGAAAACATCCTAAATTAGGTTGAAGCCATCTTGATGGTAAATAATGTGCAAAACTCACTCACCTTTGGAATGAAAAACATATGGAACTTGTAATCTATGCTTTGTATTTCTTCCGACTAATCTTGTACTACTATTCATGTTGTAAGTTAAAACTCATTGTAAGGTAGTAAGATGAAACTCATAGTAATGTTGACCTAGCTTTTGCTAGAGATACTATAATTTTATTCATTTTCCAAAAAAAGTTTATGAAATCTCATTTCATTTATTTATTTCTAGATTTAACCTATTTAATTTTTACTTTAAAGTTTCATTTTTTTTACTCTTTAGAAAATACAATTTAAAAAAAGGAATAAAAAATTGCATTATCATGAAAGTCATAAAGAAATACTTCAAACAAACTTAACAAAAAAATCCTCTGAATGTTGGAAAAACTTGAAAGAGATAGATGTTATGTTGGACCCCGATTTTTGAGTGAAAATAAGAAATATTCAAAAGTGGATGAGTTAATTGAAATTAAGTTGAAAATC
>JANZLD010000004.1:38405996-38416443 GCA_026413575.1 Erythroxylum carthagenense | reverse complement strand
GCTATTGAAATGGGAATGATGAAATTAGTTGTAAGTATTGTATTAAAGAGTGATGAAGGAAAAAAAATGAGAGTCTTATGATTTCCGCAAGAAGATGAATTGGCGATGTTCAAGGATTTTTCCATAGGATCAAGCTCACGTCCAGTATTCGAAGTTGGGTTCCGGAAACGGGATCCAACATTTTAGAAGACAATAGAATCTTTAATTCTCTAGTTTCTTTCTAAGGATTATAGGAAGGATATTGTATTTTACGTTTTACTTTATTTGCTTGGCACAATCTTGTGATGTCCCTTTTTATGGCTTTTAAAGAATTTTTACATTTAATTTTCCAAAAAGTATATGAAGATGTTGTCTTTTTTTCCTTCTTCCTTTTTCATCTTATCCTTAATGATAGCCATTACCCACTCCTTCGAGTTCACCTTTATGTAGTTATGAAAAGATCTCTAACCTCTTAATTTGTCAATCATTTAATTTAAAACTCTAGATTCTTATTTGAAATTATCAATTGATGTACCTTTGACTCTATTCAAATCATTGAGAAGTTGTATGAGCAAGCTTCTCAATAGCTAACTCCAAATCTAGTTTTCCTTCTTAATAAGTTAGGGTTTATATGGAAATATAAGGGGTTACTTTTTCTCTATTCTACAACTCTTGCTTAGTCACTCTGACTAAAGTTAAGATGATTTCACTATCCCAATTTGTAAATGCTATTATAATGGTTATTTTATTATTATTGGTGATTCTACCTTATATCTATTTTACACCTCCTACATTGTTATTCCAACCAAAGTTCAAACGATTTCAGCATCCTAAATTATAGGTGTTATTTTACGGGTTATTTTATTGTCTTTGGTAGTTTTCAAGATAGTCTATGTGTTTGTTAACTTAGCAAAGGGACTGTCAACTTGACATTTATTACTATCTTGTCCTCCTTTATAAAACTCATAATATACTGTTTGAGAATGTCACACTACTCCATTTAGGCTATCAATTCTCCTCATAAGTGTCTTGATCTACTAGTATTATGATTACATCCACCTTATGAATGCCTACAAGTCAAGTTGCCTTTGTCTTACTTTATTGCTATTGGTAATTTTTTTACATTTATCTCTTTAATTAACTTTAAATCACTTTTGAAATCTTATTATTTATGGTTCACATATTTGTTGCATCAAATATCTATTTTTTTGCATTCTCGAGACCATTATAAAAAGTCCAACCTTACAACAATGTCAATAACCCATAGTTTGGGCACCTCTTGAGAAAGTTTATATTTCTTTCCCATGAATCATATAATGTCTTATTGTCTAGCTATCAATAGGTAGAGAAATCATTCCTTAACTTTATAGTCTTAGCATGTGGGAAGTACTTAGCTAAAAACTTCTCTACTAAGTTATTATGGTGATGGAAGCAAT
The DNA here is from genome assembly GCA_026413575.1 of Erythroxylum carthagenense. NCBI lineage: Eukaryota > Viridiplantae > Streptophyta > Magnoliopsida > Malpighiales > Erythroxylaceae > Erythroxylum > Erythroxylum carthagenense. The sequence goes on along the minus strand of JANZLD010000004.1, from coordinate 38,415,028 downwards.
AGGTAATAATGTCAACCATAATTTTTTTGATCCCATACTGAGAATGTAAACTTATTTAACATGATGGAATCTTTAGTTGCTTTAGAGATTTTAAATGTGTCATAGATCTTCAAGAAGTTCACAATATATGTAGTGAAATCTTCATTTGACAATTTGTCAAATTATATAAACTATTGTAACATCTAAATGATGTTAGTTTGATTTTAAATTTATTCAATGTGATTGTCAATCTTGTTATGCTAGACTATATTCCTATCAATGATAGCTTCATATAGTTCAATATAGCCTTATACTCCCTTTTATTCTATCAGATTATTGATTTAGTTGGACTAATATCTTTTCCCTCTCTCTCAACATTTACAGCATGTTTTCAATCTCAAGACTCTCTTCAACAAGGTCATAAGAGTTGTTCCTTAACATACACCAAGTGTTAAAAACAAATCATAACAATCACAAAAATCTTATCAAATAAAAGAATAAGAAACAAACATAAATGGAAAACTAGTTTAATGATTATCGAGTATCTTTAATAATAAATTATTCCCCACAATACTAAAAATTTGATTAAAGTATTGCCTATTATCCGAGTACAAGACTATAGACAAGTGGACATATCGTCTTGCAACTAGTGTAGAGGGTTGATCCGATGAGAAAATTTATAACTAACAAATCTAACTATCCTACTATTATCTAGTCACAAATAGGAGTGACTGAATAGTTAGCTATGATTGAAACTAAAGTAAACTAAATAAACTGATTTCCACTGGAATGATCAACTAGAGCAATTAGACAATAATAACATGTAAAGTAGACTTCCAACTTTTATCATCATATATCTTTGATTTCTACATATTTAGTTTTTTGTTTGGACCATGAAATATCCTAATGTTATGATTTTTGAAATCCCATAAAAGTCACCATAATATTGGAAGCATCATATATATATATATATTCCTCGATTCCAATTTAATCCTCAATATAGGTTTCTAAGTCAATCTAAACTTATATTCTTCTGAAAACATTTATATATAAATTTAGATTTAGTTTAAGCTCTCTTTGTATATATCAAAAGAACAAAGCCAATATTTTCTAAACATAAAGCTCTTTATTATAAAATTGAAATAAATCAATGTAATAACAAGGTAATGCTTAATCTATTCTAAATATAAAAATTGTTAGCCACTAATCATTCTTGAAATTATAAAAAAAAAACAAAGCAATAAAAAATCATTGTAATGGTATCCCTTGATGATAAAAAATTAAAATAAATCGATGTGATAACAAGCTAAGGTTTCATTTAATCTAAATATAAAAATGTTTAGCCACTAATCGTTCTTGAAATTATAAAAACAAACAAAGCAATAGAAAAGCTCATTGTAAAGATATCCCTTGATGATAATCTCAATCCTTGAATGTGATTGACTTCTTTGGAATGATTTTGATCTGTTTCTTGTTAAAAGCAGCTGCAAGATATGTATTTTAGGACTTTCTCTCCCTAATGACTAGTAAAACCTAATTACAACTTGAAAAGAAAGTAAAACAAAACTAAAAATATCTTATTTTATTAAAGGATTTTTTTTCTTTATTTATAGATTTTTATTGTGTATATAATCTAAGACTATATCTCAGATCGTGTATTTCATCCACAGGCCTTTTAAGAGAGAAACACAAGCTCTAATACGTCCATGTCCTAAGCGTGTATCCTTTGAATTCTTTTTCAACACTTGATGTAATCTCTTTCTGGCCGTGTAACATAGCATTTTCTCAACATCAAAGTTTTTTCAAGGAACACGCCTTAACAAACGGTTGTGTGATTTATTCTTCTCGCCATCTATTTCTATCCAAAGAGATGCATGTCCTTATACACAGTATGTATATTTCATGCATATCAATACTCGTACCAAAACTCAATATATCATAATGAAACATCTTAATATATAAAAGGAATGCAAGATCTTAGGAAGGGATGTACTAAGAAAAAAACTCGGCTTTGGAGTTGGGAATTTGAGTAGAAATTTTAGGAAAGCTTCAAGATGAGTTTGCTCGAAGTCAGTAAATGTTATATAGAGAGGTGAAAGAGTTGTATTTATAATGATTTTCAATAGGGATAGTTAGATAGAGAGACCTTCTAAGTATCCAAAAATGCTGTTGACATTTTGTAATTCAAAACCCCTTTTTTTGATTGAACATTTTTTGGTTAATTAAAACTTTCATTTAACTTAAATAAATATAATCGAATACTCATGAAGTGGACTTTAAGTTTATTTGATTCCATTAATGTTGATGAAACCTGAGGGGTAACTAATATACAAGAACTATTCGTGCCCATCTTTTAGAGTTAGATATCCCATGTCTTAGGATTTAGGAATATATTGATAACTTATGTACTGAATTTCTCCTAACACACGGCTTTTTCTGTCTTGTTACACCCATGGCATCTACCTCTTAGGAGTTGGTCAGGATCAATGACTTGTGTGTGTTGTATCAGCCAAAAACGATATTGAAACTACAAGTACTATCCTGGCTTACAGTAGTGGTCGGAATTCACAACTAACCCTAATACTCTAAGCCTTCCCAAAGTCCCGACCTCCTTCTTCAGTTTTCACCTTCTCTCGGCTGCCCTCAAGCTCCCGTTGTCACCGAGTCTTATGGCCACTAGCTCGTCGCCAGCCCTCTTTCAAGTTCTCTAGCCTGACGGTCCCTACTTCCCTTGACGTTGTTGACTTGCCACCGCTGTTAAAGATAAAACAGCAGAATAAATTCTAGGGAGAAGATGAAGGTCACTTACTAGCCGTATGTAGCCCCACTTGAATCCTTTCACTTCTAGCCTTGGGTTTCACCGAGATATAAGCTTAAAGATTAGTGTGGTACCCATGATAAACATTCAAGAATGAAGAGAAATAGAAGATCGTGTGGTTCAGCTGTGAGAACTCTTAGGCTTTGTCGACATGCAAGGAATAACCGGTGGAAGCTTCTCTTCGAGCTGTTAGCTGAGAGCATTGGACATTCGTTTCTTTGTTCTGATAGTTATTGTCCTGATGGATACTGGTCTATCCTTCACGTGTCTGCTTCTTGTAATGTCTAATCTTAAAATGTCTTGTAATATGCAAGAGGAGCCATTGTCGGGGTTCGGGCCCTCGTTCTCATTAATATATTCATGTTTCCTTTTCAAAAAAAGAATTTGAGATAACTGTTTCTTGTTTAAAGTAGCATTCCCAATATATTTTAAGCTATGTTTTAAAATCTAGACCGGACCGGCCGGTCTGACCGATTCGACCGATGACCGGTCGGTAGTCCGATCCGGTTGATCCTTCAAAACTGGCTCTAAATTGACCCAGTTTGAACTTGTCAAAATCGGTCAATTGATCGGTTGGACCGGTCAGACAGGTCGGACAATTATTTTTTTTTATTTTATTTTTATTTTTTAATTTTTTTTAATATTATATATAATTAAATATAATTATTGCATAATTATTACGTCACACCGGTTAGACCAGTGGTTGAACCGATCAAATCAGTGACCAATAAAGCCACCGATTCAATGACCTGTCCGAATTTTAAAACATAGATTTCAAGAACAAATGGTGAATAATTGTATACGTTCCTTAACGAGGCATTTTTCTATAATTTTATCAAATTTAAGTACTATTTATAATTTTAAAAAATTACTTAAAATAGTATTTAGTATTTATTGATATTGATATTGCGCTGTACCATAATTAAATCCAATACTAATACCGTATTTGTAACATTCCCTAACCACCAAATCACCTTATATAAGTAATAAAGAACATCTTTTACAAGGTATGTTATAAGTAATAAACTTCTAAGATATGTTCTCTCCTAAAGGAAATTAAAATTAATCTAAGGGGCATTTGATTTCACGATTTTTTTATTATAGTTTTTAGTTTTAATTTTAATTTTTTGTTGTTAGTTTCTGTTTTTCTTTTAAATAAAAACAAAAACTTATTTTTATTGTTAATATCAATGTAATTATATTTTATTATTGATGATAATTACATATTAGATAAAATATAAAGATATTAAAATTATTTGTGTGCTTGATAATAATTAATATGTCAAATAATTTAATTATATATATTTAATTGATTATAAACTAGATTATAAAAGATAAAATCAAAAGTTAATTTCTTTGATTTTCATAAATTTTGAAAACAGGAAAAAATCAAGACTAAAAATAAAAACCAAAAACTCAATCAAATAAATTTTTTATTAGATTCGAAAATAAAAATTAAAAATTAAAAACAAAATAGAAACAGAATTAGAATCAGAAACAAGTGTTAATTATCAATATTTCTATATTTTAGGATTGATATAATTATCTACAATCATAATTATACCAATCCTAAAAACTCTATTAAGACAACTAATAGACGAAATATCCACTGACATAAAAGCTTATACACACATATGAATGTGAATGTTAATTTTAGTAACCCCACTTTTAGACATTGAATAGAAATTCCTGACTATTTAACCCCTTAACTACGATTCAAACATTAGCTGTAGCAAAAGAGGACACAGCATCACCTTCTTCACCAGGTCTCCGTACAATTCTAAGGGCTCTATGGTCCTAACGGACATATAATTTCAACTCTCTATGTCCTTTTAAACATAGATTGTATACATCCCTAGAGAATGACGTGACATGAGGAGGTATAAACATTTAATTTGACATGCCCCACAAGGGCTCTTAGGTCAATATACATGAATTGCAGCACCTTTCATAGATACTTCCACGTTAGGTTGTTTCTTGGTTCCTTAACAAATGTGTATCGAATTTCAAAACCTCCTTTGCATTCACTTTTGTTGAAGCTTCTTCTCTCCTTTTTCTCCTTTCTTTCTCTGTTCTCTCTGTGTTGTCTCCTCTTTCCTTCTTCTTAGCCTGGGTTATTGGTTCATGGATATTGAACCCTTGTGGGCTCTGGGGGGGTGGTTCCTTTTTCCTGATTGCATGGCAACACCAAAGTCACGCGCACCAGTTTCTGCAACCTGCTCGATATCACCACTTCATTTCCTTTTGTTCTTTGCTCTTCTCTTCTTTCTTCTTTTGCTCCCAAGCAATCCTACCACTCCCATGAACCCTTCGACTAAGGGCACTTCAATTACAGTCAAAAGGTTTCTCTTAGAAAACTTAGAGTCGGCCTCTACAACTTCTTCTAACATGAACTTGCACCCCGGACAAGCGCACAGCGCACGCAGATCTTCTTCTTCGTCCAAGCGTCGAGAGTTTGGTGTCGAAGCTCATGAAGTTCCTAGTGGTCCAAACCCCATATCAAATTAGCAGGCAAGTTGATGGGAAGCTTAGGTTTTCACCGCCATAAGCCGGTTCAAGACTCTAAAGTTGTAACCGTGAAGTATTGCGAATTGTCATCTTTATGGCCATGGTTTTGGTGCACCATTAATACTGCTTGTCCTCAGTGAGAAGTTTGTTACTTTGTTGTTATGTGATCATTATTCTTAGCCTTACTCTTTTCATATATATATATTTGGTTTCTGTATTGAGATGGGAAAGGGGTTCCTTTTTCTTAATAGAAATGTATAGCATAAGATATACTTTAATTTGATATATTATGCATGTATGAACCAATCTATTTGTTTCACATATAGATCATGATGGTGATAGAATGGTTATTTTTCTTATTTTCTTTAGCAGTTTTCTGAGACTGTTGGACCTGGTGAAAATGTGTTATTTGCTAATGAATTAGACTACTGGAGACAAAAGGAGTCATCTTTTCTAATAAACTGACCAAGATCATTCTAATTTAGATTTACAGAATATTATCCTGGATTGCTACATACCGGTTTAATTTTAAGAATTTCACTTCATCTTAGCCTTTTATGGATTATATTAGAAATGTTGCAGTGTTGAAGAAAAATGTTTATTCTGTCAGATTATATGTCTTATTTTCTATTCTTGGAGATGGGTTACAGATAGGGCGACAACTCTTCTGTTGGTTTTCCGCTTAGTTAATTTTCTGCAGTGGCTCAATATTTCTTTTGTGCTACAACTTTAGAAGTTCTATGAACTCAGTGGACAAAGGAGGCTTAAGATTTAAATATCACCACTGGTGTTACTCATCGTTTTTAATTCCCAGGCAGGGCCACTAGAACTTTGATAAGGTTGTCTGTGACTGCAAACGATATAGTAAGCAATTTGAAAAGATATATATATATATAGTCCCTAATCATCACATACCCCTTTAGGAATCCATCCAAACATAGAAGAAAGAGCGGGAAGTAAGGTCTGGAAGTATGGAAGATATAGCTTGCATCAGTTTTTGCTTAAAATTTCCTTCTGGGTATCCAGAGTTCGTCAAGTTAGGAATTGAGCAAGGGGGATAAAAAGGGAATCTATGAGAAGCATTTTTGACTATGAAACAAGAGAGAAAAGGTAGCAAGGTGTCTTACTGTCTTTCTTTTGCCTGATTAATAATTGTGGATCACCCTTGGATTGTGCCTTTGTCCTCTCAAACACGTCATCCAAGAAAAAGCAGAGACCACACAAGTCATGAGTGAGCCCAAGCTAGGTAGGCAGCTACTTTGGCTGGTTTAACCCATGATTTGATAATAATAACAACACTGCATCCAATAATATGCTTTATGATTGTGTTTCCTGTAACTGCAAAGAAAGGAAAAGAGGAAAAGATAAAAAAAGAGAGGAGAGAGGAGAGACAAAGAGCTTTAAATCAGAGAAAACATTGTCTCAAGGTGTCCTTAATTTGACTTGTTCCAGGTTTCTTTTCTTTATTTTCAATCCCCAAGATCGAAGCTTCAGCATTTTTCAAGCGCAAATCATGCTACTAAAAAGGGTAATTCCAGTGTCAGCATATGGCGTACCATTTAAGTGCGTTGGTTTTTTTTATTTTTATTTTGACCGTATTTAAAAAGTTGGCCCTGAGCTGACAAATACATGTGCCAGTTTTTGGCCTCAATTATGTCATTGAAATCAGTGGAGTGACAAACATATGCAATGCATTATCTTGAAATGATAATGAAGCGAATCAAATAGCTCCGCCAAAATGCTTTCAAAGTGAAATTTTAATCTGCAGATCTTAGGATCGAGGCCTCTGCAAGTGGCCTGGACTCTTCATCCTGTATATAAATCAGACAACAGATGCAATTTCTCAGGTTACAACTGAAATTACTTTTTACCACAAAAATGCTTTCTTAAAAATAACGATCCTCAACAAGCTGCTCATTACTCTTAGGATATTAAGCTATTAGGCTATACGGGCACAGCTATTTATACATTCAATGAGTTAGTATTTTAAAAGGGCATGCGAAGTTGAATTTTCACTCAATTGTTAGGGGCCTATTTGGGAGGGCCAAGATAACCTAATAACTAACTGTTCTGATGAAATTTGAGAAGATTTTAGAATTTCCAGCTTGCTTTATCCATGTCCATCTCAATAATGGAACCAAAGGGAAGAGCTATTGATTTCAGGCAAAGCTTAATCATTAGGCTTCTATTTATTGAGTCATGTCAATGCCCTTGCTGGATCAACGCTTGCACTTAGTGTTAGTTGTCCAACGAAGAAAGTAGAATCTAGCTCCCTAAATTGCATTATTAGGCAGACTATGTGATATTAAAGTGGAAGGTAACCTGACAAAATTTAAATTTTTTTAAAATCATTGACGAGAAAGGCAGAGACAAAACTAACCCAAGCCAACAGGCTTACCCCGTACACCCGGATCTTATTAGCCTTTCACCATCAAAATCTGAATAAGCAGAAATATCTGAAACTAAAATAGAATCTAGACATGAAGGGCTAACATTCCAATATTGAAGGTTTGCATGTAATAACGCTATCCGGGCAAGTGAGTGAGCCGCCTTATTGGCAATCCTACGCATCCAATGGAAGGACAAGTGAAGGAAATGTCGCTTGAGTGAGAGACAGTCAAGGGCCCAAATTCCAATATCAAAACTATTTGAAGACGGGGCTAAAATAGCTTGGACAGCCGTCAAACAATCAGACTCTACGATGACACGATCAATTTGATTTTCTTTTAACCAAGATAGGGCTTCCCTTATTGACATAAGCTTCGTAAGGACTGGGTCAAGCAGAAAAGGGTAATGTCCGGAGATAACAGCAACAAAACAACCCCTATCATCCCTGAGAATGGCAGCAAAACCTGAGGCGTTCTTATCTGGAAAAACAGCCGCATCAATGTTGCACTTCAGGAAACCCTTCGGTAGTCTAGTCCATCCAGTATTGATAACTCGACCCTCCGCCGTCAGATCAGTAATCCTCGTAAAAACCTCCTGTGAAGCTTGCCAATCTTTAAGAAATCTATCTGCGAATTGCGCTATCATCAGAGGGGATATGTTCTTACCCTGCCATACTTGTAAGTTTCGATGATACCAAATGCTCCATAACAAAGTAAGCTGGCTTTCGATGTTAGAGATCGACAAAATTTGTAGTATCTGCTTTAAAAACGTATCCATTCCCTAACGTGGGCGACTCCAACCTGTCAATGCCTAGACGTCTTGAGCTTTCGGACAACCCACTAAGACATGATAAAGATCTTCTGGCTGGCCACAAACATCGCATTCAATATTGAGCAAGATACCCTTACAACGTAGCCGGTCTTTGCTAGGGAGAAAGCCACGAAAACATCGCCAGACAAAGTCTTTAACTTTGGGAGGTATAGGCAAATTCCAGATCTTGGTCCAAAGGCCCTCAATGAAAAGATTACAAAAGTTAGTATGCATAGAAAGAGCCAATTTGTACCCTATTTTAACTAAGTAAACACCATTCGAACTGTAATGCCAGATAAGTTGATCTGGCGGTTTAGAAAAAGCTATGGGGATCCTGGAAACGCGCCCCACATCAAGAGGCGTTAACAATCCTTCTAGCAATTGAACATCCCACCCTGATCCCTCCTCATTAAACATATCACACACCTTAAGATTGTTGAATTCCTGGACGAACGGAGAGGTAACAAAAAAATTATTTGCTTCATTGATCCATGGATCAGCAAAAACATTAATAGAGAAGCCATCCCCC
>JANZLD010000004.1:38393779-38405896 GCA_026413575.1 Erythroxylum carthagenense | reverse complement strand
AAGTTTTCATGAGGGTAAATTGTGTGTTCTGAGTTCAGAAGAAATTCTGTATTAATCTATGATGATTTTGACCAAGACGTCTTAATGAAAGTTATAGATGATTCTCTTAGCTTTCTGACGCTATAAAGTATGCAAATTTAGGATATCGGAATGAAAAGATATGATTGTTACAAGTTGCGATGTTGCATAGGAATTGTGCATGATGACAGCTTTGGCAAATGATAGGAAATGGTGGTTTTTATGAATCAATTGAGTTGGGATTTGAGAAGTTTATGAAATGAATTTGTGGTTTGGATTTTTATGAAGTGTTTAGGCATTAGAAGAAGTGAAATTTTTTAGATTATAAGTGTATATGATGTTAAATTGGAGGTAGGAAGCGTTGAAGAAAGTTTGGAGGGGTTTTGGAAAACCCCATGTCCGTTAAACGGACTCTCTCGGATGAAAAGGGGCATTTTAGCCCGTATGTGTCCATTAAGCAGACATGCGTGTCCGTTTAACGGATCGCAATTTTTGGCTATTTTAGAGGTAGAATCTGACTTTGTGGTCTCCATGAAAGTTGTATATCTAGAAGTCTACTTTCTAATGGTTCAAGAAAGAAATCAATCAGACTTTTGTGGTGAAAGTTATGACAATCGCGCCAAGACATGTTACTGCTTGATTGAGGTTATGAACCTGTTAGATTCTTTCGGTCATAACTCGCTCATCCGACCTCTGAATGAAGTGATTCTTAAAGAGATAGATTCCTAAGACATTTATATATCTCTTCATGAAATTTGGTAGATTTTGGTTTTGATTTGAAAAAGTTTGATCAAAAGAAAGTGAGAGGTCAGTTTAGAGAGCATGATTGAGGTATAGACACGTTTTGGAATTTTAAGCATATCTTGAGTTGTATAGCTCCGATTGAAGTGATTCTTGCTTCAAAACAAATTAGAGTCTTAAAGCTACAATTTCCTTGAAGAAGTCAACTTATGATTTTGGTGATTGTTTAGTGTGCGCTCAACATCATTGGGGAATGACAGCAAATGACCCTTCAGGAAAATGAGCTCAAGGTTTGTGTCTCTAAATATTGGGCTCCGGGACAGGGTCCATGAGCATGGTGACAAATTTTATGTGGGAACACCATTGAACAAATTGTGAGGAAAAAATTATTTGGATTTTACAAGAATGAGAATGAACCGATGAAGCTCAAGTTCATGATTTCGCAAGAGTTGGGCTCCGGAAGCAAGCGGGGTCCAACAACTATATGAGTCTGCAAAAGAGTTGGGTTCTAAAATCGAGATCTAACAAGAATTATCCATGCATCTAACAAATTGAAAGTGACTACAAAATACGGTGTCATCTATTTTAAGCTAAAATTTCGAATAAGGAAATTTTAAAAAAGAACTTTTAGACCTAATAACTAATTAATTTACCAAATAAATTAATCCTAATGACATTATTTAAATGAATAAGATCCTGATTATTTTTCTGATGTGACTCCCTTTTTGTCACAATTGCAAATGTCTTGAAAACCATAAGATAGAAGGCTTAAAGTATATCAACAAAAGTATTATTCATATTAGAGTTTTTCATGTAAATTGGCTTAAAATGATCAAGAATTTGAACTTGAATCGGATGATTGATAAATTCTTAACAAAAGTGTAATATGGGCTTAGGTTGCTCAAGAAAGTCCATTCTTCTAGAGTAGGCTTCCAGACTGAAGGTGTACTCATACAACTATTATTTTAAGGTCCGCTGTATATTTCAAGTATGCTTGATGCGGAAGATCTTTCGAGATATAACTAAACTCATCAATATATGGAAAGCAGATTATTAACCAAAACTAATTAAACTTTTGAGTAAAGTTGGACTTAAACTCTTTTAGGTTTGTTAGAGTCTATGCATACTTCATAAAGAACTGTTTATAAAAGAGAGACATCTCAAGGTAAATTCTTATAATCAGTAACTGTCACGCTTTGAGTCAAAGTCAGGCTATTGTGGATCAACGCTTAACGCCAAAGCCCACTCTCTTAATCCTTATCATCTGGTTAAGGCTTATAACCTACTAAAGTTAAAAAGTTCAATAGAAACAACTTAATGAACATGATTATTTCTCTATCTATAAAATTTCCTAAATTCTATCTATATAAAACCACGCTCAAAATCTACTTTAAATGCGATTTTTTATATATATAAATAAATATTAGCTGACAAATAAAGTAAAAAGACAATCTTTTTTTTTATCAAATAGAATGTCCTCAATAAACTTTTAAAAAATTTCAACTTTGATGAGACTTACAAGAACTAAGAATATTTAAGATTATGTGGGATTATACACAAAAATTCATTTTTGGCCTTTTCTTTTATCAAATCCTCTTATTTTCATTTAATATTAGCTCATGGGGTTATCTTACAGATTACATATAAATTTTATCTTTTTATAAAGTTTTTAAATAACTTTAACGCAATATTTTCTTATGGATTACATATAACTTTTATCTTCTTACAACCTTTTTAAATAACCTCAACACAGTATTTTTATAAGAAGTTGATGCCTAAATATTGAATAGTGCTTAGTGTTGACAACAAAGCGAACTAAAATAACTTTTTATTAAAATTTTCTTTCTTCCTTAAGTGCTATCACCACATTAGTCAATGTTACACCTTCTAAGTATCATATCTCATTCTCAAACTTTATTAGAAATGTTGAAAAATTCCTAAAGTATTAAATTCCATCAAATATAAACATCAAAACCTTAAAATCTTGAGGTGTCACACTATTAAGCTCAACTAGCCTTTTTTTTAATTATATACTTAGCGTGCTCAACTCTTATTAACTTGAGCAAAAAGTATCTTTATATTGATAATATCCTTCAAACACAAAGTAGCTATTTTTTTCGTCTTTATACATGAGACTAGTTTGATAAGCCTCCACCAAATTTAGTTTACATTAACGATAACATCAAAATTGTTTATAGTCTCAAAATCAAGTTGATGACCTATATACATCAATGATTTTTCCACTATACTTGGACCTGTCTATTCAAAGTCTCAAAAACCAAAAAATTTCTCCAATGAAATTTTAGAAGTTTTCTTAAAAGATGTATATGAGATATTAATGATTAACATTATTTAATGCGCTTTTGCCTCATATTTTCCAATGTTACCATCTTTTTCTATTTTTGTGGATATTGAGCATATTATTGATTATTTCTTTCATATATGCATATTTTTTGGTTTAAGTAGTTATCATCTAGAGCCATATCGAGTAATTATAATCCCCGTAGTTGGCTCTGCGATTCGCTCATCTATTTTGGCTGATTGTGTGTTGCTTGGATATCTAGTTAGGCTCCTTCATTAAATAAAAAAAAAGCTCTATGGCAACTCCTCTAGGGAATCCCGATGTGCAGGTTATGGAAGAAGATAGAGCAACAAAGAAGGTTAAACACCGAGACCCAGGTGTTGCCTCTCCTGGATACAGGGATTGTTTGATGGCTGGTGCTGTGATAGAATCGACCATGGAAGATGTTATGGCAGCTCAAAAGATTACAGTAGGGGAGGGAGATATTCTGATTGATAAAACGGGTAATATACCTAAAGTTACTCTCTCCATGGCACTCACCAACAAGATTAATACAAATCTGGATAATGCTGTGATTGTTCGTCTTCTTGGGAGGGACATTGGCTACAAGTTGCTCTGTTCTAGGCTTGGTGCAATTTGGAACTTAGATGAGGCTAAAGTTCTTGATGTTGGTCGGGGCTTTTTTCTAATCCAGTTCAATAATGAGGTGGATTACCATCATGCTCTTTTAGGAGGTCCTTGGGTTATTATAGGTAGGTATCTCCTTGTCTAGCCTTGGACTCCTAATTTTAGAGTGAAGAACCCTTATATAGGCAAGACTACAGTCTGGATTCGCCTTCCAGAACTCCCTTTGCAGTATTACCCTGAAGATGTGATCAAAGCCATTTCGGCTGTGGTGGGTCCTATTCTTAAAATTGACTTCAATACTAGCAATTTTGAAAGAGCAAGGTTCGCAAGGGTGGCAGTCTCAATTGATCTTATAGAAACTCTTGTCTTGAAGTTTGAGATTGATGGTGAAGTTCAATTAGTTGAATATGAAAATCTTCCTGAAGTTTGTTTCTCATGTGGTCAGTATGGTCATTTTGATACTTATTGCTCCTTTAAGAAATTGCCAAACAACGAGAATAATTCTTCGGTGATGACCTCAAAGTGGGGAAAGATGATTTCGGTCTGTGGATGGTGGTTGAGAAGCAGAAGAGGAAACCACATCATCAGGGCGAAACTCATGGGTTAAAGAATCAAGATGAAAAACAGGGTTCCAGATATTCAGTTTTAGCTGAAAAGGATGTCGAGATTCTAGGAGGAATTGAGGAACCTGTTCAAGGTATACCTAGCAACATTATTCCGGCACATGATTCTTCACGAGAAGGGACTGTTACTCTCATATGTGGGCAAAGGTGTTCATATAACAGAGGAAGAAGTTTGGGCCGTAAGAATGGAAGTAATAGAGATCCATCTCACTCCTATAACAAAGAAAATGTTGGACCATCCAATAAAGAGAGAATTACTAAGACCACTTTAGGAGATTTCTTTGATTTCAAAAATCGGCATGCCTTGGAACAAGACATTGTTAACCTCCCTTCTACTTTGAACAAGGAAAATCATTCTGTTGTGGGAAAGGATGACTCTATGTCGCCTAGAGCTCTGGGATCCAAAACTAGCATTACCAAGGAAGCTGTTTCTATGTCTGCCGATTTAGGCGTTGCCCATGCTAATGATCATTTAGGTGAGCAGCTTATAGGAAGACCACCGGATGATTCCATGATTGTGGATGTTCCCATTTTGGAAGCAGGTACTGGCACTCGAGCTACCAATAACTTGTCTTTAGAAGAGGATATTGAGGAATTTATGCCTTGTGAGAATGATGATCTTGAACCTTACTTACGGGATTAATGAGGTATCCTTTCTGCCTTCTCATCCTTTTAAGGACTATTTTCTCTTGGAATTGTCAAAGGGCGGGTAAGCCCTAATTTGTGAGAACTCTGAAGTGTTTCATCAAGAAACATAATATTCATGTTGTTATTATCCTTGAGTCGAGAATCAGTGGTCTTAAAGCTGATAGATGTATTAGTAGAATTGGTCTCCCTTTTTCTCATTGAGTTGAAGCAACAGGCTTTTCTGAGGGCATTTTGATTCTTTGGGATGATTTTTATGCAATTGAGATGGTGCTTAGTAATCAACAATTTGTTTTCTTCTTGGTCTCTTAGAATAATAAATTTCTATTTTTCCTGTCTGTTGTTTATGGGCACCCTACTCCATCTTGTCGTGCTAAGTTATGGGAGCATCTTCATCAACTCAATACTGCTATTTCCTTCCCTTGGGTTATGACTGGTGATTTCAACGCCATTCTTTATTCTCATGAGAAGAAAGTTGGTCTCTTAATTGAACCGGGGTATGTCGACAGTTCTCTAATTGGTTTCAAGACACTAATATGATTGATTTGGGGTACAAAGGTTCTGATTACACTTGACGAAGAGGTTGTACTTGGGAGAGACTGGATAGAGGTATTTGTAACTCTCACTGGAGGTTGGCATTTCCGGAAGCTGCTGTGACCCATCTCGCTCGAATTCACTCTGATCATTGTCCCTTACTTTTGCAGACTTGCAGTTTTTCTCCTGCTTTGGCAAATAGACCTTTCCGGTTTATTGCGGCTTGGTTAACTCATACTAATTTTAGTGAATTTGTAAAGAATAGTTGGGAGCCCCATTCTCAGTTGTCTTATTCTCTCTCAAAATTGACCAATAAACTGAAAGTCTGGAATTCTAAAGTGTTTGGGAATATTTTCAGAATCAAGAACAGGTTGTTAAACATGATTGCTAATGTGGAACGTGCACTGGATAAACGCCCATCAATTGATCTGATGCACACTTATAATCAACTCAAGATTGACCTAGATATCATTCTTCACAAGGAGGAACTCCTTTGGATGAAAAAGCCACGTAGTGATTGGATTAAATGAGGAGATCGCAATACTACCTTCTTTCACATGAAAACTGTTAAAAGGAGGAAGCGGAATCGGATTGAACTACTCAAGGATGAGGAGGGAAATTGGGTAAGTGACCAGGAGGCTCTTTAGCATATTGCTTTGCAGTTCTTTAGTAGGTTGTATAGAGATGATGTAGCCCTCCAGCTGACTTATCCTATCAGAGGGAGTTTCCCTATTTGCGACCATAAAACTGTGGAACTTCTTAACAAACCTATTGGTGATGAGGATATTAGAAGAGCTCTTTTCGATATGAAGCCTTGGAAAGCACCAGGTATTGATGGGTATCAAGTAGGTTTTTATCAATCCCAATGGCATATTATAGGCAGGGATGTGTGCAATGAAGTCAAAAATATTCTCTCCGGAGGAGCTATTGACTTTAATATTAATAAGACCTTGTTATGTCTTATTCCTAAAGTGGAGGTTCCCAAGCAAATTGATCAGTTCCAGTTAATTGCTCTCTGCATAGTAATGTATAAATTAATCACTAAGACCATTGCTCATAAAATCAAGATGATCATGCCTCAGGTGATTGGGCCCGCTCAAACTAGCTTCTTTCCAGGCAGACACATTACTGATAATATTGTGGTTGCTCAGGAAGTTATTCACTCTATGAGAAACATGAGTACGAAAAAGGGTTGTATGGCAATCAAGTTGATCTTGAAAAGGCGTATGATAGGATTCGATGGGAATTTTTACTTGATACCCTTCAAGAGGTAGGAATACCTCAGGCCCTCATTAATACTATCATGAAGTGTATGTCTGGTAGCTCTATGCAACTTTTATGGACTGGTAGCATCACGGATCACATTCTGCCGACTCGAGGTCTGCGCCAAGGGTGTCCCCTGTCTCCTTACCTCTTTGTGTTGTGCCTTGAAAGACTATCTCATGGCATTTGTAAAGTTGTTGATGAAGGGAATTGGAAACCTACCTATCAAGCTTAGCAGAGATGGTCCTTTATTTACTCATCTTTTCTTTGTGGATGACATGATCCTTTTTGCTAAAGCTAATGCTTCTTAAGTTGATATTGTTAAAGGGGTCCTCCAAGACTTCTGTGCTTGTTCAGGTCAATAAGTCAACTTTTAGAAAACTCGGGTTTTTTTTCAAAAAATGTTCCTACGTCTACAAGACGATCCTTAAGGGCTACTCTGGAGTTTTATGAAACTAATGACTTGGTAAAATACATCGGAGTCCCTCTCCTCCATTCTCGGGTCACTAAGAAGAGCTATAAGTATATCCTTAATAAATTGAAGGCAAAAATTTTGAGTTGGAATTCTAGTCGTCTTTCCCTTGCAGGTCGTGTTACTTTGGCGAATTCATCCTTGCTCTCAATGTCGTCCTTTGCCATGCAAACTTCTAAGATCCCTGTTACTATTTGTGATGAGATGGAAAAAATCAGCAGGAGTTTCATATGGACAAAGGAAGATGACAAAAGGAGTCTGTCTCTCATTGCTTGGGATAAAGTGTAGCATTCTAAAGGATCTGGAGGTTTGGGATTGAGGAATCTTCGTTTAGTTAATTCAGCATCTGCTATGAAAGTGGGATGGCATATCTTGACAGATTCTAATAGTCTATGGACTAAAGTGCTTCGTTCCAAATACAAATTTAGCATTGATATCCCACATAATATTGTTGCTCCTGCTTTTTGTACTCCTCTATGGCGTTTGGTCATTGCAAATTGGGATGCTGTGATTTCTAACACCTTCTGGGCATTAGGTGATGGGAGTACGGTCAAATTTTGGAAACATAAATGGTTTTCGGGTGTCTCAGAGCCTCTGCTGCATATCGCTAGTAGGCCTATTCCAGATCGTATGATTGATAAAACTTTCTCACTGCTGATGGAGATTGGGGATGGGAGTATTTTTCTCAATTGCTCCCCCTTTTAATTTGCTCTTATATTGCTGCTACACTTATGCCCTCAGATACTTGTGGTAAGGATTCCCTTATTTTGGGGTCTGTCTTCTTCAGGAGTATTTACTTTGTGGTCTGCGTATGATTTTCTTTCTGGGAATTACATTCCTTCTCATAACTTTCCTTAGAATCTGATTTGGAAGTGGCAAGGCCCTAAAAAAATCATAATGTTTTTTTGGCTAGCCCTCAATAATGGAGTCTTAACTAATGATGAAAGAAAACGAAGACACTTAAGTGACTCGGGGATTTGTGATATTTGCAACGATGAGCCTGAAACCCTTCTACACATTCTCCGTGATTGTCATGTTGTTGTTCAATTCTGGTATCTTTTTACTGATTTTAATAATTTGAGCTCCTTCTGGAATGTTAATTTGGAAGATTGGTTGTTATTGAATCTGAAAAACTCCCATCTCTCTCATGCTTATCTTAGTTGGCCTACTATTTTTGGCTTAGGCTGCTAGAACCTTTGGAAACGAAGGAATGATAAAGTGTTTAATTCTGATGTCTCTCCCATTTTTAATCTCTTGCAGCATACTATTTCTTAAGCTAAATTTTTTCAGGATAACTTCAACAAGCTGCCTTTGGAGCATAATAATCCTTCGTTTTCACGGTTAATTTTTTGGAAATGTCCACATTCCCCTTTTATAAAGCTCAACACTGATGCTTCTTTGGCTGCCGCCATAAGGATTGCTGCAGGTGGAGGTTTAATTCGTGATCATAATGGTCGCTGGAAATATGGATTTGTTTTCAAGACGGGTCATTGCTCTATTCTTCATGCAGAGTTATGGGCCCTTTATTATGGTATTCAACTCACCTATAATCTTGCCTATTTGGATGTTCTTGTAGAAAGTGATAATAAGATTTCCATCAAGATGTTGATCAGTGGTGTCTAAGCAAATTCAGGTTGTTTGCCTCTTGTTGACAGAATCCTAGACCTACTGAAGCGCTTTAATACTTTGAAGCTCACTCACATTTATAAAGAAGGAAATTTTGCTGCTGACTCCCTCTCCCACCTTGCTTTTGATTTTCCTCTTGGTTTTCATGTTTTGGGACAAGTTCCCCCGAGTGTTGGTAGATGGATTGAACATGATTTAATAGGAGTCTCTTATGTTAGGTAGTTTTTTACTTTTGTGAGCGTTGCTCACTTTTATCCTACCAAAAAAAAAAAAGAGAGTGATTTAGTCTCAAAGGTAATTAGGAGTTCATAGTTGCTTCTCTTTGCTTATTTGGTCAATCTAGTTACTTCTTGAAAAAAATAGAAGTTTAAAGAATATTTTGGCAATACTTTTTTGTGGTTGAATTGTGAATAGCAGTGACTCTTTCAAGTAATCTACATGAATAAAAGTTCTAAATGAGTCCTCTCTTAAAAAAAAACAGTGGCATATTATCATTCATCGAGTCTACTTACATTAGATTTAAGATTATTGTTTTTGACTTGATTAATATGCAGACTCAAATTTGCTTCTTTTCTCCTTTTTTCTTAAATATTTCAATTGTTAAAAGTACATTTGAAAAGAAATTGAACTTTTCTCTCATTGTGCTCTTAAAATGATTTATAGATCTAAATCATCATTGGCTTTAATGTGGTTAAGAAAAGTATTAACTCTTTTAAAAAGAAGGTAATTTATTATGCTTGAGAAAGTGAAGTGAGTTAACCAAAGGTAGTAAAATGCTTTTAGTTTTTCTTGGTCGTACTTGTTGGAAAACTGAGGTAGGATCTGATACTCATTCAACAACAACTGCCAAAATATCCCACATGCATAACCCTAATTGATAACATTAATCCCTTAAGTAACTAGCGTCTAGTCCATTAAGTTTTCCAAGCCATTAGTGTGTCTCTCCAATAGTTAACACATCATATATATATAACCTAGAAGTTTTGAGGTTCTCAACTATTGCTTAATGCATCACGAGGCCCACCAATCTCAAACTAAGACACTCAACTTGTTTTCAAAAAACTGGTGTATAATTTTTGGGTTCTCAAATCTTATTGAATTTCCATAAATCAGATTTTTAAGATTTCTTTATCTTGTACGATGTAGCTTTATAAAAAATTTGATTTCTCAAAACTTTGAATTTAATTCAATTATGTGATTTAGTTTTGGATGAGTTTCAATATGAACTTTGCTGATTTTAAAATAATCAGATCAAAATATGATTTTAGGGTTTATAATTAAAGGATCTTAAAATGAAAATTTCATATTTTCATAGTCAGATTTAACTTGCAAACTTTTTGTAATTTAATTTCAAATTTATAATCAATAAAAACAAAAAAATTTAATTAAGTTACAGAAATAAAGATAAATTCGATACCATTAATGAAATACCGAAGCATGATCTGATCTCTTACACAACAGAATGGATATAAAACTTTTTATTTGATTGCTCAAAGGCTAAGATTACTTTAAATTATATAATAAGAAAGCATGAATCATATTCGTACCTTATTGTGTAACTTGATTATTTTCTTATCGTTTCCTTTGAGCTATTTCTTAAATTAACTCATTTCAACTACCACAATTGTATATATGTCTAGCCTCTAACAATATTTAGAGAACGTTTTGAGAGAACTTTATAAATGGAGTATAGAAGGTTAGGCAAGAAGTACTACCTCCTTTAAAACTTTAAATTATATATAATAGGGTTTGGACCTTGTAGTAATTTAATTAAAATAAAAATAAAATTACAATTACAATTAATTATAGTTAAATACTAATGGGCACAAATAAGATCTGACATCTCTTATTAGTCCTTATTTATTAAATATCTCATATTTTATCCTAAAGTTTCTCAAACTTTCAATCAAATCTAACTTAATTAAAATACTTTTTTCTCTTCAACTCATTCTTTATGTATAACTCATTTTGTTCCTAAATGTATTGGCAATAAATATAAATTATAACCCTAAATCATACTTAAGATTGGATGAATTAAACTTCAATTCTCTAATTAAATAATTTATCTTCATATATCAAGATTGACATCTAGCAATACATCATAACTATCCAAATATTTAGAAATGCCAAAATAGTTTTAACTAACCTTTCCATGTATGATCTTTTAGTATAATTCAATCCTTTTAGTGTACAATTTTTCAATTAGACATATACCATGAAATTACTATCTAGTCTATTTGAGTCCAATTATTTTAGTTTTCTACTTTTAGCAATTAATTCTACAATGACATTTGTAAACTATTTTACAAAGTTTCATTCCACTTTGGCCAGGATTTCTTGAATCAATACTAATAAAAATAATGAAACATTATCTCTAATCACTTTAAGGTGATAAATCCTATATTGATCACTCAACTACCTCCATATAGTTCATGTTATATTCAACGATTACTGATTGAGCTATCCTTGAGTAAAGTAGGTTATAAGTAGTATTAAAACATAGCAATTTGTATATAAGATACTCTAAAGATATTAAGTCAAAGGATCATTTGCATAATCATCACAATGAGAATTCCCTTACTTACAAGAAATATTACAAATGAAATTCTTATATAGGATCAGTTCAGTGAATTTGTTCTCTAACAAATATACACACATTTATTTAAGTATCTCTATACTTTAGTCTATAAGATTGACTATTTCTTATATAAGGAAGAAACATAACATTGTGTTAATCTTTTTACACTTTATTAATGTATAGTCTTAATAGAATAATGATTATGAATACTTTAGGAATAATATAAAACCGCAATATAAATCTCATAATTATAATCTCATCTGCGATGTATATTTATCTTATCTACTTTATCATATAAATCTGAATATGGATAAAAGTGTCTATAAACAACTTTGTCACTAAGCTACAACCAAATGATTAGCTATAAGGCATAAACTAACAATTCCCCACTTCCACTAAGATAATTGTTGAAGTATCTTATACTATATCATGATATGATGATCATACTACTGCTGGGAAATTGGTTCAGTGAGACAATTTTATAAGATTCTCTATAGTGAGTACTTACTTAAATTTTACAACTTTCTTCTCAGTTATTGTTATAATTAAAAGAAAGTGACTAAACATATTTAATATTTGAAGAGATCTTAGCTCCTTTTGCATGACTAATATGTTGGACCCCGATTTTGAAGTAAAACTAAGAAATATTCAAAAAGTGGATGAGTTGATTGAAATGAAGTTAAATGGT
>JANZLD010000004.1:37998315-38014669 GCA_026413575.1 Erythroxylum carthagenense | reverse complement strand
ATTCTTTTACGTGGAGTGAAGCAGCTTTGCATGCATTTGATAAGCTTAAACAAGCTTTATCTACTGCACCTGTTCTTCAGCTACCAGATTTTGATAAAGGTTTTGTAGTAGAACGTGATGCTTTGGGAGGGGGCATTGGAGCAGTTTTGCAACAAGATAGGCATCCAGTTGCGTTCTTTAGCTGACAATTAGCAACAAGACACCTAAAGTTGGCCGCATATGAGAGGGACTTAATTGGACTGGCTAAAGCAGTTCAACATTGGCGTCCTTATTTATGGGGTCATTCTTTTCTTATCCTTACCGACCATTACGGTCTCAAATATTTGTTGGAGCAGAAGCTATCTACTCCACCTCAACAACATTGATTGAGTAAACTTATGGGATATAAATTTTCAGTCAAATACAAGCCGGGAGTCCTTAAACGAGCGACTGATGCATTGTCGCGTCGTTTTTCGGAGGAACCAATTTTGTGTGCCATCAGTGGACCTCGGAGTTCATTGATTGAGTTTATCCGAGCGGATTTGTCCACTTCCGAGGAACTACAGGACCTGCGATCAAGTCCTCAAAGGGGAGTTAGGTTCGGATTGGGAGATTTTAGATGGGTTGTTATTATTCAAAAACGGAGTTTAGTTGCCACAAAAATCTACTTGGATTGTCGCCATCTTGGCTGTCTACCATGATAGCTTTCATGAAGGAATTCAGAAGACTTTACATCGCCTTCGTAGTGATTTCCATTGGATCGGTATGAAATCTGATGTCACTATTTATGTTTCTGATTGTCCTGTTTGTCATTGTAATAAATTGGAGCATTTATGTCCTGTTGGGTTGTTAGAACCTCTTCAGCTACCCATACAGGTTTGGGTTGATGTTTCTATGGATTTTATTGATGGGTTACCAAAATCTTGTGGCAAAACTGTTTTGTTCGTCGTGGTGGATCAATTTTCAAAGCATGCTCATTTCATTCCTTTAGCTCATCCTTACATAGCTGTACGGGTGGCATAAGTCTTCTTTGAGCAGATTGTCCGTTTGCATGGAATTCTAGAGACCATTACTTGTGATCGGGATGTGGTCTTCACTTGCAATTTTTGGACGGAATTATTTCGCATTCAGGGGTCTAAATTGCACTTCTCGTCTGCTTATCATCCACAGACTGATGGCAAACGGAGGTCGTGAATTGAACTGTGGAAATGTATCTTTGCTGTTTTGTGGGTGATCATCCTCGCAAATGGGTTGAATGGATACCATGGGCTGAATTCTATTACAACACTTCCTTCCATTCCTCGCTTCAGACAACTCCTATTAAAGTGGTTTATGGTCGTGATCCACCTCGTTTGCTTTCCTACATTGCTGGCTCTACAAAGGTGGATGCAGTTGATAATGCTTTACTAACTCGAGATGCTCTATTGAAGGGGATTCGGGAGCGTTTGCTGTCAGCTCAGCAAAGAATGAGAGATTACTATGATTGAGGGCATCGTGATGTGGAATTTACAGCTGGAGATTGGGTTTGGCTTCGTTTGCATCCCTATAAACAACGTTCGATGCGGTTGAACGTTTATAATAAGCTGTCTCCTCGTTTCTATGATCCATTTCTGGTGTTGCGTCGCATTGGACAAGTTGCTTATGAGCTTGATTTGCCTCCTACCAGTCGTCTTCATAAAGGCTTTCATGTCTCCCTTCTGAAGGCCTTCAAGGGCACCACGCTGCTTTCTGTTGCTTCCTTGCCTCCTATAGATGATGGCCGGGTTGTTCCTGTTCCTCTTAAAGTCCTTCGTGGCCGTTTGAATCGAGGTACCAAGGAGATATTGGTGCAATGGGACAGATTTCTAGAGTTGGATGCTACATGGGAAGACGTCACTTTATTCTAGCAACAATTTTCTTCCTTTGAGCTTGAGGACAAGCTCTTTCTGCAGGAGGGGGGTAATGTTGTGGACGTGTTGATAGGCCAAAAATACAACCGCAAATTACGTTAATTAGGTTGCAAGTTTTATTTAGATTGCTTAAAGGGTTTTAGGTTTATTATTGGATACATATTACTAGTTTCCTTATTACTCTAGGAAATCATATTAATTAGGGTTTTTGTATTTCCTTTTCCTATGTGAACACGACTATATAAGGGCTATTTCATGAATAAAGAAAGCAAGTCATATTTTATCAAAACAGAGATTTGGAGCTCTCTCAAACGAGGTCCAAGACTTCGGTCTCCCTTAGAGCCGAATTTCTTTTCTTCTTCCAAAATAGGTAGAAAGAAGAATTCTAACAGGAACAGGGATATAACAGGGTTGCAAGATTACTCTGTACATCGTCCTGTGACTCGATCTATGACCAAGGGTCCTAACACGAATGCTCCCTTGGCCAACAATAGTAATGGTTGATCTAGCTGTAATAATCAGAACTTGGTTTATAAGAAACAAATTGCACAGGTCTATATGGAATGTGGCATGTTGCACTAGAATCAATAATCCAAGAATTAGATTAGAAATTGTTTGAGGCAATAGACTACCGTTCAAGGCAATGAGCATGCATAAGGAAATTTAGGAAAGGTTTTAGGTAGATCTCATAGTTTTGTTTCATCCATAAGTTCATTTCATGTTAGATTTCCTTTGAGAAGACCCATCATCATGGTATTTTTTGACTATAAATGTTAAGATGAAGTCAGCATAGTCCAAGATATGGCCAGAGTAGAAGTTAATTTAAGTGTTGGTTGAGTTGTGGCAGGCTATAAATAGTCAGTCAAAATGAATTTTGCCAAATTTAAGGACATTCAAGTAGAACAAAAGTGCAGCATTGGTGACATATAGGGAATGCCAACCTAAATCTTGAATCATTGAACTAGGAGGATGCCAAATACACCGTCAAAACCAACAAAGCTGATTGAAGGTACTATGGAAAGATCTGTCAGCTTTAGGACTCTTTAATCTACATATTTAATGATCTATAATTTAGGGACTATTTTAGGAAGTCTCTAATTTATATATTTTAATTTATTGTCTATAATTTAGGAGAGAATTTAGAAAAGCAGAATCTTTTCTTTTTAAGGAAAATTTTTATATAAACATGTCTATTTCAACCTTTTGCGATGCCTTTGTTGCAATTTCTTTCAGCCTTCACTGCTCAACTGCAGATCGTGCAGCCTTCACTGCTGCAATTTCAAATTGTGCAACCTTCATTGCTGCAATTTAATATTATTTTGCAGACTTTGTTGTTGCATCTTTTCATCCTCTGTTTTATTTTCCTATAATTTTAACCATATAAGCCATGTCTGAGGTCGTAAAACCCCAATCTCAAATCCTCAAATAGAAGAAGTTCAACCAAAAGGTGAATTCCAAATTATTCAAACAACATATTGTTTAGACAGAAAAAGCTATTTGAAATGGTCCTACTTGTCAAAACAATGCTTAAGCGGAAAAGGAAAACTAAATCACCTATTGGGAACTAGTCCTAAGCAAGGAGAACTAAGTTTTCATGCGTGGGATAAGGAGGATTCTCTCATAATGTCTTGGCTATGGAGTTCATTGACACCCAAAATTAGTGATACCTTCATATTTATCCCAACAGCTCAAGCCATTTGCGATGCTATTTGGCAAACATATTCCAAGGCTAAGGATGCTGCCAAGTGTATAAAATAAAGGTTAAAGCTAGAAAAACAAAACAAGGAGGGAAAAAAATCACAGAGTATGCGTAAGATTTAGTCATGGGTTGAGACACGGGGAAAGCCACCTCTTTTTCCTTGGCTGTGTTCTCCCCTTCCTCTAAAGAACCTACACCAACACAAGGAACAGACTTATCCTCGATAGGGTATCGTACAACTGCTATTCTGTTTTTAATCTGGTGGTGGTGTTTTTCTTGATAAGTTTGCTTGCCTTTTTATTAACCATAGCAACCTTTCCTTATATCCTTTTTTCTTGAATTTGTGAGCTATTCTATGCTCCTATAATGATGAAAAAGAAACATGAGAACAAATATTAAATAATAAGATATATATTAGTAAAATAGAGACATACTTTACCTTAAATAGGTTTGACCAACATTTATTTGTAGCCTTAACTTTACCAGTAAAAGATTTGTGATCGATTCCTGCTTCTTTGAGTATGTTCTTGAAATTCTTGAATCTGGCTCTTAATCCGTTATACTTTTTCTTCAATTGAACACCAATATACTCCTTATTGAAATTTGTTTGAACACCTGCCTTAATATTCTTTAAACCAGATTTGGAAAAAGTAGTAGTCGTTTGATTTCGCTTCTTCACTTCTTCATCCATTAATGAGATTAAATACGTCTCCATGATATTATTCCACACCACTTCTTTTTCATTTATTTTCACGCAATCATTGCAATTGTTTATATTGTTTAGACCTTCTATTACTAAATGTAATTATATATAAGTGACATTAATCACAACAATTTCTACAAAGTATTAAAGGCTAAACATGGTTTAAAATAAACATGAGACAACCATATTAAATGTATGCATGGAAATGATAGAAGAGTTGAATTGAGAAATTAACTGAAAATCAATCTCTATAAAAATATCAACAATATTTAGTTTTCATCTACGATACAAGAGCTTTCTTTTAAACATTTGATTCTATATCATAAAAATAAGTGTAAATTTAAGCAAGGTCATAATATATGCATGATGCATGCCATGCTCATGCAAGCACATGGTTTTTAACAATACGAATCATTAATGCCGTAGTTACTCCAATGGACCAAGTCAAAGGGCCCATAGTGTTTTCTCATCTTCAACTGTTTATTAATCCACAGTACACACATTAGTATTGGCTAAGATCTCTCGACGAGTTTAAGGAAGCCCAAAGTTTTAGGTGAATGGACATAATCGATCAATACTATATAAAATACTATTGGAAAGTGGGTATACCACTCAATTATTTGAACAGTAAAAGCCATATTTCTCCTAAATAACTAGATTCCTAATCTTCTCACAAATAACTCATCGCTCAAGAAATATTATGGGCAGTTGAATTCATTACATGTCGTCAGGTTCAAGAACCATAAAGGTTTCTAGAGATTTCGTCGGTAGTGAGTGACTGATGAGAGAAGGAAGAAACAACTCCATAAGATGAGGGTGTCATGCAAGTTGGATTGACTTGTGAACTAGAAGTGATGAGCACTATTTCCATGCTGGATGTTGATGATTGTTTTCCATAATTGGAGAAGCAGCAGTTGGCTTTGGTGTGTGTAGGCAGTGGCAACTAAAGAAGGCTTGATTGCACAATTGAAGAAAAAGAGACTTATAGCTTGACCCGAATATCTGTCGAGGCTAGCAGTTAGTAGCTTAACAATAGATTTTTCACTAAATAGGGGCATAGTTGCACTACTTAAAAGTTGGTAATCTTAACAATAGAGTTTTCATTCCATAAACTTCTAAAACGAGCATCTATGATCACCACTACCAGAACCAATTGTGAGAATCAGGAACAAAGGACACGAGCTTGCAAGGGTCAAACCATCAAAATTGAGCCAAGGACGAGGAGAAGTGGAATTGGAAGTGACAGAGGTTATAGTGAATTGATGGCGGAAAAAGCAAAAGAGAGGCCTTATGTTAGGATCAATACCAATAAACCTAGGATATGGAGAGTATACTCGAGGAGAAAGAGAGAGGGGGCTGTGGGCAATGATGCATAAGTTAGTAGTAGTGTGAGGTTGCAGAATGGGTACACGGTGGGGAAAATAACTGAATGTACGGGTTGTGTAGCTAAGTAGGGGGGCAGAGAGAGAAAATGATTATTCAAAAAGTTAGAAGAGAGAATATTGTAGACAGAGAGACACTATTCTTCCTTAGGAGCTTATTCAGCTTTGGATAGAAGATGTTCTTGTGAATCACCTTGTAATAGCAGTATACTTCCTCTATTATCAATCATCAATATAATACAACTCTAGTGTATTCAGCTAGAGTTCTAACACCTTTTGAGAGTTGGACTCCACTAACAATAGGGAGAGGAAGGAATTTGTAAAGAAACGACATGAGGCCCGTAGCATTGAGGATGAGGAGGGTGGAGGTGTTTCTTTACATTTTCGCCACTTAAACAACCCCGTGAACAACATTGGAAGTCTAACACGTCACAAACAAAAGAAGTGAAAGAAAACAACAATAATAGAGAAGTTGATGAATTTAGAATTTAATTTCAATTGTGCTACGGTAAGAATATATTTATTTTCAATTATGCTACAGTTCTTTGAAGGATTCGGTTAAATGATTGTTTTAGAAGATGAAGATGATTTGAAGAGAAGGTAGTGAAGGTGGTAGGTTTTTTCGATGATTGTAGGTTTTTCCGTTGAATTCTAGTTGCAAAGAAAGCTTCGAAGGCAAGTAACAACAAGAATCGAAAAGCAAATGAAGCAACAAATATGATAACAAACAGGAAAAGGGTATACCTAGGGAAATCACAGCATAGAAGATGCTGAAGATGTAGGAGACACTGAAAAAGGCTAAAGTCAACGCAGAGAAACCAAATATGATGTCTCTCTGAACAAAAAAACCTATTTTAAAAACACATGAAAACGTGGTCTTTATGTTTTTGTAAACTTCTTGTCGTTTTCTTATTTTTAAAAACAAAAAATGGAAACAAGTTTCAACCAAACACACTTTAATCATCTGTTTCTTGTTTTACAAAAACAACAAAAAATGAAAGGAAAAAAACCAAACTAGCCCTGATTAATCAGAATTAAAGCTAACAATTTTCCTCTTGTTTTACAGTTTATAATAACGGTTTAATTATCAAAAAAATTTAAACTTGACTAAATTTTGTAATTATTACCTAAACTTTAAAAAGATGCAATAAAATATCTCGCAAGAATAATCTGACACTGTTGACGTGGTAAGCTGCATCAGCTATAATAAGATTTACATGGGATGCCAAGTATAACTCAAATTCCACATCAGATTACAATTAAATTAAATTAATTAATAAAACCAAAAAACCCTAACCTAACCCAAGTTCCTTTTCCCCATCTTTATCCCATCTACCTGCACTCATTATCTGGCAAGTGGCTTCATCAAATTATCCCTCTATGGTCTATGGTATGTTTATTGGTTCCTAAGATTTTATTAGGCCTACAACTCAACACTCAAATCGTAGTCCCTATTCTACGAGGCAATTGCGTGGACGTTATGTCTAATTTGGGAAGACATTCCAATTGTGCATCTCTTGACTCGTTCGCCTGACGGCTTTCAGTTGCCATTGGCACAAGGGTTGTACTCTCCCTATTGCTATGAAATACTAAGTATGCAATTGCAGCAAGATACACAGACATGTCTAGGAATCGAAATATTCCAAGAAAGATCTAAGCCACTAGCTTTAATGGTTGTGGATTAGAATTC
Organism: Erythroxylum carthagenense; assembly: GCA_026413575.1. NCBI lineage: Eukaryota > Viridiplantae > Streptophyta > Magnoliopsida > Malpighiales > Erythroxylaceae > Erythroxylum > Erythroxylum carthagenense. The sequence goes on along the minus strand of JANZLD010000004.1, from coordinate 38,007,327 downwards.
TGATGAAGCCACTTTCTAGATAATTATTGTAGGCAAACGGGACAAAGATGAGGAAAGGAAACTTCGGTTAGGTTAGGTTGTTTTTTTTGGTTTGCTTTAATATTATTTAATTTAATTTAATTATAATAGAATTTTACTTACATTTGACATTCCATGTGTAACTTATTATAGCTAACGTGGTATGTCAGGCTATTTTTGCGGAAAAAAGTTGTGTATTTCATTACTTGTTTAAAGTTCAGATTATAATTGTAAATTGAGTACAATTTGAGATATTTTGTATAATTAACCTTTATAATCAGCGACTTGTGCTTATTAGCTAGGTCAACTATCATTAATATTCTTCAAGACCAACAATTTGGTGCTTGTAAATCTAAATCATGTTCACGTTCAACATGAATTCATAATCTTGAATTGGGCACTTCTTACAAATGTCTTGAAATCCTGAACTAGGTTATGAGGGTTAGAATATAACTGAGATACAATAATTTTAAAATAAAAAGAATCATTTACTTGCATGTTCAAACCAGTCAAATGGTTCTTGAATTGAATAATTTTTTTTAGTTCAGATCAGGAGCTCTGATCAAGTTTTCTCAGTGTATTCTCATCTGTTCTGGATTGCAAGATCAGTAAGGAGTTCCTTTACTATACAAAGGCCTACTCCTTTTCTCATTTAGTTTATCTACCAAGCTCAATCAGTTACCTAAGTGTCTATTATAATTTAACTTCACCAACGGTAAATTTTATTTATGGCTACATTATGTTATCCAAAAGCAGCTTTTACATGCATCATTATTATGATATGAAAAGGCATGCATCTTAATACAGAGATATTGATTTCTGAACTTCTTGTTTTATTTTATTTTCAGATTGGGGACCCAAAGTTGATGTGGTAGGATTTTGCTTTCTTGATCTAGCTTCAAATTATGAACCTCCTGAATCACTAGTCAAATGGCTTGATGCTGGTCCTAAACCTATTTATATTGGATTTGGAAGCCTTGTGAGTTTGCTTTTGCAACTTTTGTCCTTTCCTTCTCTTTTCCTGAATGATGGATGTTGTTATCATTTATTGCATCTTAATTCCAAATTCTTTGTTTTCTAGCCTTGAATTTTTTTTCTTCTTCCAGTGACGAGGATAAAATTCTTGAACACTGGGACTATCCCACTGTTTGCAGGCTCCAATCAATTTTATCTCATCTTGTCTTGAACTGTACTTTGATCTTGACTTGGCATGCAGCTGAATTGTGAAAAGCATTGATCTGGAAATATTTTTAATGCTGGCATTTGGTTTGTTTTCAATGGCATTTAAATGTTCAGTGCCGTACAAGACATTTATCTTGTTACTTTGATACGCATTTGATTTATATTATTTATCAGCATCTGTTTAATCATGCTGCTGTCCTTTCTTAATGGGTATATGTTATAAGTGAATGCTGAAGTGACATTTTGGGGGCTGATAACGTACTGATGTTTGTAATTTAATTAACATTTTCATTTTATTGCTTTGTTTTGTCGGCTTCTTTTCCATTTCAGCCTGTTCAAGAACCAGAAAAAATGACACAAATAATTGTGGATGCACTGGAACGAACTGGACAGCGGGGCATTATTAACAAAGGCTGGGGTGGCTTGGGTGACTGTAAGTTCTTTTCTTCTCGTATTGTATTTCTATTTTATAGCATTATCTTTTTATAGTGTGTCTATTTGATGTTTTATATGGATTCCCAGTGTCGGAAACAAAGGACTCCATATACCTATTGGATAATTGCCCTCATGATTGGTTATTCTTAAGATGCAAAGCAGTGGTAAGTTTTAATGATCTTGAAATTTATAGAAGTCTTGAAAACATTTCTAAATAGATTGTTTGTCTTTAAAATCAATGCATCTGGACCAATGGATTAAAAAAGATGATGCTACGTCGATCATTCTAGCCTATGATCTGAACTGACATTGGTTAACTTGTAATCTTCTTGGTTTAAATCTTATTATATGGAATAAATTGTGTCCTGACTGTTATGATGGCTTAAATTATGTTGGTATTATACAAATGGCATGCTTTTATTTCTCTGGAATAGTTGTTGGTGTATCCGTTTGAAGTATATACTTCCTTCACCATTTTGCTTATCAATTTAAATAGTGATTGCAATTTTAGTAATTGTCCACTTAACTTTCAGGTTCATCATGGAGGTGCTGGAACAACAGCTGCTGGTCTTAAAGCTGCAGTAATGGCTACACCATATTATGTTATAAGTTTTAGAACTTTGTATACGCTCTTGCCTTATTATAATTCATACTCTGTTTGCATTCTAGTGTCCGACAACAATTGTGCCTTTCTTTGGTGACCAACCTTTCTGGGGTGACCGAGTGCATGCCAGGGGAGTAGGTCCTCCACCTATACCAGTTGATGAGTTCTCATTTTCCAAGTTGGTTGATGCAATAAATTTCATGCTTGATCCAGAGGTAACTTTCCAAAGGCTGGATATATTGATGAGTTGATATATGCATAGGTGGCACAAGAAACAATAGCCAAATTTACCCTTCTTTTCATTGAAACTCTTCAATTTGATAAGAGAATGAATTTGATCCTATAGAGAAAACCTTGAACAGTAACATTCTAATCTTTGAGAACACAAGCTACGAAGGATTCTCTATTTTCATGATACTGGAATCTTGTCTTTTTCCCTAGAATGGCAAGTACTTCAAAGAAGAAAAGAAATAATAGTTTTGCATGAAGTGGCTGCCCAAGATGATGCCTTTATTCTCAACTACTACATTTTTTAACATAGTATGTTAAGCAATTGAACTTGGCACTTGCTTATGAGCTCTGCCAAAATTTCAAATTTTGCTTCTGATAAAGAAATGGGAGTTGTGTTAATATGATCTAATATTCTGTGGAACAGAGAGAGACTTCTTAATCTTTAGTGCAATTAGCCAACAGGACATTGCCTAACAAATTTGCTGTGCCAGGTAAAAGAGCGTGCTGTGGAGCTGGCCAAGGCCATGGAGAATGAGGATGGCGTAACTGGGGCAGTTAAAGCATTTCTTAAGCACCTCCCTCCAAAAAAGCCCCAGCGGGAGCCAGCACCGGAACATTCCAGCTTTTTATCTTTTAGGCGGTGTTTTGGTTGCTCGTAAATCTCCTTTTGATCTCAATATGTTCTTGTGCTATCTAATCTCTGTTTCTAACAGCTAAGTACATAAGGTTTCCTGACTGGTGTTACTAACCAAGATCTTCCCCGGATAATCAGAGCGCTTCTTCCCCAATTTGTAATTATCTCCATTTATTACACCCGCTGTATATCCTATGTAACATATGAGCAATCTCCCCAATTTAATGGTTGATTCATGCCTTCTAGAGTCTGCACCTAAAGTTGATTTTTTTCCATTAGCGACACTCGTCTTCAGAGTTTGAAAGTTGGAATTTGTCGGATTTTCGTTGGTGTTTAACATTGGCATTTGCAAGCATCTATCGGAATGTGTGCTTTTAATCAAAGCTGTTTTTATGTTTAAGTTGCTTGAATGTTCTGGCCAACGTTAAGAGTTTCTAATATCGACTAGTATGTAAACTTCAAAAAATTAAACGACTATTATGCAAAAAATCCCGCCACTTGCTACTAGATCTTGTTTCTCACTTTCTCACGTCTGTTCTCTCTCTCTCTCTCTCTCTCTCTCCCTCTCGGTGACTCTCAACCACGCACTCGATAGTTCCCCATTGGCTCACCATCATCTCTTACTTACGGTCATGGATCACGTATGTACAACCCATAGCTATCGTCTCTTCGGCTTTTTCCTTACGGCCTGTTTGGTTCACGAAATAGAATAGATAAAAAATAAAATAGTTATTTTTTGGAATAGAAAAAATGAATAGAATACAATAAGTATTACTTTGTTTGGTTCAAGTAATGAAATTGATAAAGAATTTCTATTCCATTGTTTAGTTTGAAAATATAAACGTAGAATAGGAAAAGAATAATTAATAAAAATGCCAAAATATTATTATCATTATTATTATTATTATTATTATTATTATTATTAACTTTATTATTCTTATTCTTATTACTTATTAATTATTATTATAAAATTTCTACTTATTATTATTCTTTTTATTATTAATTTTATCAATTAATTTTATTCTTCTTTTTATTATTAAAATTCTTATTATTTTTATTTTTATTATTCTTATTATTAATAATTATTGTTACTTATTTATTTATTATTAATTTTATTATTATTATAAATTTTATACTTATTATTATTATTATTATTATTATTATCAATAATTTTTAATTTGATTTTTGTTATTAAATTTCTTGTTATTATTAAATTTTTTCTTCAATTTTTATTATTTTTATTATTAACTTTATTATTCTATCATTTTATCATATTTTTAAGGATCAAATTCCTCCTCCAAGTCGCCTAAATCGAACGGAAAATCATCACTACCCTTAGCCCTAGCAGCTAACATAATCTTCTTCATCCTTTCCTGCATTTCCTTCTTCTTCAAATTCTTAAGGTGCTTCAATTCCTCCCTCTCCATCTCTGCAAACTTTGTCCTCTCCTCCTTGCTCTTCCTCTGCTCTTTTCTAGCATTGTCCTTCTTCCTCCTGGAATGACCCATAACCCTATTACCGGTATCCTCTCGATGTCTGAAAAAATTCATCTCATACTCCTCTTACTTCTCAATCTCCTCCTGATCTTTCAACAACTCATCAACTTCATCAAACCCTTTATCATCGTTGTTCCCCTTATCAACCCACATCTTATTCAAGAAACAATCCTACAAAAACATCCCGTTCTCGTCAAACTCCTCTTCCTGACCTAAATACTCACCCAACTTCTTCTTATCCTTGTTATTGTCCACATCTTCTTCTTCGTCTTCATTAGAATCAGCATGAAAAACAGTCAATTAAACCTTTCTTACGAAGCTCCTCGTATCTCTAGAGATCCTCGCACTTCTTGTTGTGCTCATACCTGCTACGTGAGTCAGAAACACAGGGGTGTGCTGCTGTGTGAAAGAGAGGGACAAAAGTTGTCCAACAAAAACAAGCTTGGATTTACCTACTCTGGATGAGTGCGGAATAGGCCAAGACAGGGAGGTAGCATCTTTAGCTATTCCCCGAAGTCCTAGAATTGTTAATCTACGGAATGGTTATTCCGTAGGTTTTTTTCTAACCAAACAGGGATTACGTAATATGTCGGAAATAGGCGGGTAATAGAAATACTATTACCCTCAACCAAACAGGCCATTAGTTCTCACGCATAGCACACCACTGGCCACCCTTGCCCAATCGCTTTCCATTTCATCCAAGCTCCAACTAGCTACTGCTCAATGCATTTCGAGAGTGAGAAATGCAGATTTGGAATTTCAATTTTTCAGATTCTGCTAGCCTACACCGAACTTAACCGACTTGATTCCTAATTATATTTTCTCTTTTTTTTTGGTGTGGCTTTTTTTGCTCTAAATTGCTATTGCATTATATTTGTTTGTGCTATGCCTTTTGTAATGATTGAAATTGTTGGAATTATTTATGTGAGTTAGAATATTTGGGTTTAAAAGTTGGCATTATTTTTATGAGTTGATTCTTTCAATGCATTGTCAATTTATAAAGAAAAGTAATGCATTGGGAAATTTGGATTTGAAATTTAGAATTTTTTGTGTGAGTTGGTAATTTAGGTATTGTTAATTTATGAAGAAAGTTAATGCATTGGAAAATTTGAATTAAAAATTAAGAATGTTGATTAAAATTGGTAAATGAAAGATTGTTAAACTAGAGTTAGTAATTAGAATTTTAATAACAATATTGATTAAAATTAGTTAAGAAAACAACTAATTATAAGCATTACAAATGGAACTATGAATTGTGAGATTACGTAAAGTAAACAGTAAACTTAGAGTTGTGAGCTACTATTGAACTTGAATATGTTATACTTGTGAGTGTATGTCTTTGGTTTATGGTTGAATGATGTAATTATATAAAGTATAGTGTATTATGTAATTATGTATGTTGAATACTTTGATTATTGGTTTTGTAACTTATTAATAAATTGTGTTAGATGAAATTGAATTGTGTAATCATAAAAATGAGTTATATTATATAAGATGTATATGTGTATTTGATGTGCCAAAATAAATTATAAAAATCTTAAATATCCCACTAGCAAGTATATGAAGTAATTGTAGTTGAATACTCATAGTTGTCTCCTAAAAAGAAGAAATTGATCCACTTAAATTAACTTTGAATAAAAGCAAATGCAATCTTAAATACTCTAACCAATTTGTTGAGGAAAGGATTTAAAGAAAATAAGACAAATAAACTCAAAAGTAAACTAATTTAATTTGATCAATCAATATAGTGAGCTCTTGAGAAATTAACTTCACTAATTTAATCTACTATGCATGATTAAGCAAATTGATTGAATAATTGTCCTGCTAAAATTAATGAATAGGTTTTAAATCTAACTTTTGTATTCGATAAGTCTATTATCTAAATGAATTATTTAAACCCAACAAATAACTACCCGTTTAAGTTAATATATTTTTAATTCATGACTTAAGCGTCTATAAGTTTTTGTTCTAATATTAAGCTTTTTCTTTTGATTCTTCGTTTAATATCAAAATAATACAAAAGTTGGCTAAATTATTGCATCCAATAAGTTCAGAAACCATAGAAAATAACAAGACAATAAAACAATAACTCAATCATGCATAATCAATTAAATCACTGGTAAGACAACGTTGCTAGTAAGTTTGTTGAATATGGCCATTATGTTTAACATTGGCAAATTAGTTCCAAAGTTGGCCAAGTAATTCCCCTTTTTCCTACAAAGATCAAGTAAATGCATACTGAAATGGTTCTTTTGTTCAAATCATTTCTTCAAATAATTTTTGAGATAACCCCTACTACCTATTTAAAACCCACAATAGGATCATCTACAAAATGGAACTGTAAGTACATCTGAAGCCCCTCATTATTAAAAGAAATGTTATTTTTTGAACTTTCCCCTGTTCTATCCCACTTTGATATGTACCAATCTATTTTATTCATCAAAGGTCCTAGAAGTTTCACTTTTAGGTGATTTTTTCACTACAAATATATTAAAAAAATCTCTAATTCAATATTGTACTCCTCTTTGGCCAGTAATGCATTCAACTTATTCTTTTATGGATAATTCCCTACATAGTCTACTTAATTGTATATAAATTAAGTAACATTATATTAAATAAGATTTTGAGAGGATTGGGTATGCTTACCTTTCTCATTATATCCCATAGATTGCTCTCCAACAATCTTCCCATTTGTATTACCATTGAAGAGTTTCTCCTGGTCATTATTTGGTCACAAATCAACTAATCAACTCGATGTAGTAATGGCACTAGTTAGGCCCCAGAATCCATACCTCAACAACTCAATTTATGCCTAAGAATATGGTCCCAAAAGAAAGTTGAGAAGTTTATCTTCTTTCGATACTTTATAAAATTAGAGAGCTAAATGCCTCGACGTAGTTCCAAATTGTTCCAACATGTCACAGCTTCCAAAAGGCCTCCCTCACAAACTAAGAGGTATTACAAGGTAAGAATTGCTCTTTAAACTGTCGCACCAACATCTCCTATGTCTTAATTCATGGATGACTAGCATTGTGATAATTATCAATCCTTACCTCCATAATTTGGCATCACCAACCAAACATATATTGGTCACCAATATCTTATCCCCTCATTAACACCTTTATAGTATGGAAATCTTAATGCATATCAAATAAAAGTTTCTAATATTTCAACATTTAGAGAATTCAACCTTGTCCAATTTGCTCCATTATTGTAAACAACATTGGGACAAATGAGAGTCAAAGCATACTCTATTATACCAACCAACCTGTTTGATTCTCTAAAAATGTCTTCTAATTGATTTTGTATATATTTTAACACCTCATACATGCAATATAACTAAATAGTCGTAGAGAATCCCTCTTTTCTAGTATTGGTTTAAGAAGTTTCTTTAACCAAGCACCTCTTTTCTCAACTATTCTATGTTTCCTCCCACCATTGATCACCAACATTTACTTATTGTTTTCTTTGATACCATTAGTTAGAAAGGTTAAGTTGAGCTAAATAAGTACCTTTAATTCCCTTATACTGTAGCTAGGTTCTACAACTAAGTTCTTAATGAATTTCTGTGAAACAAGTTGTATACATTTTACTTAAGAATTTTATCAAACATCTTTTGCGTAATTTACTGGAACCTTTCATCAAATAAAGGTAGGCTATTCGATTTTTGCACTTAGACGCAAATTGACATAGTATAAGTGCAAATGATAGTTCATGTAATCCTATATATTGAATGTCATCAAATTGGGTTTGGTTTTCAATCAATGTGATAATAATGCCATTGAGAAATTTTCAGAAACATATTTCGTGCATTCACTTTACGAATGTTTAAGGGATAAGAAATAGATGAACACTAAACATATATATATATATATATATATACTTTGATTAATGTGTCATAACAAATAGTATATGAAATCAGGGTTTAAAGCAAGTCAAGCCAAACCTTTTTCTGCCTATAACACACACACACACATACGTGCACACATACAAGCCATTAGTTAGAGAGGTAATGCTTGTTTTCTAGCCAACCATCATGACTTTTCATATTTATATTATCCAAATAAATTTCTTTGGATGTTGTTTAAAGCTATATAATTGTTAGAAGCATATTAGGACAATTAACAACCAATATAATGAAAAACTGACGTAACTGAAACAACTGACAATAACTGTGAAATTATAACTATCATTTCATGGAGATAAGATATGGTTTAGTCTGTCCAAGTCTTAGAACTTCAATTTTCCACATTGCCTTAATCGGCCGATCACCTATGTTGTTGCCCTCTGTCAAAATAGATAACTTGTGCATTTTCATCATTTATGTTGGGTCCGCGACGTCTGGGCCGAGCCACAGGATCTCGGCGAACCCAGGCACCGGTGGATTTTAACCCCCTACGGAGGACCCACCC
>JANZLD010000004.1:37933597-37943987 GCA_026413575.1 Erythroxylum carthagenense | reverse complement strand
ACTAATATTTTTATATAATTAATAATAAAATAATAAACCTCCTGCAACAATCATTTTAATATAAGGGGTATAAAAGTTATTTATTATATATTACATTCCATTTCATCCATCTTCTAAATAATATTTCACTACATTACATTATGAATCATTCCATCTATCTTAAATAACTTTTTACTATTTTAAATTCTATTTTATTATAAACTGTTCCATTCTATTTTATTCTATTCTATTAATTAAATCATTCCATCTATCTTAAATAACTTTTTACTATATTACATTCTATTTTATTATAAACTGTTCCGTTCTATTATATTATATTCTATTCTATTAATTAACATCTAATTAAACAGGGCGTTAATGATTATATTAGTTGCTGCTAACAATTATCAAAAGATTTTAGAAAACTTCTTTTCAATTCACATAAATGCAGTTTGGTTTATAGGCTTCACGTGATCAAATATCTGCCAGCGTGAGATAATTTTCCCAACAAACCAATAAAGTGAATAGTTTACACCGAATATCGTCGATATTTAATTTAAATCCACTTGGGCATAAAAAGGTGGGAAGTAAGTTACGTGCCTGCCCATTGAGTAAGCATCAATGCAAAGAGTGTCCAGGAAAGTGGTTGATTCAACCCTTATGGCACGCCAAATGTGACTCCAACTTCATCCAAACACTTTGAAGAAAATGTCCTACTTGTAAAAAATTTTATTATTTTATAATTTAGAGGGTAAATAAAAGAATATTATTTTATAAACATGGTGTGATTTAATTCTAGACTTGGAAGTCGTCCTCAATTAAATTCTATATGCTATTGACTAGAATTAGCATAGGAGTGTTGATAGCTTGTATAAAAATATCACTTATTCATACGTTCAAATCACAAAGCCACATCGGCAAGTTTACCTACAAGAAAATAGAAACCTGTAAATGTCAACGTATGAATAACATCATGATCATATTAAATTTGAAAACGAGGCAACAAAAGGAATACATCACTTGTTACATTCTTATCCTATTTTATTTCATATCATCCACATATATGGATGAATTAAAAAAAAAGTAAGCAATTTCTTTCCAAAGACTCCAATTGGTGAGAATGAATCCATTTTGGGCTTTGGGAGTGATTCGTCTTTTCTTTTCGGAATTCTCTTTTGTAGTTGGAGTTGGACTCGGACTCGGACTCTCTACTTAAGAATTTAGGGGACACCAAAGACCAAACACAAAAGCTATAGCCTACGTAATCTGCCTTGACTGCTCTCTCGGTAATTTTTGTGATGAACTAATTAATTTGTTATTCGAAACGGGATTAATATTTTCTTCCAAGATGTTGTTGTTTAACAACCACACGCAGCCGGGGTTGGAGTCTGGACACCTCATCTTCTGCTGCGTATAAAACAGACCCCACTCCACTAAATCCATAGCAGACAAAGCAGCCCAGGGTTTCGGAGATAATATGGCTTTAATGTCGATTTTGTCTCATGGGACATCCTTACTGCACCCACCAAACCCAGTTCCCATCTCCCTCCATTCACCCCCATTGAAGCACACGGCCCATCTCAATGTCCCTTTCTTCAGTCTCCGGGTGTTTCCAGAACTCCTCAGACCATCCATTTTCAGGTGAGCTTCGACGGCTTGCTTTTGCGCTTTAATCGGTTTGATGATATATAAGTGCAAGTATCAGCCACAGGCGTATAGTGCACTATACAAGTTTGTACAATAGCTGGAGAATGTGTTATAGTTGTAGGATTCAAAAAGTTCCTTACACAACGAGACTAGATGCATTGTTTTGGTCAAACGAGTTGTAAATTAATTATTTTGCAATAGTTACAAAACATTCCATATTTATAGTTTCTAATTTTATCTTTTAGCCTTTTGTGCCACATTTCCTATTGCCAGTGTTGGGTTTTCTTGGTCCAAGATAAGTTTTATAGATAAAAATTTTAAATTCAATAAAGCAAAATGTGACTGGCACTCATTCTTGTCTAATGCAAGCTTTTCTTCACTTGATGTCCACCTTCGTTGGCACCATCCTTTCTATCCTTATTGATAGGTAGCATCCAGCATATCCAAACTCCAGTTGTAAAAGAAAATTTGACCGTTATCAACATGACATCTTATTCATCTCCGTACCAGCACTTGCGGAACCCTTTTTTGTTCCCTGTAAGTTATGAAGCTATCCCATGTGCTGTATGCAGGATAAGGAGCATTCACCAAGAAGGTGCTGAAAATAATGAACCAGCAAAAGATAATTTGGATAGCCGACATGATTCTGCTCATGAAACCATTGGAAATCTTAAAGATGGAGCTAGTTCTTTGGGGAGTCCATTTCTCCTCCTATTAGCAGGGGCTGTTGGGGTAGCTGCAATTCTTACAATCACATCTGCCAGTCTCAAATGGCCCAGCAGTGGATCATCCTTTGGAGTTCAATGTCTGGCTGAAGGTTCACAATCTTCAATTATGTCCACAGCCCCTGTGGGTTTTAGTTTTAAGGCCTTTGGATACAGGATCATGCTTCCTGAATATGCTCCAGGGTACGCCTCTGTTAGATCTGTTGCTTCGTTTCTAGCTTCATGACTGCTGATCACATAAATTGTGACTCCAATCTCTTTGAACAAAAACTTCACTCACTTCGAGTTCAGTCAATTCCCTCAACCTGCTTTGGTGTACAAATGCTTCCACATAATTTTTGCACTAGATAGTTGTTCTTTGCTCATTTTATTTGATGATATAATATTTTAATTTAGCTGTTCTTTCCATCATGTGTTTCAGATGGATTTACTTTTGGTTGCTTATGGCTGCTGGTTGTGGGCTCTTCATCAGTGAGGAGGCTCTCAATGTCTGGGTCTGTCCTCTCTACTGGTACTCCGGTTTTGCTATCTCAAGCATTTGCTTGCCCATTTGGTTATATGTTACTGCTTTGTATGAACAGTTTTAAGTTTGTTTGTGTCTCAAGCATTTACTGTTTGATTTTATTATGATTAGGTTGGTATATCTCTATCACGTAAGCTGTCATTGGATGGGACATGGTCATCTTTTCTTGAATCTTTCACCAGAAATGGTGCACACGTTATCTCCACTGTGTTGTGGATATATTGGTTAGTGGCTAAGCATTTTTTTTTCTTTGGTGCTACAAGTTCTCTGTTAGATAATTTACTCTAAAAAAAACAGCTGTTATTTCAGCAGTCTCCCTCTATTTACACCTATATAGAGAAAATTATAATTTTGAACTTAAATTTATGAAATCTCAGGAAACCATGGGCAGCAGAAGCCTTAAATTTGTGATGATTACCTTCTGTCAGTTCCGCAAAGCTTTTGTTTTAAGTGAATATTTCTTTGTTTTTAATATGTATTAACAGCTAAAACAAGTGTTCTAAGGTAAGTGAAGAATGGTTATTCCTTGTTCCTACCTATATGTATACTGCTTTTAATTTTGAATTCTCACATTGATAATTCCTTAAAACAGGGGAGTATGTATCAGTGACATGATACCTTTCTACCTGGGGAAACTTTTCAGGCAAAGTGGGGCATCTCAAGATGTTTGTTCAAAGGTTTGTTCTTTCTCATCTTGGTAAATGCACACAATACAAACAAGCATATATGGAGATACATGAGACAGTCAATTACTACACAATACAAACAAGCATATATGGAGATACATGAGACAGTCAATTACTACTATGCCAAGTTTGAAGTTGTTCAGTTTGGCTATATTTTGCATTTAGGAAGGTTTGAAAAATTGTTTTCCTAATTTTGATCAAGTAAAATCATCACTTGTACAGTTAGGCATTGGTGAAGAGAAGGTTGTAAGCATTACTCAAGCTGTGCAGAAGCATGGGAATCTCATAGGCATTGGTGGGTTGTAAACTATTTTGCATATGTAGTCAGTTGGAAAACATCCTTATTCACTGATTTAAATGTAATTGAGATTAAGTAATATGACAAGAATTACTAAACCAAATAATACCAATAGTTGGTGTAGGTAGTTAACTGTAGATCATGGCATGTGCAGATATATGTCAGAACATTCACTGAATGGTCTACACACTGCCACCTATGTGCTCAACATACATGATTAGGGTGTTTAGTTTTTGAAGTTCTGATATGTAATGATTCAACTACTCCAAACAGGAGTTACTGTACATTGGTTCTGCTGCATTAATGTTTCTTAAAATTCCTCAACCTTACATCGCTCTACCTGCCCATTTAAACTGTTATAGCTCTAGTTCAAGAAGTGTGTCCTTGAGTAATGTGTTTGATCTTAAATTTTAACATGTTATTTTCTGATCTTAACTTTTGAGTTTTCTGGACTTTCCCTTTTTCCCCTTAAGTTTACCCGGTTCCTCTACATCTGACAATTATTTTCCATTGATCTTGCAGTGGAGCGGTTTTCTCTTGGGGCGAGAAATCCCACAGCTTTTCTAGCAGGGACACTGGTTAGTGATTATTATTATATACTAATTTTGAAAATGTGAAAATTGATTTGTCTCCTTTTATGTGGATAGTGATTCTCAATTATGAACAGATGCAAGTTTCACTCGTGCAGTTTTCATTAAATTTTCTCATGTGATTGATGATATTGTTCATGATCATCTCCGCTTTATCTTTACCAAATGAAATTTGGGAGACGCAAGTTTACTGGCTGCTTCCTTGGATTTCTTGGTCATTTTGACATGTATTCTTAATGCAGGGTATATCTCCAGAGTGTTTCTTTGCTGGAGTTTGTTGTGGTGGCTTGATCACTCTTCCACTTCAGGTGATTGTACATATCTTGCTGAGCTTCCACCTTTATATAGTGTGCATTCATGTCTTAATCTGTTTCTAAATGATTTGACCACAAAAACAGCAGAAGTCATTCACTCTAAGAACCAGAAATGGTGAAAAACGCAAAATTTCTTATGTTTTCCCAGAGAAAAACATTCCCATGCATGCTATGTCTAGGTTATTGATACAAAGAAGTGGCAAGCAGTCTCGTTGACCCTTTTTTTGCATGTCGCTGTACTAGAACACACATACTACAAATAACTTCTCCAATGCTGGCTTTTTATTTCATTTGGTCCCAATACTGATAAAAAGTCCCTACAAACTTGATAGTTGGATAACTGATACAACCGTCTTTGTTTCTGAACTCAGCTGGGGGTTGGATTTCTGTTGAGGGAGCGCCCTGTCTTTGCTCTTGCCACTGTTGCAACAGTTGTGGTAATGTAGCTCACTTTTTCATCTACTTCTTATTAATTAGAAGTGGTATTTAATTTGTTAAGTCATACAGGGAATGTGGACTGTGTTACCCTATGCTATGGCTGCTTCAACAGCATTGTTCCTCTATCTGCGTCACCACTATTCCACCTAGTTATACCCAAAAATAATTCTCCTTAATACTCAAGAGTTACAGAAGCATATAAGGTACACTACTAATTATTTCCTGGGTGGTTTTGCAATGTTTGTTTGAAGCCATCTAGAATTTTCTTTTAATGCCGTTGGAACTGATTTTGTTACAAAAATTAGTTCTGAGCTACAAATTGTTGTTTAAGCAGTCTTACTTCTACTCTAGCTAGGATACTCTCCCTGTCACTGTTACATTAAGGTTAATTCATTGTATGGATGAGAGCAATAGTGGCCTCTAGCCTTTGGATTATGTACAGTTGATTAAATTGTTGTTTAAGCAGTCTCATTTCTATGGATGAGAGCAATAGTGGCCTCTAGCCTTGGGCACATTAAGGTTAATTTATTGTATGGATGAGAGCAATGGTGGCCTCTAGCCTTTGGATTACGTACAGTTGGATTACAATCAAAATGTTTACTCCAAGAGTGACAAGTTTGCTGTTTCCCAACAGACAAATAATCGTTTTATGAATATTTATGGTTAGACGTTACTTTCCATTGTCTCTTGGTGTTCATAGAGCAACTGCATTTCACGCATCCATCGTCTTTTTGTTGTGACACCAACTCCCTTCGACTGAATTATCCATTATTATCCTCCACCCTAGAGAAGTGTGCTTATCGAGTTTAATAATATCCTTCTTACGACGATTTATTAATTATCGGGTCTTACTCTTTTATTATTATTTAATTTGGTTATAAATTATCCTAAGTATTCTATTAAATCAATTATCAATAAAATGTCTAGGCAAAAGTTCCCTCTAATAACATCTTTGTATTCATGATAAGTTACTTTCAAAAGATTCTATAAATTTCTTGGTTTAACTTGAGTTACAATCACTTATCATCAAATTGATTTCTATATGGTCAAAACATTAAATTTTAAACTTTCATAATAGAAAAAAAAAAACATGTTTAGTCCGAGTAGCTCATGATTAATTTACAAACATGTTTTCCTCAAGCTCATACGATTGCAAATTATTCGTGAATCAATAAACAAAGATTAAAAAAAAAAAACAAAAATCATAACGTAAGACAAGTTTTCTAAAAAGTTCGATGAATGTGACGCTGTGTTCTTCACTGGAATTTTAGTGTCATAATGAAAATGGGTTTTACACGCTTGTGTTCAAAATCATGTTCGTTACTGGAATTTTAATTTCTTCGTCAACAGGTAACACGAGGTCTGACACGCCCGTGTTTGAGATCAATTCCTTGAACCTTAGTTTCAGGTACCAACATGAGCTAACACACACCTATGTGTGAGACTGTATTTGATGTTCTCGCTAACTTCCGACGTACAAACAATACAATCTACAACACGCCTGTATCTAACGTTTTGTTTAGCCAAAATACTTCATCATCTTATTTTAATATGCAAACCTCCTTGATTGTTGTTAAAAATTACTTCCAAAAGTAATATTGCTTAAAATTAATTACCCTACATATTAAATAAAATTAATTATAGTATCAAATTAAGGTAAGTTAGGTAAAAATATAACAATATATCAATAATTTCCTTAAAAATAACATGTGTGTGATATGTGTATATTAACTATGCATGTAATTCTATTTCTTATAAATCATTTTAAACATTAAAATTAGGAGGGGATTATCTTCTCTCAGTTCTCGTCCCTTGATAAGAAGTAGACCTGCAACACTGTAAATTTTTGGTAGAAGAACTAACTTGATGGTTGAGAAAGTATAGAAGGTGCAAATTGAAAAATGTAGTGGAATGTTAAAACCTTCGTCATGTTTGCAATTTGTTATTGTTGCAACACATTATGTTGAGACCTCTTTACTCGAACAACAAATTGTGAATGTGCTTTATGTAGAAATTAATTTTGGAAGTCATTAATTGAATAGGCAGACAAGGTTTACGTGGTTCAAAAATGTTAAAAGTAGACATCCTAATATTCTAGTCAGCATTATGATGGTGAATGTACAAAAACGTTATGATCTTCTGAAATCATTTGGGAGAGATTGAGTGATAAATTTGGGATGAAAATGATGAATAATTCTGGAAAATTGATGAATGAAGTATTTTCACTAAACATGCTCCGGGATTTTAGTGATATATTGATCTGTAGTTATCCAAATGGAATGATTCTTGATTTAGATTAAATTAGAGACATAGGACTACAATGTTTTTGAAGAAATCAAGTTTCAATTTTATGTCTAAAATTCCAAAATCTTACTTGAAGTTGTTTACAAAATACTGTTACAGTTTAAGAACAGTCCAAATTATTTGGAGTATAACTTTTGGAATACTAAACCAAATTGAATGATTTTTATGTCATTATAGACTTAAGAGATAGGACAAATTTTTTTAGAATAAAGTGTTATCAAATTACTCCATTTTCTTGGTTAGAAAGAGCATGCAAAGTTGACCCGAAAGTATACTTCAGGAAAAATCTGAATTGACCAAATGAGTTATGAATTTTGATTATAATAGTTTTATTGAGGCATAAGCCTAAGTACAAATTATATTTAGGTTAGTGTTGATATATGATTGATAATGTGACGAGAATAATGAAAAAATATCTAGGATTGTCATTGAGTATGCATTATACATTACAGATATACATATGTATAAAACTGAATGTTTATGTGATTGTGTAATTAATAATGTGCGTGTAATATGTGTGTTGCATAATTTTGATGTGCATGATAAATGTCTACATTCAGACATTTTCAGATCATGAAAGCTAATGCTAATCTGGAGCGTACTGTGAGTAGACCTAGATAGTCTTACTTTTCTGATTGTTGCGTTTATGTATTATTGATTGAATGATTATGAAATGTGATTGTTCTGATTCTGGACATTAAATGCCTGAGGAGTTTGATATAGCATTGCTCATTGAATGTGAATTGGAAGAAATAAGTGATACTCAACTTAAATGTTGAATGTCGGACTAAGGTCCGACATGTGTAAAGTGGAAACAAGTGATTGATTGAAAATTTGTGAATCTAATGCATTCCATTACAGAATACATGAAATATAAAGGCAGTTGTAACTAGAGTAGCAACCGAAAAGGAGCTTAAAGTTCAGATTGTAAAAAAGAACTTAAAACTCAAAAAGTGTATAAGAGCCAAAGGCTCACTCTGCAAAATGAGCCCGGTATTCCCAACAGATACAGGACAGTTATTAATGAGTTCAATATCCATAATGAATACGGAACAGTTATAGGCACTCAATCACAACAAAGTAATAAACGAAAGAGAGTCTCATGAGCATTGCATAAACATTTAATATGCATGTTTGATGATTGATATGCATGATTTAAATGGTTGAAATAAATTGTTTGAATGAATTCGGATTGTGAAATATGAGTTAAATGAATGTGAAATGTATGTGACTCAACATGAGGAACTGATATAGTGATATGAAATATGTTATTATATGTTTTGATATGTTATGTAATTGAGTGAGTCATCGAGGATGGTCACTCACTGAGTTTGCAAAAAACTCACCTAAATTTACAATATTTTTTAGGCTTAGAGAAGATCTCCAATTAATCAAATTGGGGTCTAGCTACTGCATTCGAGTAAGAGATAGAGATCGGGATAAGTTCACGTTTGCATTTGTTTTCTTATTTTTGTATTAAATTATATATTTCACAATTTCTGTATAATGTATATTTGAATATTTTTGTATATAATAGCTTTTGAAATTAGAAATGTGTTGCAAATGAGATTGATCAAAGTGTAATAATAATTGTGTTTTTGATGTTTATGAAATAAAAGTATGGACCCGAATTTGAATATTGATTTCCACGTATGCGTATGATATTTTTGAAAAATTTGTAATGAGTTTCGAGTGTTTGACTGATTGATTGTTCTAGCATACCACTCTTATCGGGTATGTAATCGAATATCACTCAGGATATCGGGTACGTGTCTTGCGAGAGTAAGGTGTTACAGTCTAGAACCAATAATTCGGTAATTCATAATCAATTAGGTTAGTGTTAAGGATAGGTAAAATTTCCTTGTCTCAACTGGTAATCCCCTCAGGTTGATTCTTGGGTGTGTGTTGTAATTGTTGAATTATTAATATTTTCATGATTGCTTTCTGATTTAGTTTGATTGATTGAATTGAATTCTCATTTTAGTGTTGTTATATTTTGAATTTTTGCAAGTTATTATGACCTTAAATTTTAGAATTAAATTATCCCTCTTTGTGAAATCGATACATTAAGTATTATGTTAACGAACCGTCTACTTGTGAATTATCGAAGGTATTATTAAAACTTACACACATGAAATATTTTCAACTTAACTTCATCACGAGGGGGGGGATTAACAAAATCACAAGTCTCTAGATATTTAGTGCGTAACAGAGGGGAGGATGCGGAGTCCTTCAAACGTGGTCCGATTTTGTCAAATATATACAAGTGTGAAGCGAGGATAATCCAGTCATTTCCCAACAACTAAAGAATATTACGACCGACTCAACCTCGTATCGGATCTAAAAACTAAACATTACACAACAGAGAAGGAAAGGGATGGGAGCGCGAGCCTGCCACTTGAGAAGCAAGTGGATCTGCTCCACCTGATCTGACCTAATAATTGTATTGGGTTGGGCCTCCAATTAATGTTGTTGTCAGCAATAGACGTGATAGTTAGCTTCATTTGGGTCAAAATCACCTACAGCGAGTAACTTTTTTTTTGTTTGACAAATCCTTATCCTTGTGGGTTGGTGGCCGAATTTCATGACTCAACCAACCCAATCGTCTTTCTGAATTCGCTATTGCTACCAGATGGCAATTGTCATATCTTACTAATTTTGCTCAGTTGTAAGGAATGGAACAGTAGTATTCCACCAACTCATTATGGTGAAGTGAAAATAGTGTGATTAATTAATTTTTATTATACAAAGGCATGTCTTTCTTTTAAGATTAACACAACGTTAATTGTATAAAGCCATTTCTTTCTTTTGAAGCGGCTCTTTTGTTTAACAGGGACACGTTTGGAAACATTTTCCAACGGAAGAGAAGGGTTCTTGCCCGACTGG
>JANZLD010000004.1:37904260-37915336 GCA_026413575.1 Erythroxylum carthagenense | reverse complement strand
TCTCAAATAAATGCTAACTCAATTACTTAATTAGTCTAATCATGCTTAATTAATTAAAAAAAATTTGGGGCTAACAAAATTTACACATAAATGATATGCAAGTGCATATATGTCCCCACACTTGAATAACGCATTGTCCTCAATATGGAAACAAAACTTAAACATAAACAAACATAAACTAGTATAACAACAAAAAATAAAAGAAATAGAAAAGAAATGCAAGTATACTTATAGAGATTATGGTGTCTCCATCTATATTTTTTCATAACAAATCCTTTTAAGTGTTTTTGTGTTTATCTAGACAAATTGGTCTACCTAAGGAGTTATGCAAATGAATTAATCCCTCTGTTGATCAGCACTTAAGTGGTATGTCATAAAGATTCACCTATAAGGGATTGTTTTTCATTTTAATTGTCATCATTTCAATTCCAAGCCTTTTTAAGGGGATGTTAGGGGTAAGGTTATGTACTTTTGGTTCTCACTAGACCCTACATCTTAAGGGAATTCTACTGAAATATTGTTGTTATTATTGTATGATTGATGTTTTCTATACTTAAAAGAAATTTATCAATGTTAAAACTGCAAGATCATATCGTAGTTATAGCTAGCACAAGTAAGTACGAGTCAATCCCATGAGGACTATAACTACTATTAATTACCCTTTTCTTATTATCTAACTTTTGATTCAAATTGTGGATACATTTAAAAAATAAACTAAAAAACTAAAATAAGATTAAAATAATAAAAACTTAAGACAAAGGAAAATACTAGGAAAAGTCTATATCAAATAAATAGTACTTAGGTAATGAATCCTCCTAAGAATCCTGAAATATTATCTTTTTATCCTACAATTATATTATTCATTATTAGAACGTGAAAATTCCTATCTTATAATAATATGTCTCTCAAGTCAACTCATAAGTAATCCATCAGTTGGTTAATAGAAATCTTTCTAACTAAAACTCCCAAGATTACATTATTGTTCCATAAATTTCACTATTAAGTTTGACCCTAATCCAGAGGATTTATGTCGACCTATCTCTAGGTTAGTATACAACTCCTTCCAATTATAGTAGATCTATTCATAAAAAAGGATTTCTCAAACTCAATCATATGAAATCAAATCATGAACTAATATTTTGAATATATTAGATCAAGAATAAAATGCAAAATTGAATCTCAATAAATTAATCAATAAAATTGCATTAAATAAAATAACAAATCATATTATTATCACAACTTAGGGTTCATCACACCTAGGCATTAAACAAATTTATTTCTTATTCATAGAAAAAAAAACCAAAGATAAACATGAAGAAGAATAACTAGAAAACAAATAAACCATAATTCTAAATCTCTTTTTTTTCTTCTAATAGATTTTCTTACAAACTAGATTGAATGTTGTTATCTATCAAATATTATAACGTATTCTTCATTTTTTCTTCATCCTTTGATCAGAATTGCCACCTCTTTATGTTCTTTATGACTCAAAATTACTTATAAACTTGCCTTCTCTTGTTTTGCCTCCATTTATGTCCTTTTACAGTAAAAACTAGGGTTTTAAGGATATACACGATCAACATACACTATTGTGTAGGTGATCATGTATCTCCAAAAATACTTGAACTTGTAATTTTACAGGTATAGAGGCTTACACGGGCAACATACTCGGCCATGTATATCAATATACACAAGGGTGTAACTTCTCACCACTAGAAACAATATTCTTCTATTCTTCACACATTTGTAGAGACTTACATAGTTACTGTACATGGTTATGTAGGTCCAAGTTGCTCCAAATCTTCGTTCCATGCCACAATTTCATCTGAATTCTTTTCTTTTTGGTCCATAAAGGCAATTATCACCTATAAATACACTTGAAGTGAATTAAGCAATTATCACCTATAAATAAACTTGAAGTGAATTAAGTACCAAAAATACTATAAAAACTAGAAAATAACAAGTAAAACACATTAAATATGAGTGTATAATTATAGTCAAATGAGTGTTTATCATTGTAAAACTCCTGAGTTAGTGATAGGTCAGAATTATCCCACCTAATATCATTAGTTAAATAGGAAACCAAAAAGAGGTAGGGTGTAAATGTTCATCAATCAAAATAAATTTTCAATTTTAAAATTTAAAATCAAACCATTTTTATACTTTCTTCAATGAACTTCAACCTGTAACCTTGCTTTATCCATTAACACTTAGATAACTCAGCAGTATTCTAATAGTTTATTATTATAACAAAAATCATTTTACAAACTTACTTAAGGCATGAAAAAAATTGACCACTATCATTAGATGAAAAAGTGAACCTTAAATTTCATTTTAATTACCTTAGGACTAAATCGTGTCTAATTATGACAAGAATCATTTGGTGATCTTAAGTAGTTTATAGAGTAAAAATTAATTGTAATGATATAAAAAATATAATCTTTAGTCTACTTGTTTTATGAATTTAAAATATTACACATGTAATTTATCTAGTCAAATAAGCTTTCTAATATACTTTTAAGTGATTTGTATCTTAGTATTATAGTAATGGGAAGCATCATGTTTAAGTTAGAAAATCATGCACAATCTATTTTAGGTTTCATACATCTTGTTGTCCTAAAAGAAAGAAGTTCATCGATTCTAAAAAACACAACTCATTATAATGTCTAGAATGTGTTTCTTAATGCATTAGATGTAACATGAACTATATGGAGGTAGTTACGTAATCAAGATAGGATTCATCACCGTAAAGTAATTAGGGAGAATATTCCAGTGATCTTGACTAGTATTGATTCAGGAAATTCTTGGCCAAGGTGGAATAACGCTTTTGTAAAAAGTTTACAAATGTCATTAATTGAATCAATAGCTAATGGTGGAGAACTAATATGATTAAACTTAAAATAGAGTAGACATTAATTTCATTCTCTATGTATAATCAGAACATTATATGATAAAATGATTGAATTATACAGAAAAATCATGTACGAAAAGGTTAGTTAAAACCACTTTGACATTCCTAAATATTTAGGTAGTCATGATGTGTTGCTAGACGCCAATCATGATCTAAAGCAACAATAACTACAACAAGCTAATAAAAATCATGCTGATACGCAGGGTCTAGGGAGGTCCAATAGTACATTGTCTTATCCCTAACTAGTAAAGAAGCTATTTTCAAATGACCCATATTAAAAATAAAAATAAAAAAAATAAATAATCATAATCATAATCATAATAAAAATAAAATAAAGTAAAGTAAAAACTTAATAAATAAAATGTAGAATAAGTAAAAATACGATACAGATAAACAAGATAAAAAAGACATTACAAGAAAAAATAACAACAACTATTACTACAACAACAACCACAACAACAACAACAACAATAATACTAACAACAACAAGAAGAAGAAGCTAAGGGAAAAGTTTAGGCTAAATCACCAAAAGATAAGTACTACGTATTTAAAGGTTTAGGCTAAATACGAGAGAAAAATGCTAAAAGACTTATGAAAAAGGATCTTTTTATGTAGGACCCTTTATTCGTACCCTAGTATGCCATTGCGAGTCATGTCCTCGGTAAGTTTCAGTAGAGCTATATCATTCTTAATCACCTCCCCTCAATTCTTCTTATACCTCCCTTTTTTTCCTTTTACAGTCTCTATGTAAAATCTTCTAGTATTTTCTATTGGAGCGTTTGAGTGTCTTCTCTATACACGTCGAAATCATATAAGTCTTATCTATTTTAATTTTTAAATAATATTAGTCACCTTTAATTTGTCTCTTATCATTATATTCCTGACATTATCTCTTCTAGTAAGGTTGCACATCTAACGAATCATCCTCATCTATGCCATCATTAGCTTATGACTAGGAACCTATTTAATGGGCCAACACTCAACCTCATAAAGCAAAGTCGGTCTAATTGTTAAATGATAAATTTTACCTTTATGCTTGAGTGGTATCTTCTTATCATATAAAACTCCTGATATACTTTTCCATTTAAGCCAACCTGATCTGATATGATAAACTAAGTCTTTATTAATCTCTCCATTTCTTTGGATTATAGATCCTAGATACTTGAAACACTCCTTTTGTGGTATAAATTCTAAACCAATAGCCACCCTATTCCTGAAAAGTAACACTCTACGCATTAGTCCTACTCAATTTAAAGTCCTTCGACTCTAACGTATCCTTCCAAAATTCAAGCTTGACATTGACATCCTCCTTTTTCTAATCTACTAAAGCAATGTCATTCGTCAACAACATACACCAAGGCACATCCCCTTAGATATTCTTGATGAGCCCATTAATTACTACTACAAACAAAAAGGGACTCAAAGAGGAGCTTTGATGTAGTCTAATATTGATAGAAAAATGCTCTATATCTCCTCTTATTGTCCTTACTTTAGTTTTAACACCTTCATTCATATCCCTAATAACCCTTTATATAAGTCATAGGAACTCCTTTACCTTCTAAATGTCCCCTATATCATTTCCCTAGATACCCTATCATACACCTTCTTAAATTTTTAAAAAAAACATATGTAGGTTATGTTGCCTTTTTTTGTAATATTTCATTAATCTTTTAAAGAGATGTAAAGCTTCTATGGTGGGCCTTCCTAACATGAAGCCAAACTAGTTTTTTGAGATAGAGACATCCTTTCTCACATTCTTCTTAATCACCTTCTCCCATAAATTCATGATGTGACTAAGTAATTTGATGCTTATATAGTTGTTACAGCTTTGGATATCCCCTTTGTTTTTGTATAAAAGAATTAACATATTAAATCTCCATTCATTTGACATTTTAACAGACTTAAAGATCACATTAAAAAGCTTGACTAGTCAAGCAAGATCCTCTTTGCCTAGGCTTTTCCACACCTCTATAGGTATCTTATCAGGTGCCATTATCCTTCCACTCTTCATCTCCATCAACGCTTTTTTAATTTCTTCCCTTGTAATATGCCAGCAACACGTAAAATTATGATACCTCTCGAATATTCTAAGATTTCAATCTTGATCAATAGATATAAATTGTTTAATTAGAGAATTAAAGATAAATTAAACGAGTTTAATTTATCTAATCATAACTAAGATTGAGTGTTGTATCCATTGCCAACATGTTTGCAAACCTAATAGGTCTCACATAAAGAATAAATTGAAGAGTTTAAAGATATTTTAATAAAGTTTGACTTGATTGTAAAGTTTGAGAAAATTGATAATTAAATATAAAATATTTAATAAATTAGGATCAATACAAGATATTAGATCTAATTTGGGCATAATTAGCATTTAGTTAGAACTATTTGTAATTCTAATTAAAATTTAATTGATATTAGCTTAACTTCAATTAAATTATTAAAATATTCAAAACTTATTATAAATAGACTTAAATTCTAATAGAGCTAACACTTCTCACTTAACCCTCTTTGTAAGAGTTACAGAGTTCTCTTAACTCATTTTATAGATATCATTAGAGATCGAATACTTATGTAGTTACGGTGGTTGAGATAGACCGATTTTGAAAACTATTTGAGGGATGCAACAAGAAAAGAATCAAGCTATAGAATAAGGTAAGAATTAAGATTAATGCTTTATTATGATTTATGTGTTAATCATTTTATAAAATTAAAGTGATTATGGTTTTTGAGAAATAAAAATATGAAACAGTTTCATAATTATTCTATTGCGGTCAAATCAGATATCGTCCTAATTTTCCATTAAATATTTGGTCATTACCAATGAGTATATTAGTCATTATCCACTAGTTGGACTTTTAAGACAAGTTTGAGACATGAATCTTATCATAAACCATTTAGATATGAGAAAAAAGTTGGACCACTCTTAAATTAATGAAATCATTGACCTCTTTTATATATTACATGAGGTTAAAAACTCCCAGTTTTAATTAGTCGAACAATAAATAAATTAAGAATCATTGATCAATTAGGAAAAATGTGGAAAGAAAAAAAAAGAAAACTCAATTAAAAGACATAATTGACGTGAGTCTTAGTTAATTGTCTTACGAAGTCACAATGACATATGTGTAATCTATATTGAAAAATCGAAGGGGGTTAATAATTTCAAAAACTTTTTGCAAACTTCTTTGACACCAATAAAAATATAAAAACAAGCAAAACTGAAATAATAAAAATACAAGAAATTTGGTAATGCAGTTCGACACACCTTGCCTAAGTCTGCGGGGCCCTCACCCAACTTAATCACTTTCACTGAAATACAATAGTTTTACCCAAGGCTTTACTGAGCCGACACTACTTAACCCTTAGCACTATCTCTCAGCCTCACTTCCCGTAAAAGAATTTCACACCCAATAGTATGAATGCCTCGTACTAACCTCAATAGAAGATTTTCTCAATCAACCCAATAGTACAACCGCCTCGTACTAACCTCAACAGAGGATTTTCTCAACAATTTTTGATAATAAAGATAAGAAATAAACAACTCAAGTGCTCAATCAACTAAGAACAAAATAATAATATACTTGAGAAAAAGAAGACAACTTCCCGAAAGGTTAAGCTCCACTAAAATAAATCTGGAAGTCGTCACAATATCAATAGACTGACTCACATAAATATCAACACGAAGTCACAACTAAAACTCTTCTCCATAGTTGATTCTTTCTTCATAAAAATAAGTCATGGCGTTGCTTCAAATAATAATCAATACCCACATCACTGAAGATGATCTTCACTGTAGCATAACATCAGGACGTGTGGAACGTTTTACACATAAATCAACATCATTGAGCCTCCACGTTAATTACTGCAATCAAAAAACGACTGTACCTTCAACCAAACGTCTCACACACGCCTACAGTAACTTCACCGTGAGTCACTTTTTATACTATATTCAGCTAAAAAATTTTCATATGCACAGCCAGTAAATATTCTTTTAAAGACACGTGATATCCGCAGCTCCAATGATACACCACATCAACAGTTGCTGCAACACATAAATGGTTTCATGCTATGACATGTTTTAATAGAGTTCTATTAGAACACAAACTATAGAGATCTTTTAAAACATCAAGTTCTCTATTAATTAATGCAACACCCATGGTGGAACCATACTTCATAATTCTCAAGCTTCAATTAACGCACAACATACTATGCCACACATTTATTATCCATTAATGCACACGCATTACTATGCCATACATTTATTGGCAATTAATGCACACATAACCATTAATAGGAGATGTAGATCTACTTCAAAGCTAGAGACGTGCTCACTTCACCATGGATTCACACTCACCAAGCGTTATTCAGTTGTTTTCTTATGTCATGTTGCAACCGTCTATTTTTCATGCCATGTTGCAGTCGTTGATTTAAGATATCCACAAATCCTTCACATAATAAGAATTCCACTTTAATTCAAACATACAACAACCTTATCCTTTTAATTTCATCAATCCACCAATCCATAAATCCAGTAGTAATTTTCAACATATCCAATCGTAAGATAATTCCAATATCACCATAATGATAGACTCCATAAGTTATATCTTATACGTTCAATTAAAATGTCAAAAATAAATAAAAGAATATATAACATATATTCTAACAATCTCCCCCTTTTTGGAATTTTTATCACAAATATGAAACTCCACATAAATAATCATAATTGGACATATAATGATGAAATTCACAATGCTCCCCCTTAATCAAACATCCAGTTCCAAAGAAAACCAATCATCCAAATTTCTCCCCATTGGGACAAAAAGATGCCAAAAAATATGACGAATAGTCACACATATACCTTGAAATCTTCCCCTGAATAAAAATTTACCATAAACAATCTAATATCTCCCCCTTGAGACAAATTAGTATCAAAATGCATAATCATAATAATCAACCATAGATGCAGTAAAAGAAACATAAGCACGCCAATATGACAATTTATCACCATTCAAAACACTGAGAGATATGCCCGAAAGAGAGAGAGATACCCTAGAGAGATCCATACTGATGAGAGAGTTGGGTAGTCTTCGATGGAGCCAAGAAGAAGTCATAATGAAAACTACTAAAAAAGATGAGACGACAATAGCATCATAAAACTAAAGAACAAAAAAGATCTTTTCTTTTCTTTTCTTTTCTTGTTTCTTTTTTTTTGTTTTTAACAACTCAAAAAAATACTTAAAAAATGTAAAGCACACTGTCCTTGTGCTCCTCGAAGAATCTCAAACTTGGTATTTTTCTTTGGCTCGAATGAAGATGTGTATCATAAGTAGTCTGGAAGTTCTTGATAATCAACCCTTTTTCTCTATCTTATTTTTCTTCTTTCTCTCACATCCCTAATAACATTTTCTGCTGGATGGTTTCTTCAGATTCGAGATGAAGAGCCTCGGTTCAAATCAGCTTTCATTGTTTTAGTTGGTTCATCATCCGTAGTAATTGAAAGTTCTTCAGTTTCTACAGTTACTTCCTCAGCAGTAACTAACTGTAAACCACTTTCTAAAGCTACTTCATCTGCAGTAACTAGCTATAAGTCACTTTCTGCAGTTACTTCATTTGCAGTAACTAACTGCAAATCTGGGCATTTTCTTGTTTTTCCTTCACGACGTTTTTGTATTTGTACTTGACCCTTTCTAATCCAAGCTTGCTTCGATACCATAAGAAGTTGCTAGAAATTTAATGAAGAGTGTCTAGATTTTCGATTTCGACCCCTTTGAAACATCATTTGTAGTAATTGGTAACATCTTGTCCTTATATGTCCAATGACTCCACAAAAATGACATGTGGGTATAAATCTTCAACTCTTTTTCGAAGCTTCCACCTTTTAGGCTGATATGGACATTCCAAACTTTTCTTCATTCACTTTCGAACACTCACCTTTATAACCTATGCCCTCGAAATTCCCTTTAACCTTATAAATTTCTATCAACTTATCTAGTTTTTCGTGCCTCCATTCAACATCCTCAATCCTTTTTCAGTACTTACCAATTTCATTCTAGCTTCACCAAGCGCATCCAACGTCAACATCAGCTTCTTCTCTAATTCTTGCATGATGTTCTTCATGGAAAGATTCTCTTCCTCCAATCTTTCATTCTTTCTACACGTTTTCACCCATTTTTCATATATAGCTTTGTAATCCTCGTAAATATTCCCTTTTTATCATCTAGGCCACTTCCATTGCTGTCATAATCTGATATTGGATCTTGAGATGAGTTGTTTTCGAAATTTTTCGATTTTTCCTCTTTTCCAACTTCAGTTACTTCCTTCTCAGTTACTGTTAAGCAAGTAACTGGACTTTTGCTGTTTAAGGCAACCAATGCAGCACTATTCGTTATTTCTTCTTCGCTACTATATTCACTCTTGGAATCATTCTCAATCTAGGTGCTTATGAAAGACTTTCCTTTTCTTTTCTTCAAAGTATTAGCACATTCGGATTCAATGTGTCCTAACCCTTGGCATTCATGACATTGGATTCTCCTTGCCTTTTGTTCACTCTTTTGTGTTTTGACTTGTTGTCTTGAATTGTTACTCAATGAATTTCCACCAAATTATCCAAAGTCGGATGTGTCCTTCATTCTTTTCAGCCATTTACCAAATTTTCGTGTCAGTAGTACTAAGTCTTTGTTTTCATCTTCCACATCATTCACATTTTTTCTAGTTTCCACCTGTAGTGCCTCTCTTGTAGCTATGTTCGCGAAACTAGTATCTGCACCAACTTGCTACCAAGTTCTGAATTAGTGACCTTGCTCTGATACCAATTGAAAAATCGAAGGGGGTTAATAATTTCGTAAACTTTTTGCAAACTTCTTTGAGACCAATAAAAATATAAAAACATGAAAAAATGAAATAATAAAAACACAAGAAATTTGGTAACGCAGTTCGGTACACCTTGCCTACGTTTGCAGGGTCCTCACCCAGCTTAATCACTTTCACCAAAGTACAACAGTTTTACCCAAAGCTTTACTGAGCCGACACTACTTAACCCTTAGCACTATCTCTTAACCTCACTTCTCGTGAAAGAATTTCACACCCAGTAATACGATTGCCTCGTACTAACCTCAATAAAGGATTTTCTCAATCAACCCAATAGTACGACCGCCTCGTACTAACCTTAACAGAGGATTTTTTCAACAATATTTGATAATAAAGATAAGAAATAAACAACTCAAGTGATCAATCAACTAAGAACAAAATAATAATACACTTGAGAAAAAGATGACAACTTCCCAAAAGGTTAAGCTCCACTGAAATAAATCTAGAAGTCGTCACAATATCAATAGGCTGACTCATATAAACATCAACACGAAGTCACAGCTAAAACTGCTGGAACCCGATCTCGGGACCGGACTCTAATCGAAAAAAAATGGAATACAAAATCGAATATTTCGAAACGAAAGGCGAATCACAAAGTGACGGAACAAATCAAACAAATCCTAAACCCAAATGGGCCAAAACAAACATCATAATCGAAATCGAAGAATAGGATTTACCAAACGAAAGCAAATCGAAAACGAATCGAAGGTGAATCGAATGGCTCAGAATTGAAAATCAAATCGCTTAAACAAACTGAACAAATTTTCGACATCCGAGAACACAAACTTGTTAAACAAAACAAACGGGGCGCGTTGGAGACCTTAAGACATTTAATCGAAGGCAAATCCGAAATCCGTATAAATTTTTTCTCTTTTTTAAATTCATTTATCAAACTCATACAAAGCAATCTAGTTTCCCTTTTTGGAAATTCATCCTTAAACCAAAACTCAATTTATTCGATTCTTCTTAATCATGCATTATCTCAATCTCATCTTTAAAACAAACATCTATCCTATTCTTATTCTTTCTTTTTGCCATAAAAAACTCTCACACATAGCCATATAACGAAATTTGGGCAGCATAACGGCTGTATTTTCCAAAACCCAAACCTACAAATGGTTTTAAAACTCACTTCTATAATTCCCAATCAAAACTCAGAATCATCAAACCTCCCGTCTGGAATTCATATCACTCAACCACATTTTCCAATAACCAAAACCAATCATATTTATACACAATCACAATTCATATCCCATCATCATACACATTCATCCATATCTATACATATCCAA
>JANZLD010000004.1:37611940-37624031 GCA_026413575.1 Erythroxylum carthagenense | reverse complement strand
TGATTCTGAGATCTGTTTGGCATTTAGAAGTGTATTTCTTTACCCTTGCAGGTTTGGGTTAGGATAAAGGCAGCCGTTATGCTGCCGAATTTTTGATAAAATTGGGTTGAAAATGAGATTTTGAATATGTATGAGTGTATATAAGAGTAAAAAAAATTTGAGATTTGTATATGGATGAATTTCCAATGTGGGGATTATTGGATTTAATTTGCATGAGATTGAATATGATGTTGATAAGAAAAAGAAAAGAAAGAAAAAAAAAATTTACTGGTTTCGGATGGTTAGTCTAAGGAATTCCAACGCAATGCTTTTCTTTCTTCATTGTTTCCAGATGTCGGATTTATTTGCTTTGGGTCGATCTGTTGCGTATCCGTTTGTGATGCGTATCCGATTCGCTTACTCGATTAGATACTGCTTCCACTTTCGCTTTATTCTGTTTCTGTATGTTGAGATTCGATTCCGCTTCGTTTTCCGTTTCGTGTTATCGATTGCTTTATGATTCGAGTTCGTTTTTGCTATTGGCTTCCACATTTTGTTTCCGATTCGAAATTTCGATGCGAAATTTCCGTTACCATTCGCTTTCGTTTCCTTCGTTCTTCCTTTTTCGGTTGGGATCTGGTTCCCGAATCGGGTCCCAACACATTTGAATGCAGATGTTTATCCTATACATCAATATGCCAAACACACGATGCACACACATATTATTAAATGCACAATTATAAGCATTCACTTATTCACAAGTGTGTATATAAAAATATGTACCATGCATGCTCATGACAATCCCGGGTGTCTTTCCCTTATTCTCATCACATTATCAGTATTATATCCAAAACTCATCTAAGTATGATTCATACTTAGGTTTATGCCTCACTAAAACTATTGAAATCACAATTCATTACTCATTGACTTACTTTCAGATTTTTCCAAAACCCCCTTTCGGGTCTACTGTTCACATTCAATAACAGTGTACTATACTTAACTTCCATTCAGAGATTAAACATCTTAGAGGCTGAATCAAAATTTGGACTTCTTGAGACAATTTGTAGGCTTATATATCTAGATTACTCAAAATAAAAAATCATCTCATTTGGAATCCTATAGATCCAGACATAATCAAAATACTGAAGCATGTTCAGTGGAATAACCCCAGTTCATATAGTTTAAAAGCACACTCACTGAATCCACCCTACATTTCTCAGTCAATCTTTCACAATTCATTTTAGATGGCTACAATTTTTGGTGGAGATGTAAGGCAATGTCTTACGAGTTCAATGGTTTAAGAATCAATTCATTTGGGTGCCTAGAGAAGAAGTTATGGCTAGGCGAAAAAAAGACAGAAGAAGCAAAACGCGAAAGAAGATGACGTCATTATAGAAGAGGCAAAAGGACAAAAGAAGCAAAACACGGAAGAAGCAAAAGAAAAAAGAAGTAAAACACAGAAGAAGAGGCGTCAGCAAACTATAAAAGACGACACATTAGCAAAACACAGAAGAAGACGCATCAGTAAAACACAGAAGAAGACGCGTCAATAAAACACAGAAGAAGCAAAACTCAGAAGGAGCAAATCACGGAAGGAGCGAAACATAGAAGAAACAAAACTCAAAAGGAGCAAAACACAGAAGGAGTGAAACATAAAAAAAGCAAAACTCAGAAAGAGAAAAACACAGAAGGAGTGAAACAAAGAAGAAGCAAAACTCAGAAGGAGCAAAACATAGAAGAAACAACTACATTTTTAAACATCTTCCCTTACAAGGACCCTAACTTTTAGCTCAGATTTCCAAAATTTTCATACTATATACTGTTGGAAATATAAAAGGAAGATCTATAACTTTCATGACCGTCATTTTAATGAATCTATCAAGATTGGTACAGAAGTTTCACGGAAGTTTAAGATTGAGTTATTGCTATTTCAACTGCAACTCAGTTTTACATCACCTAATCACTAATAATCTTTCAAAAACTAATTTAACACTCTAACCAAATTTGTTTCCTCCCAACCACACAGCATTTAAGAATATACACTTAAATGCCATTTTCCATGCTGATGACAGTAACTTATTAACTTTCTTTCATAAGTCCCTAACTCTAAAGGATTTATTCACTACTTATCTGTTGAAAACTACACAATCTTCAAGCCCTAAACTCCATGTAATTTACGTATTTCCAGTTATACAATGACCAACTTCTAGTTTTTCTTAGGGTAGAAGACACAAATAGCAAAGTGGTTTTGATGTAGGAAAGGAAAAACAGAGAAATCTCTTAAAAAAGGTTTGATGGAAAACTTTGTGCCTGGGAAGAAAATTTGAAGAAGATGACAATGAAGAATGAACTTAGACATATAACTTAACTTTTCAACTCTTAGAGAACAGCAACCTACTTCTAGCAGAAGTACAAAAGCCTAAGTGACACTTGTCACTTTCCTCATATCTAAGCACGAACTTAGTTTCTTTTAAAACTAACTCACTTAAACTCTCATCTTTACATTTGAACTTTCTCCACATCTTCATTTGATGTATTTTTCCTATTTTCTATAATTTTCTAAAATTTATTCCTAAATTCACCAAATTCACAACTCAATATAATTATACCCGGAATTATTCATGAATGCATGTACAATTATTTTCCTGAGCCACAACTTCACTGTTCATATGTATATATATGACATATTATGTATGAACATGGAAATGCATTTATAACTCTCATTAATCACTCACTTTTACCATTTTAATCTTCCCACAAGAATGGGATGTTACAACTCTCCCCTCTTTAAAAGAAATTTAGTTCTCGAAATTAATATCTGATGGATCAATAAGGTATGGGTAATCCTTCCTCATATGCTCCTCCATTTCCCATGTAACCTTATTACCTGAATACTTCCACCCAATTGACCACAGTTGATAGACTCCCTCGGTCTTTCAATCACTTATTCAAATATCACACTATCGCAACTATTTGCTTGATGAGTTTTAGATTACTCAAAAATTTTCACTTCCAGTTTTAATAACACTTATACTAGATCATAACGATATTTCCTAAACATATCTATGTAACTCTAAGTGAATCCGAACATCTTTTACTGGTAATACCAACTCATAAATCCATAGTCCTATTCACACAATAGTTTCATATGGACCAATTTATGTCGAGCTTAGTTCCCCCTTTTTCCTAACCTGTTCACACCTTTATCTCTATCTGTGCACACCTTCGCAAGGTGACACTCTTAGAAGTATTCCATCTTTCGCTTGCTATTTCACATCCCTTTAGTGTCAATACACTCAACTCTCATGTCTATCTCACGATATTCCATAACCTCAATATTGATCCACTTAACTCAATCATCTTTCTTAAACCACTTAACTCTTATTACATATTCATTTCACATACTAATAATGTCCCGAATTAATTTTGGCCTTTTTTCCATTTTAGGCCCTCTTTATTTCAATGTAAGGACGAACAACCCTTTTAGTTGTATAATACCTCATACAGTATCCTAAAAATATCACTATGATAGTGATTGATATACTTAAATTCAGTCAAAACCATACATTAACCTCATGATCCTATGAATCCCAGAATAAAAGTTTTTAAGCATATCCCCAACCGTTAAGACTGTTGGCAATTCAAATACTCAATCACTTGTCTCTACATCCTTAACAGTTAGATACTATTTCAACATATTCTTACTAGGATGTCTAGCTTAGGCTATTACTCGTGCTCTCTCAAGTAATCTCTTTGTTCAATTATCTTTAGTGGTACACATCCTTTTTGATTCAGTCACCAAATAACACTTCCCAATTTAAACTCAATTTTGGATTCATTTTTTTATTCCTAAATAAGATCCACAATTTCTAAATTCTCAATTTGGCTTTTGCTAATCTTTTCATGTGAAACTGATCTTAAATTTCAATGAGCCCAATACTAATTCATTTTACCCCAAAATTCAACTCGACATTTTATTCTCATTATTGCACTAGAATTGGTGACCTCAATATCAAAATTTGTAATACACTATTATGGAATTTTCTGTTCAATGTATCAGATTATAACACTAGCTTTATTGGGAAAAAACTCATTTGTACAATCCTTTGAATCTTTTCAAACTCAATAATCATTTCAATCTCTACTGATCTATATATTCATATATTTGTATATATCCAAAGTGTTTCTGTATAATAATGTCTCCATGCTTTCAAAACAATCACTATTATAGCAGGTTCCAAATCATATACCAAAATTCATCTCATGAGGCTATAGTTGTCTATATGTATACAAACTCATTTTATTTTGCTACATTAGATCACATCCTAATCTCTGTGTAAAACATCTTTGTATACTACAAAATCTCCAATTCCTAATGATATTATTATTATTGGCGTTATAATTCCTAAAAAATTCTTTTTACATTCATCACTCATATGATTTACACGTTTTTCCTCAGACATTTCTGTCAAAGGCTAAGATCATTAAAAACTCCTTAACAGCCCTTGGTAGTATCCAACATACAGCTAGTTCTAAAGAAGTATGAATCTCTTATATATTCCTTATGGTTTCTCGCTTTTTCATCACCTCTACTTTCTTTGGGTTTCTCAATATGCCATGTTTAGATATTATACAACCCACATTTTATTTGATCAAGCTAGGATTCACTCTCATTAAACTTGGCATATAATTGTTTCTACCTTCATGATATGTAAGGTTTTCCTCAAATGTCCAAAAATAATCTCTTCACTTTTCGAATACGGTCCAAATATCTTCTATGATCATAGTCACTAATTCATACGATTTTCTTGAATCACTTTAATCTTCAGTGTCATGATACTGTCAGGGGCATTTCTTGATTCAAACAAATATTGCCAAATCTCCATATGCCCTTGATTAGTTCTCGTAATTCCTTAAGTCACTAGTTCTTCAATGAGGTAATATTATCTCATGTTATTTTCAATTTCCCATTTGACTTATCCTTCTTGAATAATTTTCTCTTTCCTTCAGAGTTCCTCAGATTTTACATTGACTTATTTCAATGTCTGCTTATTCATACCAGTTTCTCTACACATTTCAATTTATTTGATATCTCAATTTCCTATGTTGTTAGCCCATTCACCAAATTTGATTTGTATCTTTTATACTTAATGTCACCTTAATTTTTAAGAATCCAGCACTTATTTGGATACTTTACATCAACAAAATGCACACACTCTTAGTAGCATTTTCTACCTCTTATACTTAAGTCTCTATTAGGGATATGACTCCAATATTCACTTTTGATTCATCACGTATTCATTTCTGATTTGTTTCTTCATTGACCATTCTTAAAAAAAAAGCTATCTGATCTGCTTATCCTAATTCGGTGAAATTCTTCTTCTTTTAAAGAATACTTCTTGCTACAATCATCTATACTGTTCATGTACCTTTTATCAATCCACTGTTATCATCATTACTGATCAGACATTCTTAATCACCTTTAGGAGATTAATTTCTATCATAACTTATATTCAGGACACTGTGATTTCATTTGATACTAGACAGTAATTCTCCTTTTGTATCTATCCTTGATCGTAGGGACTGTGCCACAATCATGCCCTTATTCTTTTTCACAAATTTCATCACCTATAGTAACATCATCAATAACCTCAGTCTATCTTCCATTAATAACAAATAGCACTTTCATGTATTGCTCTAATTAATTTTAGACTTTGAACTATGGGAACTATGACTATCAATACTCAATAAGTCTTAGATTGCTTCCAATACTATCCTACACAAATGATACATATGTGCCTAATATTCTCACTTGTCGTGATAATCCCACTATCAAATATGTACTCACGATAACATATTAACTTAACCTTGGGGGCTTTTGCTTACCTCTTTCTCATTCTTGGATAAAACCCTATCTTATATGTATTTCTAACTTTCTCCTTACTACACATCATTCATCTTTTGTAAAGTCAATTATATCTATTTCATTCCCCTTTTATTCTTTCCTCATTTCCATCTCATCTTCTTATCGTCACTCATTTTACCTTTCATATGTATATCTTCAATCACTTCAGAATTACTGATGCATAATCATTATGAAATTCTAGTCTCAATTCCAAATACATATTCTTATACTGAATCATATACTCTTATCTTGATATGCACACAACCATTTTACGTTCAAGTACAAACTTTCAACTTGGGTTGTACACTTTAGTCTCATCGTTTATACTTATATCCCTATTTCCCTTAAATAATCTATGACATTGTATTCACATCTGTATCACATCTAAGGACATCTCACCATAGTACAATTTGGACATTGTATTCAATAGTACATTCACCCATATAAACTATTTCTCATTTCTAAATGTCCACAACCTCCATTTTCTCACATTATGACATATCATCACTTTTCTCTTCACTATTTCTATAAGCTTAAACACTTAACACATGCTCATGCGTATGACTCGTACTCGTGAGACTCAGACTAGGGATTAGTTGCTACCGTCTGCTATGACATGACTTGAATGCATGTGACTTAACATATATTTCAAAATCGCCCATATAAGATAGTACTTCTGGGCTCTGATACTATATAAATGTAGCACCCACTCCCGCAAGACTCGAACCAGACATCGATGGGTGATATCTGAGTTCGTGCCCCGTAAGGGTGGCATGCTAGAATACTCAATCAGTCAAAACCTAGTATAATTTTTTTTGTAAAAATCTACTCACGCTTATGCAAAAATCAATAATCGAAAAGGCCCATTCTAATCATAAACTTATTCAATTGCATCAATACAATTATTAATATTTCAATAGCCTTTTGGACCCTTTCACAAATATAAAACACTTTAGTGATTTTAGAGAACAAATTTATACAAAACATTGCAGAAAATATAATTCAATACAAAATATAGAAATACAATGCAGACGCCAACTGATCCCGACCTCTATCTTTTACTTGAATGCTATAAGTATACTCCCGTTAGCCTAATGGGGTATTCTTTTTATCCTTGAAAATATTTGCAAATTTTGGCTGAGTTTTGCGAACTCAATAAGTGACCATCATCGATGGCTCACCCATTCACGTAACACATAATTCACATCATTACATATTTCATACTTCGCATTCAATACAATTTAATTACGTATAGTATAAATATGCAGTGCACATGAGACCCACTTTCCATTTGTTACTTTGTTGTGACTAAGTGCCTAAACTATTCTATATAAGGCTCATTATAACTGTCCTATATAGGGCAATGTCTTACGAGACCAATGGTTTAAGAATCAATTCATTTGGGTGTCTAGAGAAGAAGTTATAGCCAAGCAAAAAAAAGACAGAAGAAGCAAAACATAGAAGAAAATGACATCTTCACAGAAGAAGCAAAAAAACAGAAGAAGCAAAACACAAAAGAAGATGACGTCATCACAGAAGAAGCAAAACACAAAAGAAGATGACGTCATCACAGAAGAAGCAAAACACGGAAGAAGTAAAAACCAAAAGAAGACGTGTTAGCAAAACACAGAAGAAGATGCGTCAGCAACATACAGAAGAAGCAAAAGACAGAAGAAGTAAAACACAGAAGAAGCAAAAGACAGAAGAAGTAAAACACAGAAGAAGAAAAAGACAGAAGAAGACACATCAAAAAAACATAGAAGAAGATGCGTCAGCAAAACACGAAAGAAGATGCGTCAACAAAAAATAAAAGAAGACTCGTCAGCTAAACACAGAAAAAGACACGTCAGCAAAACACAGAAGAAGACGCATCAGCAAAACACAGAAGAAACAAAACTCAAAAGGAGAAAAACACAGAAGGAGCGAAACATATAAGAAACAAAACTCAGAAGGAGCAAAACACAGAAGGAGCGAAACATAGAAGAAGAAAAATTCAGATGGAGCAAAACACAGAAGGAGTGAAACACAGAAGAAGCAAAACTCAAAAGGAACAAAACACAGAAGAAGATGACATCATCATAGAAGAAATAAAAGACAGAAGAAATAGCTTCACTTTGAACATCTTCCCTTACAAGGACCCTGACTTTCAGCTCAGATGTCCAAAATTTTTATACTATATATTGTTGGAAATATAAAAGGAAGATCTATAACTTTTATAATTCCCATTTTAACAAATCTATCAAGATTGGTATAGAAGTTTCACGGAAGTTTCAGATCAAGTTATTGCTATTTCAACTGAAACCCACTTTTACATCACCTAATCCCTAATAATCTTTCAAAAACTAATTTAACAGTCTAACCAAATTTGTTTCCTCCCAACCACATGGTATTTAAAAATATACACTTAAATGCCATTTTTCTTGCAAATGACAGTAACTCATCAACTTTCTTTAATAAATCCCCAACTTTAAAGGATTTATTCACTACTTACCTGTTGAAAACTCCACAATATTCAAGCCTTAAACTCCATGCAATTTACGTATTTCATGGTGTACAATGACAAACTTTTGGTTTTTCTTAGGGTAGAAGAAACAAATAGCAAAGTGGTTTTGGTGTAGGAAAGGAAAAATAGAGAAATCTCTTAAAAGGGGCTTGATGGAAAACTCTGTGTTTGGGAAGAAAATTTAAAATAGATGACAATGAAGAATGAACTTAGACATATAACTTAACTTTTCAACTCTCAGAGAATAGTAACCTACTTCTAGGAGAAGTACAAAAGCCTAAGTGACACTTGTCACTTTCCTTATATCTAAGCTCTAACTTAGTTTCTTTTGAAACTAACTCCCTTAAACTCTCATCTTTACAATCCAACTATCTCCAAATCTTCATTTGATGTCTTTTTCCTATTTTCTATAATTTTTTGAAATTTATGCCTAGATTCACCAAAATTCACAACTCAATCTAATTATACCCGGAATTATTCATGAATGCATGTACAATTATTTTCATGAGCCACAACTTCACTATTCATATGTATGTATATGACATGTTATGCTTGAACATGGAAATGAATTTCTAACTCTCATTAATCACTCACATTTACCATTTTAACCTTCCCACAAGAATGGGATGTTACACTTTAGCCCCCTTGGTCATGAGATGCTCAAAGAGTCTTCATAAGATGGACTTCTTCTAATAACCAATCAGCTATAAATCCAAATAGACTATCTCAAGGAATGCTTTCCCGGAGGAAATTCGTTGAAGCATAAAATGAAATTACCAAGTTGATTCACATAAAGATGTAATCAAAACACAACTGCACTCCTGTTCATCCAATTGACAACCACACAAAAGATTAACATCACCTAGGTCCTCTAACCAGCAAAAAGTCACCCACACACCTTCAGTTGTTCACAAAATTAGATCAATGTATAGCCACATCAAAAATTCTAGCCATACAACCAAACTTCACACACACGTGATGTATCACACCCCCTCTCAAGATAGACTTCAATCCAAGATGAGATTCTTTCTCAACTAGAAGATTATCCATATAGTTTTGAATCCAAGTTAAACAAGGATTATTAATTAGCTATGATTTTCCAATTAATAAAAATATATGATAAGTCCAATCTAAATTCAATCAATTTGGATGTGAATTTTAAACTCATCAACATTATTTTAGATGTCCAATTATCCAAAAATGTCAAAACCAAATAATAAGATATAGACCATATATCTTGACAGTAATGTTCTTAATGATTTCACAGGATTGAACAAATATTTTATTAATATACGTAGGCAATTCTTTTGCCACTGCACCGTCTTGTAATATAAATTATAATATATTAATATTCTCAATTTCAATTAACCAGAATACTAAAAGCCTTTATCTCATTTGTTTTCTGTCATCTCTACCTTCTTTCATCTGTCTCTCATCTGTCATCTGTCATCTCTCTTCTCTATACTGTCTCTCTCTGTATTTGCCCCAGCAGTTCATCCCCTTCTCCTTTCTCTTTCAATCTTGAGCCTCCATTGCCACCATCGAAGCTAGTAAGTTAGAGCTTAGGGCTTGAAAAAAGTTGTTGGATGTTGTGTTAGATATGGGGGTATAAATGCATGGGAGCGTAGATGTAGGATTTTTATGTCTGATGATTGGCATTCTTGGCATTTTGTGTGGTTACTGCTTTGGGAAAAAAGACATATCTAGTTCTTCTCGATTTAAAAAAACTGACTATGTTTTATTCACAATGGTTTAGTGTAAAAATTGAACCGAAAACTAGTTCGGTTCAAGCAAAACCCAGTCAAACCTGTCCGTTCGGTGTAAGTTTCTTATCATTGCTAAAAACTATTGATAATCTTAGTAATCAGGATTTGAATCATTGATTTTCCATATTAGGCTATAAAGTTATAAAGGATAAGAAAAATTCAAAGGATTTATGACTTTTCTTAGATAACTAGATAGCATTAACCATGTAGCAAGGAAGAACATATATATTATAAGAAAACACTTTTACTTAATATTGTAAATACCTCTAATTCATATTATAAATACTATAATCTTATAAAGAAAGATACTGCAATTCTATACCAAAAAATAACACTACTTTAATGCAAAATTTTTACTTAATATTATAGATACCATTAATTCATATTATAAAAACCATAATCCTATAAAAAATACTTCCAATCTTTATAAAAATACCTGTACTCTATGAAAAATCACCATAAGTTTTATATGAAAAAATATCATCCACTACATAGAAACAAATGTCGTAGCTCTATCATATGAAAACCACTAATTCATATCAGAAATACCACCTATCTATTAAAAGAATACCACTACGCTATATAGAAAATATCGCTTGCCTGTATAAAAATAGTTTGATTTAGCTATACTTTCTTATCCAAATCAGCTTTAAATTTGATTGGTTTTATGTTATGATTTCGTAATCTTGAAAATGTTGTTGAAAATAGTATTGGTCAAAGATTAAAGAATTTTATAACGGAAAATAAGTAGATTACACATCTTTAGGTGAACGTGGCCTAGCACCTATCATGTAATAGGGTGTCCCTCTCTAGACCTAAATAGATAACTAAAAGATTAAACATGATTGGTAGTACTGACCAGATGCATGATTGGTAGATCCTGTTGGGCCCGGGTCTCGGATCCCTATTCCGAGGTTGCCCCTCAGGGGTGCCAGGTAAGGGGGCGCGAAGTAAGGAACGAAAACATTCAAAACATAAAGAGACAGCAGCGGGAAGAGGGGGCCTCGCCGCGGCAACAGGATGCTCGCCTCGGTGAGCGCCTCGCATAAATGGCTCGCCGCGGCCAAGACCTGGCCTCGCCGCGACGAGCTCCCCCAAATTTCGGACCTGTCCCTAACATCTATGCACATTTCAATTCCCACAAACATTCTCATACATGCTAGCATCTACACATGCATTTTAACAATGAGGTAAACACCCCCATCATCAAAGGAAACTTCATGCCATTACAATTCGAAGAAATTTTACGAGTCTTCTCAAAATAACACAATACATATCGAAGTTTAAATCCAAAATACATGAGAATGCTCAATGCTGACATGCTTGAAAGGCTAACCAAACGTACTAACTTAATACAAAAGCTTCTAACTATCTTGGAGTGTCCGATGCCTTGCAAGGATTACGATCTTCTCGTTCTACACCTGAGGAGTGGGAGACAAAAGGGTGAGCTGCGATTGGCAACGAGCCACACAATCAAGCATATACATATATATACACAAGCATATAGCAAGTCATCAATCTGTCAATTGAATTACAATCTCATAGTCATCAAAATGTCACAAGAATATGTCATGTCATCTTTGAGTTCACAACATAGCATTTAATTATGCATTCTTCCTAATGGATCAATGATGAGATGCACAACAAGTGGCTCGAGAGTTCCGTGGAACTATATGGATAAACCGAAGTTTATACCGTGAACTATACGAGTCCGATTTCTTAGGATCTCGTGGCCTCAAGCGGGCAGCCGGGAGAAGGCTATATATCGACGTGCACGTGACTAACGATACGTTCCTCTCTCGCCCAAACAAAGCACATAATCATTCGTTTCATGCTCATATCATTTTATCGAGCTTTCATACTTTTCATTCTTGCAAAATGCCATGATGATTCCAAGGCAATTCATAATCAAAATCACAATTCGTTTGCTATAGTTTT
>JANZLD010000004.1:37429880-37449213 GCA_026413575.1 Erythroxylum carthagenense | reverse complement strand
AATCATCCTAACTCAAATACTTGACCAAATGCCCTTAATCATAATTACCCTTAATTTCTAACACTTATTCCATAAACACATATTATTCCATACTAAACTCAATTAAATCCAAAATTTTTCCATAAATATTCTCAATACAATCAAATTATACCATAAATCATAGATCACATAAATCATGCTGAATAACTTCAAGAAAGCAAAAATTTGGGGTCCAACAGTAAGAATCCAAGTTTTGTTTTTCTCCAGTAACCCATTTTGGACTTGCTTTTGCTTCATTATAACTTCGTGGCTCCTTCATAACATTAACATGAGCTAAGAAATGAAGATAATCTAAAGGAAGTGTAGGATTCTTACAAAAAGGAAAAGTAACAGGCATGTGTGGAGAAGTACATGCTGCAGTGCTGCTGAAATCACAAACAACATTGTTAACAACATGATCTGAAAGCCAACGTGGTCCTCTTAAGTGCTTGGTTGTTCTTCGGAGAGGGACAACTTCACTTAAAGTGGGCAAGGCATCTGCCACAAGTACATCAGCCTCCACTGTAACTAGATTGTCAGTGGTAAGCAGAGGAACAACATCGGCAGGTGAATGAATAGGACCATCAGCATGACTTTCATGAACAACCTCTCGAAAATACGGAGGACCAGTTAAAGGACACATTGGAATGGGAACTCCTGCATCAGAAGAAGTGATTTCAATACAAGGATATACGTTTTATGAAACACCACATCCTTGGAGGTATATAACTGTTGAGAATAGATGTCATACACTTTATACCCTTTCTTACCAAAAAACAAAGCCCAAAAATATACATTTTTTTGCTCTAACATCAAATTTGTCCTTCTTAGGACTAGTATCTGTCATATAACACAAACAACCAAATGCTCGCAAAGCACTATAATATGGTGGTTTTCTAATTAGCACCTTATATATACTCTTTCCAATTTAACACAAAAGATGGAAACTTATTGATCAGATAAGTAGTATGAAGTATAGCCTCAGCCCAGAACTTCTTAGGTAGATGAGCTTGTTGCAACAAACTTCTAAACATCTGCAAAATATGTCTATGTTTTCTCTCTACCCTGCCATTCTATTGAGGACTATATATACACGTCCGTTGATGAACAATGCCATGATCATGAAAATTTTGTTGACATTTTAAACCCACAAACTCTCCCCATTATCACTTCTAACAACTTTAATTGAAGCAGAATATTGATTCTTCACCATTTTTAAAAAATACTCAATAAGGAACTAACTTGATCCTTTTTCCGCATCAAATAAGTCCAAGTACACCTGCTGCAATCTTCAATGATTGTTAAGAAATAAAAAGCACCAGAAAGTGATTGTGTTCGATAAGGCCCCAAACATCCACATGTAACAATTCAAACAATTGTTCACTATGGCTATCACTTATAGAAAATTGAGTTCTAGTCTGTTTAGACTGTGCACACACATCACAAGAATCAAAGAAACTATCAACAATTTTAGTTTCTTGATACACACCAACTGAAGGATGCCCCAACCTATGATGCCAAAGTTTCGGTACTAACTATAATATTCATATAATAGATTTCTTGGGTAATGTTATTCAACAAAGAAACATACTTGTCTACCAAAACAGGACTAAAAGAATCTTTATCAAGATAATAGAG
This sequence comes from Erythroxylum carthagenense, assembly GCA_026413575.1. Classification (NCBI taxonomy): domain Eukaryota; kingdom Viridiplantae; phylum Streptophyta; class Magnoliopsida; order Malpighiales; family Erythroxylaceae; genus Erythroxylum; species Erythroxylum carthagenense. The sequence goes on along the minus strand of JANZLD010000004.1, from coordinate 37,447,557 downwards.
ATGGCCAACTGCTTTTCCCACTGCCAGCAAGTGTTTACTCCTCTAGGCCTGTAAAGCACAAAATTCAGGATAAAAAGTGAAAACTCCACCATTTTCCTTCAATAGTTTGTTTACTGCCAACAAGTTATACTTGAAAGACGGCAGGTAGAAGACGTTTTTCAAAATAACTTTCCCATAAAAGCTAATAGCACCCATAAATCTGACACATCTAGCTGTTCCATCTGATAACTGAACATTACTTTTTCTTCTCAAAGTAGCCAAGTCATTAAACAAGCATTTATTTCCGGACATATGTGTACTAGCTCCTGTGTCCACTATCCAACAATAATTCTTCACATCATACTCATCAATAAGAGCATCCAGTTTAGAAATATTACTAGCAAAAGTTGTAGCAAAATTCAACTGTTCATCGGTCTAAATCTGCTTCCCTTTCATGAGTTTAGTCAGTTCATATTGTATCATTTCTCTCATACAATATATATTTTTGTCTTCAACAAAGTCCTCTCGATCATCAAAATGCGTCTCAGCTAAGTTTTCAGTAGCATTTCTAGCTCTTTTCTTCTTTTGTTATTTCTTAAGATCCATGTACCATTCAGGATAACCATGAATTTTGAAGCACGTGTCTTTAGTATGTCCTTCCATTTTGCAAAAGGAACAATACTTGTCCTCCTTATCCTTCTTATAATCATTCCTTTTGGTGTTCTGTTTGCTAGAAGTAGCATTTCTTGGAGTATTAGCAGCAACAACCAATAACGCATTCCCTTCAGTAATGTCAATATAACTCTCAGCTACTTGTTTTTGTTTTTCAACATTCAACAACATAAAATAAACCTTGTCCAGATTTGGATAAGGATCCATCATCAAGATCTAAATTTTCATGTGAGTATAATAATCATTCAATCCCATTAAAAATTGAATGATCTTAGCATTTTCATTCAACTTCATTACTTGTCTAAAAACATCACAATTACACTTTCCATAAATGCACTGCGGCATCGAAACAATGCATTGTAGCTCATCCCACAGTCTGCACAACTTTGTGAAGTACATCAAAAGACTAGTATTCCCTTGATCAATACTTCCAAGATCACGTTTCAGTTGGTATTCCTGAGGTCTAGTAGAATCACCAAATCTCTACTCAAGCTTATCCTATAAATCTTTAGCGGAAGAAACATATAGGAAAGCATCATGTAATTCAGGAGTCAAAGAATTGAAAATCCAAGATTCTACCATGACATTAACGCTCATCCATTCTTCAAAATCATCTTGATGTTTAGTGGGCATCTTAATCTTCCCAATTATGAACCCTAATTTGTGTTTCACAGCCAATGCCTTCCTTATTAATGTGCTCCAAATTCGATAATTAAACCCATTAAGAGGAACAGAAACCAGATTCACACCAGGATTATCAAACTCCTTCAAACTCATCAGTGCTTTCTTGAATTCAGCTCGCCGCTCATCACCAATCGCCATCGTTGTGTAAGCTCGGAAGACAATCAATTAAAAAAAATCAACCCGACAAACAAATCAGTTTCAATCAACTGAACAAAAAACCTTCAGCTATAACCAGTTGAGAAAGAATCCCCAAAATCTTGAAACCTAGATCTAGATCTCAAGGAAAACAGTTAGTAACTTTGATACCATGTAGAGAATGTAAACAGAGCAATAGAACCGAAATGAGGGATAAAACCACTCTATTCATCTTACGTGTACGTGTAAGTCTATTTATATAGGAAAAAATAAAACATGTCTTGTTGTTAACAGTGCTAAAAAGAACTAAGTAATAAACTGCTGCTAAGTAATAAACTGCTAACTGCTAACGATTTACAACAATTAAATATATATACATTCTTCACTTGACTTCTTTCGGGTCTGGATGTAGGGTTTGTCCTGGAAAAGCATTGGGATTAGCCATTGTTCATGTATAGTTAGCTCAGATGCTTCAAAACTTCATATGGGTGTCTTATGATCAATATAAAGTGGACTTAATTGAGTGCATGAAGCTTTCAAAGGAAACGAAGAAGCCATTAATTTGCATGGCAGTCCTAGAACTGCTTAATTGGATTGTGTATTCAAGATCATGGACCACTTCCACGTTTAATTTCTTGGAAGCTTTTAACGATCTTAACACTTAAAATACGGTGAGATCTATTTTTATTTTTTAAAATTCCACATCAAGTCATCAACATTGGAGTGGGCTTCACTTTAAATTTTTTTTAAAATTGTCACATCAACAATTAATTAATTAAGATTTAACATCATTAATTATTTCGTCCGAATTTATTTTAAACATTTTTTAAATATTATAATTTATTTTAGATATTTTATAAATATTATGATTCATTTTAAATATTTTAAAATATTGAAATGGACGCTAATTTGACGTTTTGGCCTTTCTTAGACTTCAACCTGCTTTAAGCATACGAAGCCTCCAAAACTGTAACCAAACTCACCAGCTTACTTGTTCTCAAAGCCACGTTATCATCGATAATTTATCAACTAGAGAATGGGTCAGGGACCGTCTGCCGGTTTCAACCGGCAACCGGGAGATCGTAAGCCCGACGGCGGCGATAAGAAGGAGAAGAAGTTCGAGCCCGCCGCCCCTCCCGCCCGCGTTGGCCGCAAGCAACGGAAGCAAAAGGGCCCGGAGGCAGCCGCGCGGCTGCCCACGGTGACGCCGCTTACAAAATGCAAACTCAGACTCTTGAAATTAGAGCGAATCAAAGACTATTTGCTCATGGAGGAGGAGTTTGTGTCGAATCAGGAGAGATTGAAGCCCCAGGAAGAGAAGGCTGAGGAAGATAGATCCAAGGTGGACGATTTGAGAGGTTCACCTATGAGTGTAGGCAACTTGGAGGAGCTGATTGATGAGAACCACGCGATTGTGTCGTCTTCGGTTGGGCCGGAGTATTATGTTGGGATTTTGTCGTTTGTGGACAAGGATCAGCTCGAGCCTGGCTGTGCTATCTTGATGCATAATAAGGTACTAGTCCATTGCGTTTTTTACGCTTTTTGATGGATTTCAGCCAAGTTCCAGTTTTTAGGGTATCTTATTGATGCATTGTTACGAGTTATGTAGCCGAAGTCAAGCTATAACATGATGCTTAACTTTTCGATAAGGTTAAGCTTGGTTTTCCAGTGCACGAGTTTCAATTCGTTGTTCTGGTTCATAGTTGAGCAGAGGCTAAGCTCAGTGAGATTAGGGCAATTGGAAATTGGGGTATTCATTTCAAAGACATAACTTGGTAGACTCTTCAGAGAATTGAATATTTAGATCCGAGTTAATAATCTGTTATGTGTTATAACATGTGGGTTCGGGGCATCTAGTGTTGCTTCTTAAATGCTTGGTTGAGTGTGGCCTTATTACGCACCAACAGAATGCCTACTGGATGTCTAGCCAAATAGGTCTTACTTATTGTTACTTCACCATAGTTCATGCTAGGGGTTGCTATATTCATGGTTGTGAGATTGTTGCTTTAACATTATTTTCATGGGAAATTATGGAATATTTTCTCAGCATTTTCATCTTCACATGTGACCTATATTTGATTTCTCATTTAATTTTTGATCTTGTTTGTCATATTTGATGATATTAGTGATTTGTGCCTCCTTTTAGGTTTTGTCAGTTGTTGGGCTTCTTCAGGATGATGTTGATCCAATGGTATCTGTAATGAAGGTTGAGAAAGCTCCGTTGGAATCTTATGCCGATATAGGTGGTTTGGATTCTCAAATTCAGGAAATTAAAGAAGCAGTTGAGCTTCCTCTGACTCACCCAGAACTTTATGAAGATATTGGGATCAAGCCACCTAAGGGTGTAATCTTGTACGGAGAACCTGGGACAGGCAAGACCTTGCTTGCAAAGGTGTATACTTGGATGCCTTTGCTTTTACACAATTCCTTTGATTATTTCTATTTGTGATTTCAGTATGTTGCACCCACTTGCTAAAAATTAGTGTATAAGGCTCCTCACTTTGTAAGAGTTGGGGAAAGGTTATCGATTGTGCGTAGCTTCTCTTTGCATTTTACAAAAAGGTTGTTTTTGTGACTTGAATCTGTAACTTTCTGGTCACAAAGGAGTAATCTTACCAGTTGCTCTAAAGCTTGCCTTCCCTTGCTAAAAATTAGTGTGCCAAAAAATATAGTTTTTCACATCCTTACATGCTTTTCTAATGTCTTTGTTATTTTTCCATCTTCACCTCTGAAATGAAAGCAAATGACATACGCTTTGAATATCGGAGTGTGCAGATGTTTTCATTATCTATTTTATAGGATTGGGTTAAAGATGCCTCTTACTTCGGAAAAGCATTAACTGTTCCTGAAAAATCAGACGAGAGTAGAATGGATTTGTATATTAATAGATATTTTCAATTGCATAAAGGAAACTTTAATCTTTATATTATTAAACATATTTGCCCACCGTTGAAGAATAGAGATTTAGATAAGTTCAATCTTATGGGATAAGATAAGATTAATCTTATGGGATAAGATTATTAGAAACAGAAATCCCTATAATCAAGGGATTTTTGCTATAGACTTCTACATATAGTTTAGTTCAGATTGATACCTATTTTCCCGCTGGTTAAGTTGTGTATGTATATATATATATATATATCCGTGTATATTAAATGCAAGATAAGTTTTTTCGGGAAATCTTAACATGGTATCAGAGCCCTAAGGTTTTCTGAAAGTATTCTTCGTTATTCTCGGTACAACCTTTATTGCTACCTTAGTCAGCCTTCATTGCTGCTCATTCTTGTCAGATTTCTCAATCCCCATAACTATTTTTTTACCCAACCTTTCCCTTCTTTCACCATGGCAAATTTTGGAACTTCTCAAACCACTATTTCCAGCCCAAATGAATCTGTCTCTGTCTAGAAAATTAGGGGGCTATAGAATGTTCATGCCTCCAACAAACTCAATGGCAAGAATTACCTCAAGTGGTCACTCCTTGTTCGCACCTATCTCAAAGGGAAAGGGCAGTTGGATCGCTTGCTAAGATCAGGAATTGCAACAGGGAAGTTAGCAACAGAAACATGGGAAGAAGAGGACTCTATGATCATGTCATGGTTGTGGGACTCCATGGAACCTTCAATTAGTGATACGTGCATGCTTTTAACCACTGCAAAGGAGATTTGGGACTGTGTTCAACGTATGTATTCAAAGGCATACAATGCTGCTCAAATCTATGAAATTAAGATCAAAGGCCATGCCACCAAGCAAGGAGACAAATAAGTTACATAATATGCTAATATTTTGCAAACTTTGTGGCACGAACTTGACCATTATCAGGTCATTGAGATGAAAAGTCCTGAAGATGTTTTTCTGAAAATTTTCATATAAAAAGAGTGTATTTATGATTTCTTGACTGGATTAAACCCTGAATTTAATCAAGTAAGGGTTCAAATTCTTGGAAGGGAGTCCATACCCTCACTAGAACAGGTTATTTCCTTGATTAGAGCAGAGGAGAGCAGAAGAAATGTGATGCTTGAGCCCCAGAAGATCGATGGGGCAACAATGGTGATAAAGGCAGATAAACAAGAAAAAGAAAGGAGTGATCAAGCCCAGGCTAAGCAATTTGGAAAGGGCAACTTGTGGAAGGCAAATAAGGATAATCTATGGTGCACTTATTGCAAAAAACCGAGACACACAAAGTAGACCTATTGGAAATTGAGTAGGAAGCCATCAAGTCGTGAATGGGGAAATCGAGGAGGTCAATCACGACCACGGGCACATTCGGCTGAACAGAAGGAAGATGAAGAAAATCCAACAGCAGGGAGTCTTAGCAATGAAGAGATTGAGAGATTAAGAGGTTTGTTGAGTTCCTTTGGACAGCTTAAAGTTACATGTTCCTTTACTCTTTCAGGTAAACTTACATTTTCTTTGTATACGGACACCTCAAAAATTAGGTGTTACAATAGCCCTTGGATTATAGACTCCGGGGCCATAGACCACATGACCCCTATATCATAGTTTTTCAACACATACAAACCTAGTCCAACTAATAGCAAAATCATAGTTGCCAATAGAGAATTAGGCACTGTTGCCAGTTATGGAGACATAAAATTGATCTCTACACTCTAAAAAATGCCCTACATGTACCAAAATTATCAGCCAATCTAATCTCTATCCAAAGGCTTACTAATGACCTTAATTGTGTTGCCATTTTTTCTCCTTGCTGTGTTTTTCAAGACCAGGACAAGGGGAAGAGGATTGGACTTGCTAAGGAATGAATGGTCCCTATCACCTTGAACCATATCAAAAAGCTAAGATAAATACACCTTCATCCTTCCTTAGTTCTTCGAATAAAGATTCCATTTGGTTGCACCATGTTTGTCTAGGTCATCCATCATTTAGAGTTCTAAATACTATGTTCCCCCACTTGTTTCAAGGATTAGATATCTCTAAATTTCATTATGAAACTTGTGAATTGGCAAAACATACTCGTGTATCTTTTCCTATTACTAATAAAAGAGCTTCTTATCCTTTTCATGTGATTTATAGTGACATATGGGGTCCATCCACTATACCTAATATTTTTGGAGCTCGTTGGTTTGTCTCTTTAATTGATGATTGTACTCGGGTTATATGGCTATTTCTCCTTAAACAAAAATCTGATTTAGGGACTGTTATTCCAAATTTTCATTCAATGATTCAAAATCAATTTGGGGTAAAGATAAAGGTTTTTAAAACAGACAATGCTAGAGAATATTTCAACCAAGTCTTAGCTCCTTACTTCCAATTACATGGTATTATTCATGATTCATCCTGTGTTAATACACCACAACAAAATGGAGTAGTTGAAAGAAAAAATGGACACCTACTTAATACCACTTTGGCCATACTTTTTCAAGGAAATGTCCCCGAATCTTATTGGGGTGAAGCAATTCTTAATGCCACCTATATGATCAATAGACTACCATCACGTGTTCTAGACAATAAGAGTCCTATCGAGCTCCTAAACTCTTTTTTACCCTCATTTTAGAAATTCCAATGGACGCACTCCTAGTGCATTTGGGTGTACTGCTTTTGTTCATGTCCATAGCTAAAATCGGGGGAAGCTTGATCCTAGAGCCATTAAGAGTGTGTTTCTAGGATACTTAGCAACTTAAAAGTGATCTAAGTGTTACATTCTGTCTACAAGAAGGACCTATATCTCAGCTGATGTCACTTTCTCAGAGTGCAAATTCTTCTTCTCAAAGTCCTATCTTTAGGGGGAGAATAGCATAATGGAGGATAGTCCTTGTAGTTCCGTTGAACCAATAAATATCCTAGACTTCACTCGTACTCCAACTCCTGTCCACTCAACCCAACCAAATTCTATTAGTATCACAGAACTCGAGCCAAGTCTTCCAGACACAGAACCTCCTAAGTTAACTCCTATCCTAGCCAAAACCCCCCGCAAGTTTCCAAGTTTTCCTCAAGTATACTTAAGGAGAAAAGACATTCCAACACCAGAGCAAACTCAAGACATTCCACCGAAGCAAACTCTAGACATTCCAGCACTGAAGCAAGTTTAAGAATCAAATCCTAGTCTTGGAAATGAGATCACCACGAGTCCTCAACCATGCTGAAGTATCCAAACAGGTAAACATTCCACTAATCCAAGTGATGATTTAGACCTTCCTATTGTTGTTAGAAAAGGAGCTAGAGAATGCATCCGTCGATCGCTCTATCCACTTTCCCATTATATCTCCTTCAAACACCTCTCACCTACCCATAAAATGTTTATTGTGAGTTTAAATACAATTGCTATTCCTAACACTGTTTCTGAGGCCTTATCATAAAAGGAATGGAAGATGTTATCAGAGAAGAAATTAATGCTTTGGAGAAGAATCATACTTGGGAGGTTGTTGACAAATCGAGAGGGAAGAACATTGTTGGCTGTAAGTGGATCTACACACTAAAAAACAAGGCTGATGACTCCTTAGAGAGATACAAAGCTAGGTTGGTAGCTAAAGGATACACTCAGACCTATGGAGTAGATTATCAGGAGACATTTGCCCTAGTTGCAAAGATGAACACAGTAAGGATCTTGTTGTCTTTGGTAGCTCATTTTGACTGGCAACTTCTTCAGTATGACGTTAAGAATGTTTTTCTTCATGGGGATCTCAATGAAGAAATATACATGAATGTTCCACTCGGATTTACAGAAGATACAAGTAACAAGGTACATAAATTGAGAAAGGCTCTTTACGGATTAAAATAATCTCCAAGAACTTGGTTTGGTAGGTTTGCAAAAGTTATGAAAGAATCAGGATATAAGCAGAGTCAAGGGGATCATACTCTTTTCATGAAACACTCAAAAACAGGAGGGGTGTCTATTATTTAGGTCTACGTGGATGAAATTATAATGACGGGAAATGATGAAAAAGAGAAGCTGGAATTGAAGCAGAAACTGTTAAAGGAATTTGAGATAAAAAAACTAGGAAAACTAAAGTATTTCCTCGGTATTGAAGTGGCATATTCAAAGCAAGGGATATTCATCTATCAACAAAAATATATTGCAGATTTATTAATGGAAATTAGGAAAATTGGGTGCAAACTGATGTCTACTCCAATGGATTCAAATTACAAACTTAGAGAAGCAAAGGAAGAATCGACAATGGACAAGAACATGTATCAGTGACTAGTGGGCAAGCTAATATATTTAGCACATACTCGGCTAGGTATAACACATTCGATGAGTGTAATCAGTTGATTTATGCACGACTGAAGGGAATCTCATCTTCAAGCTATCTACCGAGTCCTAAATTACTTGAAAGGCTGTCTAGGCAAGGGAATATTGTTTAAAAGGGGCCATACACTTTCCTTAGAAATTTACACGGATGCAAACCATGCAGGATCTTTGGTTGACAGAAGATCAACAAGAGGCTGTTGCATGTTTCTTGGAGGCAATCTATTTACGTGGAGGAGTAAAAAACAAAACGTAATAGCTCGATCATCGGCAGAATCTCTATTGCACAGGGACTATGTGAACTATTATGGCGGAAGATCATTCTTGATGATTTAAAAATCAAATGGGAAGGCCCTATGAAGCTCTATTGTGACAACAAGTCTGCAATTAGCATAGCACATAATCTTGTACAACATGACAGGACAAAGCATATTGCAATTGATAGACATTTCATCAGAGAAAAGTTGGAAGAAGGACTAGTTTGTATGTCTTACGTTCATTCGGGTCATCAACTAGTGGATGTTCTAACCAAAGGGCTAAATGCTTTAAGATTTCATGATCTTATATGCAAGCTGGGAATGGAAGACATCTATTCTTTAGCTAGGAGGGGGAGTGTTGAAGAATAGAGATTAATCTTATGGGATAAGATTATTAGAAACAAAAATCCCTATAATCAAGGGATTTATGCTATAGACTTCTAGATATAGTTTAGTTCAGATTGATGCCTATTTTCCTACTGGTTAAGTTGTATATATATATGTATCCGTGTATATTAAACACAAGATAAGTTTTTCCTAGAAATCTTAACACCCATCATTAGTGTTGGTTGTCAAATCCTAATCTGGCCATTTATGTGGCTATGTTAACATGCCTTTATGTCGTTTTTAAAAAGTGGATATTAGCGTGCTGTTTTTTGCTCGTGTTTTCTTTATGCTAACCTTAAATAGATCTTCAGCATCAAAATATTCATATGTTCTTAAACTTTCCTGTTATACAGGCAGTGGCAAATTCAACATCAGCAACTTTCTTACGTGTGGTTGGTAGTGAGTTAATTCAGAAGTATTTGGGAGATGGTCCAAAGTTAGTAAGAGAACTTTTTAGAGTTGCTGATGAACTCTCACCATCAATTGTTTTCATTGATGAAATTGATGCAGTTGGTACAAAGAGGTACTTTGTAAGCATTTAGAGTTATTGACTACCCAAAGGGATAGGGATATAGATAAAACTATGGGTTTCATTCTGATGAGTCATGTTTTACAGGTATGATGCCCACTCAGGTGGTGAGCGAGAAATTCAGAGGACTATGTTGGAATTGCTGAACCAGTTAGATGGTTTTGATGCAAGGGGAGATGTGAAAGTCATTCTTGCAACAAACCGCATTGAAAGTCTTGATCCCGCTTTACTTCGACCTGGTCGAATTGATAGAAAGATTGAATTTCCTCTCCCTGATATTAAAACTAGGAGGCGGATTTTCCAGGTAATTTTGTAGTAGTTCGAACTCTTATTCTAATAATAGAGCATGATATTTTCATTTTATCTTCTTGTGATTGTTGAAATTGTTTTACTTGAGACTTTATACGAGTAATTAATATGTAAAAATTGTAGATACACACATCAAGGATGACATTGGCTGATGATGTCAACTTAGAGGAATTTGTTATGACCAAAGATGAATTCTCTGGAGCCGACATCAAGGCAATATGTACTGAAGCTGGTTTGCTTGCTCTACGAGAGCGGCGCATGAAGGTAAAGTCCCATTTTGTTTTATCTATATTATGTTTCCTCTTGTGTAGAGATTGCTTGCCCTCCCAATAAAAACTGTCAGGAGTTTTGAACTTAGCCTAGTGGTCTGGGAAGTCAGGTTAAATACCTACTATGGTTTAATCATGCATATGGTGAGGTAACTCCAGTCATATTTTAGACAACATACCCCTGCCTTGGTACATTGGAATAGACATAAATTTTTTTTTACCCCACTGTCTAAGATAAACACTGAATAGGACTCACCATAGTTGAAGATCTACCGCGAACTCCACCATTCCCTCCCGCTCTTCGTTCTGTTTACCGTCCTTTTTAATTAATAGTTAGGGTTGAATACAGGGAATAGAAAACGCCGTAGCAATTATATTGCGTTTGGGATAGAGCTGGAATGAGAAAATTAACTGTAGGATTAAAATCAACTATTAATATTACTTCAATATTGTTGAGTACTACTAGAATCTAGAATTTTTCTGTAGATCTTAAATTCTTTGTATTGCTTATTGTTTCCATTTCTATAATTAATTCCTTGTTAAAAATTAAAAATAAGAACATAAATATGATTAATTTGTTTGAATTTTTCCAATGACTAAAAAACTCAATTGGTTAAATCGGTCCAATCGTAAAATTCTTAAATTGTTCAACATTTTGGTTTGGTTTCTAAATTTTAAATTTGTTTTTAAATAATTTTTGTTAATAATTTTTTATTAATTGGTAAGTTTTATAAACTAAAATAAATAAATAAATTTTTATTTAAAAATCTTTTTAAAAAATTTAAATTTTTAGATAGGTACGAATAATCTCTTTTAATTATATTTCAAAATTTTTAATTTTATTAAATTTTTAGTTGATTTTATGACGGTTTAATATTTTCAAACTTTAATCTTCTTGTCTTAACATTTGTTTTTTTTTCTATATATAAATTTAATTTATTTCTCTATATATAAGGTTAAATTTGTAAGGGTTAATAGAAATAAGTAAAAAGTATTTAATAAATTTGCTATGATTTTTTTATTTACTATAAAAATTTTAAATCTCAGTGATGTTTGTATTTCATTGATAAGTGTAAGACCCTTTTTGAAACTAGAATACCGTTTAGATATTGTGGACTAAGAACGAGTAAAGATATAGATCAAGTAAAAGAACATGTTATGGAAATGCGATCAATACTCTCTTTAACTTATTTATACTAGTTGATGACCAAGCATCTGCGTTCTCGTTTCTTATGAATGACTAAACAGGACCAAAGCTCCTCAGATTTATATCTTCCAATTAAGATCTCGTATGTTTAATTTTTTTGTCCGTTAGGTGACACATACTGACTTCAAGAAGGCCAAGGAAAAAGTGATGTTCAAAAAGAAAGAAGGGGTGCCAGAAGGATTGTATATGTGACAGTGAGTGAAAATGAAAATAATGATGAAAATTATATCAAAACTTGTATTCAGTCTCCGAACCATTGTGTGGAGGTAGTTTTTGTACTGTTGCATTGGGAAGTTTGCTTTTTTACCTTACTACTTGAAGAGTACTTTTGCTGCCTGTATCTTCTAGTTATTGCTTTTTTCACACGAACCATTTTTTGTTGTTGGAGGTATACAATTGGATAATTAATTTAATCATATGCTTTGGAAATGAAACATCAATTTCATATTTATCATATTTCTATCAGTTAGAACAATAAGAATCAAGTATTTTTAGAAAATTATTATGTATATATGTACCGGATAAATTTGGTGTAGAAAAGGTTAAACAGAGAGTTAAAAAGTTAAGTCAAGTCTCTGACTTTTGAGTTTGGTTTCTTTTTATCTTAGATCAACAAATATTATTACAAAGTTATTTGGGGATATAAAGGGGAGAGTTTTCTGCAACGGCAGATTTTTGCATAAAAGATTAGGGATTGAAGAGAAGAATTATGAATGGGCTCCAAAAATTGTAAAATCTACAATGATTGATCAAAAAACTTCTGAGATTGGATAAGGTTGATAGTTATTGATTCTATAGCTCAGCATATAGCTAATGAATTTACAAACTATGAATAAAAGGAATTGGAAGAGAAACTAATCTCTTGAAATCACAAAGAATATATGAAATCAATTGAAGCTCACAAACTATTGAAACCATATTATGTATTTCACCTCGGCTTAAGACTATGAAGCCATGGATTGCTTCTTGATTTTCCAAAGGGTAAGAAAAACTATGATAAATATAAAAGTCACTTAAGGAACAACGTGTGTCCAGTCATGAAGCCCAATCAATATCACAACATGCAATTAATTGAAGATAATTATGTGAAAAAAAAATGCTTTAAAAGGACAACCTCATAGATACTTTACTCGTCTTGACTGAGTTGTTGACCACCATAGGATATATCAAGACGAGTAAACCCCAAGTAAAGCAATACTCTAACCAGTCATCTATAGGTCATGCTCCATGTAATCCTGTACTTTGAAAGTATCCTAACACATATTTTCTTTGATTGATGGAAGTGCCAAGTTCACCTAGTGATTTCTAAGCCAAGGAAATATTTTGAATGGCCAAGATATTTAATTGTGAATTTATCATATAAGAACCATTTTTTTGCAGTAATATCAACTTCTAATGGTCTAGTAAGTAATACATCATCTACATATACAATAAGGACCAAATAAAAGGTACCTGAAGGTTTGATGAATAAACAATAATCATGTTTAGATTGAGTAAAACTAAAAACCTAGGTGTGAACTCTAGATTCCATTATTTAAACGCTTGTTTGAGTTTATAAAGAGACCTTTTTAGCTTACAAATTTATCTCTGTTTCACTTTGAAATATCTATCTGGTGGCAGCATATATATTTCTTCATTGAGAAAGCCTTACAAAAAAGTGTTGGTGATATCTAGGTGATGCAAAGACAAGGATAAGAAGATGCAGTAATCAATAGTATCAATAATGTCATTAGTGTAGCCACTAGAGAAAAACTTTCATTGTAATCAATACCCTCAATTTGATTATAACCCTTAGTGTCTAACTTATATCTTTCAATATTGCCATTAGGTTTGAACTTCACTCTATAAACTCATTAAGAACCAAAGGCCCTCTTGCCTCTTGGTAGGGTAGTCAATTCCTATGTATCATTTGATTCAAGTACTGTTAACTCTTGTTGCATAGCTTGAACCCACTCTAGATTCAACCTAGCTTCATTTTAGGATTGAGGTTTTTGGCTAAGTGAAATTTTGCCAAAAAGGATATATGTGCAAGGGATATGTGTGAGGAATTATTAGAAAAATATGTAGCTAGTGGGTGTAAAGTTAAAGATGGGATTGATGCAATACTAGGAAAAACATTGGGATTAGCTAAATGATTAAGAGTTTTAGTATGAGACACAAAATCTAATAGCTAGGAAGGTTTGTTTATAACTTTGTTACTTCTTCATAAATGAGGGATAGAGGAAGAAACAAATCGAGTGGGCTTAATTAAATGAATTTGAGTATTGTCCTTCGATGAAATATGGTCTTCTTGTGAAGCAGATGTTTGGATTTGTAAAGAATCAACATATAATCAGATATCTTTTGAATGGGGTTGATCAAAATGAATTGGAAAAACAGCTAATTTGACGCCAATAGAGTGATTTGAAGTATACTTATAAGGGAATTATGTTTCATGAAACACATTTTTGAAGATCAAAACTAATTGTAAAGCAGGATCATACGACTAAAAAGCCTTTTGACTAGGGTTGTAGCCAATAAAAATAAATCTATAAGCATGTTTAACAAATTTATCTTTATGAGGATTGGTGTTGGTAGCAAAACTTAGACGTCTAAATGTTTTAGATAATCAAAACAAGGTGCAGAACCATAAAGAATTTCATATGGTCCACTTCAAAATTGAAGAATGTAGTTGATTAATGATGTAGGAGGCTATAAAATTGGATTGCCCCCAAAAGAATGAAACATTAAAGCTCTAGCCACTCATAACAGGTGTGAAAAGAACCAGAATATGAAAGAATACGAATGCAAAATGCTTGATGATTATTTTATTAATAAAAGTGTACATTTATACACATTTTAACTATTATTTTGGACCATTGATCTTTTATTGTTTTGATCTAATGGTTATTGTTTACAACAGAGTTCTGACAATAACAAATGGCAGTTATTTGGACAACTGTAACATTGTTATAATTTGATGGAATGTAGGTCCAGTGGAACACTTTTAGAATGTTGTAGAAGAACGAAGACTGGATTTGGATCAAATCTGTTGAAGGGATTGTATAGGTTGAAGGGATTCAGCCCACTTGTAGATTATGTGGGTCTGTCTGTAGCTAGCCTTTCTGTATTTTCGAAGTCAACATCTCCAACATTCCCTGTCAAGCGAGAGTAAGGAAGAACCGAGACACGAAGCTTGGAGATTAATGTCGACGTTCTGGCTATCGTGAGCAGTTTTGTGAGTAAGTCGGCTAAGTGATCTTCAGTATTTACATACCGCACATCTAATTCTCCATTTGATATTTTTTCTCGTATGAGATGTACATCGACTTTGATGTGTTTCGTACGAGCATGAAAGGCTAGGTTTGGGCAAGTAATCGAGCCCCATTATTGTCACACCAGAGAATTGGTGTGTGTTGTAAAGTAAACCCTAATTCTCTTAGTAATGAATGTAGCCATAGGACCTCTGTAGAGATTTGAGCTAAGGCTCTGTATTATGCTTTAGTACTGGAGCGAGATACAGTAGTTTGCTTCTTTGAGCTCCAAAATACCAAATTGCCCCTTAGGAGGACACAACTACCAGTTGTGGACTTCCTATCATCTGGATCCCCTGCCTAATCAGAGTCACTATAAGCGTGTAGGGACAGAGGTTAGGTAGGGACGAAAATGAAGAGCAAGGGAAGTAATCCCTTTTAGGTATTGAAGTACCCTTTTACATGCAATCCAGTGTTTGTCAAGAAGGTCGATAAGAATTGACTTAACTTATTTACGGTGAAGCTGATGCCAGGACGTGTGTGACATAGGAATTGGAGTGCACCAAGGATGCTGCGATACAAAGTGGGATCAGCAAAGGGATTTCCATCATGAGTAGAGAGCTTGGCGCCAATCGTAAGAGGAGTGGGACATGGTAAGCATTTAGACATGTTGGCACGAGTAAGGAGATCCAAGATGTACTGCCTCTGGGAAAGGTATAATCATGTCTTGTCCCTTTAGGCTTCAAAACCAAGAAAGTGATTAATACTGCCCAAAGTTTTTATGGAAAATTTGTTATGAAGTTGCTGAATGATCGATTGGATATCTGTAGTTGAGTTCCCTGTTATTAAAATGTCGTCAACATAGATAAGTAATATTAATAGTAATAGGCAACCATGATGTTGCTTGTAGAAAAGGGAGGTGTCAGATAGAGAATTAGTAAAACCCCACAGGAGGAGTGTAGACTTGAGACTGTTGTACTGCCCTCGGAGCCTGGTTGAGGCTATAGAGAGCTTTGTCTAGTTTACAGACATGTGTAGGCTGTGTAGGATCTGTGAAACCAGATGGTTAAACAATGTAAATGTCTTCAAGGAGAGAGCCATTTAGGAAAGCATGGTTGACATCTGTCTACTGGATGTCCCAATTATGAGAAACAGTGAGAGAGAGAATGACTTTGATTATGGATGATTTCACAACAGGACTGAATGTTTCGGTGAAATCAAGGCCTGACGTCTGATTGAACCCTTTGGCTACAAAGCGAGCCTTGTATTTATCAATGGCTCCAGTGGATGTGTATTTTATGCGAAACACCCACTTGGTACCCAACAGCTTCATGGAGGAGTTATAGGGGACTAAATGCCAGGCGTGGTTCAGGTGTAGGGCTTGAATTTCATCTGTCATGGCCTGGCACCATAAAGGGTCTTGCTTTTATAGGAGTTTGTGGTTTGAATGTAGAGAGTATAAAAGTATAAACTTTAGGCTTAAAGATTCCACTTTTGGAACAGGTTTGCATGGGATGAGAATTAGAGTAGGAGGTAGAGGTGAGCAGTGAATAGGAGAGGGGTTAGGTTGGTCGAGAGAGTGGGTAGGAGAAATATGTTGGGATGATAAAGAAGGAACAGGAAGAGAAGGAGAGGAGTGTACCTGTGTTGGAGTGAGTGAAAGAGTTTGGTGCAAGGGAGAGTCCACTGTCCGAGACTGAGTAGGATTAGCTTGTAAAGCATCTGTGAGGACAGAAAGAGGCAGACTAGGAGAGGCTATAGAAGAAGATGGGGGTTTAGGAAAAAGTTCAAGAAAAGGAAAGTCCTGTTCATTGAAACAGACATGTCTAGAGATGTAAATAGATCTTTTAGGATGTAGACACTTGTAGCCTTTATGAAAGTGGCTATATCCAAGAAAGATACACTTACTGGTGTGGAAGCCAAATTTGTGTTTATT
This sequence comes from Erythroxylum carthagenense, assembly GCA_026413575.1. Lineage (NCBI taxonomy): Eukaryota > Viridiplantae > Streptophyta > Magnoliopsida > Malpighiales > Erythroxylaceae > Erythroxylum > Erythroxylum carthagenense. The sequence goes on along the minus strand of JANZLD010000004.1, from coordinate 37,430,756 downwards.
GTAAAAACAGACGAAGGGACAACATGCACACCTAAAGACCTTGAGATGATCATAAGAAGGCTTTTTGTTAAAAAGTTTCTAAAAAGGAGACTGATTATGAAGAGTTGGCGTGGGTAGGGTATTGAAGAGGTAAGTGGTGGTTTGAAAGGCTTCAAGCCAATATGTTAGAGGTAATTTGGCATGAGAAAGTAGGGTGAGTCTTGTTTCACTGATATGTCTATGTTTACGTTCGGCAATACCATTTTGCTGATGGGTATAAGGGCAGCTAAATCGTGGTTGGATTCCGTGGGTGGCAAGAAATGGAAGTAGAGCAGTAAATTCACCATCCATGTCACTGTGTAGGGCTTTTATTTTCTGATTTAGTTGCAATTCAACAAATGATTTGAATTGTGTAAAAATTGTTAATGCCTCTGATTTGTGTTTGATTGGATAAAGCCACATGAATCTGGAAAAGGCATTAACAAAAATAATATAGTATCGGTGTCCATCTGTGGAAGGATAAGGACTTGGACCCCACACATTTGTGTGAATAATTTCCAGAGGTTTAGTAGTAGAAATGTGATGTGTGTGGAAGGGTAACTTATGGTGTTTACCATATTGTAGCGCCCTCTTATCACAGGGTACACACCGGGATGTCCGAAGATCATTCCGGTGCATATCCTACGATAAGAGTGAGCTACGTTCAATCACTACATTCACTTCGTAAGGCATTATATCATTATTCACTTTAAAGAATCATAAGAAATCACAATATAATTTTTTTTGACCAATGGTTCCTCATCTCATTTCTCAAAAATCAAAGTCTACATTGTCTTTCAACGTTTTCCATAGGTACAACATCAAACTTAATACAAAAGGGCTACATGAGAGAGGAAG
>JANZLD010000004.1:37365415-37379747 GCA_026413575.1 Erythroxylum carthagenense | reverse complement strand
CGGTGGTCTTCATGAAAGTTGTAGATAATTCTTTTACCTTTCCATAGACACTAAGTTTGCTCAATTTGGAGTTCTGGTTCAAAAGTTATGAAGGTCGCAAGTTCTGATGCTGTTAGGGAGAGCTAGTCGATCGGCCTTTGTGTTAAAAATTTGTTTCCCTTAATGGCCGATCTAGTCTTTGATTCCTTCTTGAAAAATGTAGATTTTTCTTCTAGCTTTCCAACACTTCTGATCGTGTCTGATTTGGAGCTCGGAGTCAAAAGTTATTGAGGTTAGAAGTCTGATAGGTCGGATTGTCGGGCAGGTCGCTCGGCATATGGGCGCTCGGCCATGCCGAGCGCTGGGCGATAGCTCGTCGTTTGGGGGTCGGTTTTGGCCAACCGACTCCTCTCCCTTCTTTTGGCCATAACTTTTTGCACAGACCTCCAATTGACCCCATTTTTGAAGCGATGGATTTCTAAGAAAAGTTTCTATCTTTCTACACCTAATTTACCAGTATTGCTTTTAAATTGAAAAAGGTGGTTTGAAACAAATTGTGGAGGTCGGCTGATCAAGTCTGAATATACTTCACTAATTTTTAAATATCTGGAGCCATAGAGCTCGGACCGAGGCAATTCTTGTTTTAAATGAAACTAGAGACATAAATCTACACTTTTTATGAAGGAGCTGATCGGTAATTCAGCCTATAAAGTTTTCAAAGTTTGACATGAAGTCTGTGGAGGGACTGTTTTCACTGTTTTCTCTAAGATAGTATTTTTGCCATAAAATTTTCATTTCTAATCCGAATTGAACGATTTCAGTGGCGTTAGAATCGTGAGATCATGAGGAAAAAATTTATTAAAAAATCAAATCCCAAATTTTCTATTAAAAGTTCCTCTACTTGTGGCCAATTGTGTTCGGTTTTGGGTCTTCCATGTTTGTATGGGTCTGAATGTTGGGCCTTGGAGACGGGGTCCAACAGTTTTCACCTTAAGTAGTGGTTTTCCTCATTTCTTAGCTCCAAATTATTTGCTCAACCCTTTAGTTAGTGTTTTGTCTACTTGTTTCCTACTTTGTTTCTTTTGGTTATTTCTGATTATCTTAAGCTGCTTGTGTTTGCTTTATTATGTTTCTCTTGTGCCTCTTTGTCATTTAACCTGGTCTACATTTCTCCTCCTTTACCTTAACACCAAACCATCCTTACATTGCCTACTAGGTATTTTCATTTACATACTTCTACTACAGGCTTTGATTTTCATAAAGGTACTTTATTTTTTCACATGTTTAAACTTTTTCTTGTTTATGGTTCCTATATTGTTTTTGGAAGGATATTTCAAATTGCTACTCTAATATATTGAAAATTTCCTATCTCCTTTAGTCATGGAAGTTGTGTCGTATGATTTAGGTTAGACTAATGCTTTATAAGGATACTTTCCACTTTTGTCCCTATTCCTCTTTGTTGTTAACCTAACCCCTTGAAACACGACTTGAGAGAGAAGTAGTTGTCCTCTTCTTCCTTGGTTGAACCTCCATAGGTTATGGAAAACATTGAAGCTCCTAACGAACCAACAAACTCCTCAAGGATTGCTCCTTGGAATTCTTAGTGCCAAGTGGTTGGCGACTAATCTCCCTCGATGAAGCTACCTTACTTCCCTCATGTTACTAATAAAGGCTAGCTTATTGTTAAGTCTCCAAAGGAAGTGTTACTACAAAGATGCTCATAGATATAATGTCAACCTTGTTGATTTTTTCTTCGCTAAATGGCCATCATACCCAATGATATTTACTTAGGCCAAGTTACATTGGGAAAAGTTGGGACTAAATGAAACATTGATCAATCCCCAAGGCTTGTTCATTGTCAGGCTTATCTCTATAGAAATAGCTTAGAAGGTGCTATAAAGTGACCCCTGACATATTGGAGATTGTTAAGTTTTATATATAATAAAACTCTCAATACCCATGAGTATATAAATTGCATCTTGTGGTATAAGAGGATATCATTCCTACGAGGATTATGCAAGAGCTAACAATTTCAACCTAAATTTGTCTAAGGTATTCAGAAATTGATTTGAATCAAATTTAAATAATAGAAATTGAAACATAAATAAATGAAAAAAGTAATCAAATAAATAGTGAACTGCTAATAAAAATAAGGTTTGATCAAGATTAAAAACTTAGGAATTATTCTTTCCTACAATCTTGTTGATTCAATTTATGTATTTGATCCTAGATTTCCTAAGGTTTTGATTACCCTCTCTCTAAACCTAAGTAATTAACCCTAATTGAATTCAAAATTCATATATTTGCAATCTCTTGATTAACAAAACTATTCCTAACTTCTTCAATTAAATCTAAAACAATCTATTAGATAATTAATTTCACAACGAAGATCTCTCTTTAATTGATTGTTAATTTGATAATTGTAGGTCTATTAAATTCTTAAGATGAATTTAGAAATCCGTAGGCATGTTCAACATCAAGGAAATCATATTACACATTAAGGATAATGAAAGAAATAAAGGAAAAGAATAAAAATTCTATTGAAGCCTTGATCTGGAATGATGGAATTTCCTAATGCTCTTCTTGATCTTTTGATCCACTTTAATGTATAGTTGCTGTTATTTATTGTATTTCATGTTCTTATATAATGCCTTAGGGTCTTGTGGTCATGTCTAGGATTTCCCACTTTTTTCAGTTCCAAAAATAGGCCCAAACCTTAAAACAAAAGAAAAAAATATTGCACCTAAAAATCTCCTATCATGATCATGACCTAGGAGTCATGATTATGCTCCATGTTTCATCCTCTTTTCCATGATCATGCCTTAAGGCACGATTGTGACAAAGCCCACGTAACCTCCATGCACATCTATCATAATCTTTCTCCTTATGCACGATCATGACTCCTTTCATGTAGCTTCCATCTTATGTTTTCTTCAATTCCCTAATTTCTAACACTTACAAACACATCAAACACCTTATGAAAGATAAAATTAAGATTGAATTTAAGCTTTAAATCACACAAAAAATTAGAATATGAACAAACACTCACAATAACACAATTTTAAGCCTATATATACGATAATCATCTAATAAACACCTTAAATCACACTAAAACACGTAGGAAAACATAGTATGAATTATAACTATCAACATCCCCACACTTAAAATTTTGCTTGTCCTTAAGAAAAACAAAAAAAAACACATAATCACACGTTCATGTGATATGCAATAATGATACAATGGTATTGAATCTTATGAAATCAATTTAACGATAAACATCAATCATTCAAATTATGCCAACATACTAACCTATTCCTTTCATGTTTAAGTACTCTGAATTGAATATACATATTAGTAAAAATATTAACACCCTATTTATACACTTATACACATGTAAACATGCATTTACAATTAGTGATCAATAGAAAAGGCAACTATCACTAATTTTCCTTTCATGAAAATTTTTGCTATTTTCAAAGATCAATAGGTTTTATTTATTGAAACATCATTTTCTTAATTTTCTTCAACATTAACCTAGTCTTTGATGTGAAGGAAAACATTTTTTCATGAATGTCCCCTGGTTACTCAATTAGGTCACATTTTTTATTTGGCTTAGTTGGAATGTCATTTTAACCTTTTGAATTGAAGATAAACATTTTTTCATGAATCTCCAAGTTACTCAGCTATATCATATTCTTAATTGGCTACTAGCTCTATTTTCAACCTATTTTTTTTAAAAGGCTAGTGGAATACTTTTTTTTTGGAAATAATTGAAATTGCAATAACAAAAGTTACAACAACATTACAATGAGTTATACAATCTATATACAATTAAGCAAAATCAAAATTACAAGATATTTCCATCATTTGATACATAGCATTACAACATCGATGTGTTCTTCATTTTGAGAATGAGTACATTTTGCTTATTGGTTGCTATACGTGTTCTTAGAATCCAATTAGTGATTTTCTCTGTAAGCTGGTATTTTACATCTTTAGTTCCTTTACACAATCTGCAGTTTCTTTCCTTCCAAATTATGTAGATGGTGGTTGTGGATGTTGTTTTGATTAGCTTCCCATTCTACATTCCCTACTTGGTGAGCTCAGTGATCATATTTAAGTTCTCATTCTATTCAAATGTGTAATAAGCTACTAGTAACAAGTGTAGAATTCTGCTCCATATTGCTTTGGAGTACTTGCATATGAAATATAGGTGGTTCCTATCCTCTTCAGCTTCTTTGCAAAGGACACAAGTAGAATCATATACCCCGAACCATCTGCTCTTGGTTCTAAGTCTGCTCTTAATCACTAACCAAGTGATAATTGAAGCTTTTGGATTTGGAGGCTATTTCCAAAGAATTGCATTCCAATGGACTTCTTCTGCAATGTTTATGATTAGCTTGTGACAAGAACTATTTGTGAATGTCCCTATCAGAATAGGAGACTATATAATGCAATCTTCTTTATGTACCATAGAAATTATGTGGTAAGTGGTCAACAAGTAAAGAGAATCCTAAAAAATTCCCATACTAATCTCAATTTTGAATGAGCATGGAGACTTTAGTATTCATAGGAATTCTGTTTCAGAGTTAATTCTGTTTCAGAGTTGTAGAATATCTTTTTTTTATATTAGTGGGTTGGAGTTTGTCCAATTATCGAACCAAAAATAAGTATTTACTCCATTTCCTAATTTGTGCTTGAAGTAGGGATAAATCATACTTGTTAATTTGAGTAGATGATTGAAAATCCAAGAGAATTCTCTAAAGTTTACTATTAGTCAAAAATTCTAATTTTTAAGATGATATTTATTCACCCACTTAATCCATAGAGCTTTCTTGTAAGTAAATATTCACCATATTCTCTTAATTAAGAGTGCTTGTTCCATTTTTGAAATTAGGATGATGCCTAACCCTCCTTGCTTTTTTGGAATGGTGATTTCACTCTATCTCGCTTCAACATTTTTGCAACTTTCTAATTTTCCAGACCATAAGAAGGTTTTGAAGATTCTATAAATTTCCTTGTTAACACTCACAGGTAGGCTAAAGAATATGCAAATTGTTTATTACTGAAGTGATGAGAGTTAGTCTAACAACAATGGGGAGGAACCTTTTTTGACATGCATTTATCCTAGATTTATTCTTCTTAATTAGTGGAATGAAATCTTAAAACTTGGGCTTGATTATTATAATTAGGACTCCAAGGTATTTGAATAGAGGGGAATGCAAAGCAAATCCAACAATGTTTCTAATTTCTTCTTGATTTCTGAAATCTGAAGTGATATATAAGTTGATTTTTTTAGCATTAAATTTGAGTCCAGTCCATTTTGAAAAAAAAGCTATAGGATGTGTTGTGATATGATTATGGATTAATTGTTTGCACCATTAAGAATCAAGAGATCATTTGTATAAATTAAATGGGTTAGTTTGATTTCTCTATACTTATAATGGTATAGGACTTGTCCATTGCACTTTGTTAGTTTAACAATCAATCTCGAGATCCTTATTTTGAAGGGTTGAGAGGGGGTTCCATTAATAAGGACACTAAGTGAGGAAGTTTAAACTCATTCCATTATCCACTTTATAAACTTAGTCAGCAGACCTATTGCTTCAAGGTAATCTTATAAGTAACTTTAGTTGATTGTGCCAAAGGTTTTATAGAAGTCAAATTTCATTAAGCAACTTTTTTATGTTTTTACCAGTTATGTACTCTCCTAACCACCTTTTTAGGATAAGTATGTTGTCAATTATTTCTTTTAGGTATGAAGGCCCTTTAAGTTGAATTTATGATTTCTTTAAGAGCTGAATTCAACCTTGTAGCAAAGAGCTTTGCAATAAATTTGTACATAGTTATGCAGTAGGAAATGGGTCTAAATTTAGCCATAGAAAGGGTTTTTTCTTTGGAATAAGGAATATGTATGTGTGCTTGACCTCTTTGAGAATTTTAGTAGAAGATAAAAATTACAAGAAAAATTATGTGAATAAATTCCTAGTAACTTCCCACGTTTGTTGGAAGAACCAAACTGAAAAACCATTTGGTCTAGGTGTTTTAGATGGATGCAAGCTGAATAGGACTTCCTTAACTTCTTGATCTATGAAAGGAGTAGTTATCGAGTATTTGAGTGCCTAATTTTCTAAACCAATAAAGACATCTTTCACATTAAAACTGAGCTAATTATTAGTTATTGATCCTATCAACTGATGGAAGTAATTCCGAGCTAGATTTTGCAGATCACTTGATTTTGCAGATCATTTTGTCATGATATGACGTTACCCAAGTTGTCTTATAATTATAAAATTTTGTTTTTATTTCTCATTGAGAGAAGAGATGAGTGAAAATATCTTATGTTGGAGTCCCCATCTTTTAACCTATTAATTCATGCTTTCTGCCTTAGGATTGAATTTTAAAATGCCAAACCCCCTAACACTCTATTAGCCTCTAAGTATCAGTAGTTTTAAGATATGTGTCTTGAGGAAAGTTGTAACACGTTTCTTGAGTTTTTTTTTAGCTTTTTCTTAATGGCATTAAGAATTTAATTTTTCATTTTAACAAATTCCTTAAGAGAATTCTTTACTAGCTTAATTTTTATGTTAGTTGAAATGTTTTGTACCTTTACACCTCTTGATTACAGCATCTCTATATTAACTCCATGGAACCATCCAATTGTTTAATCCCAGTAAAGACCCTTAATGATGTTGCAGTCCTTCTAGGTTTTATAATATTTTATGTGAGTAAGTAAGAGTGATCAAATATCATATTTTCTCCAAAATGTGCAAATGATTGTAGTTACAAACTCATCCAAGCTTAGTTGACAATTGCTCTATCTAATTTCTTCCTAATGAACATTTATCCTTGCTTTTATTGGAGTTGATGAAGAGGTTTTTAGGCTGTTTAGTTGCATCATTAAATTGGTGATCTTAGCCAATAGTGCTATCATTAAATCAACATTGATCACTCCCTTTTGACCTTAAAAGGTTGACTATTGTTTGCTTCTATCTGTCATCCAAAGACAATTATTATTCACCATCTCCTCTAGCGAATCATCTACTTTATCAATGATTTTATACATTAGAGATCCTCCAGAAGTTGCATCTTTGATGGTCCTTATAGGTGGATTAACTCTATTATAACAAGCTTGCAATATAAATTACTTTGGTAAGTGGTAATAAGGACATCTCCTTTACAAATCCTTGTACCATTCCCACGCTTCATATAGTGACTCCCCATCATTTTGATAGATATTAGGAATCTCCATTATTAATCTAGTTTTCTTCTTCAAGGGAAAGTACTTGTCTAGGAAAGCAAGCACCAACTACTCCTGTGTCATGGCATTGGTAGGGTTGAGGGAATGGTACCATCCCTTGGCTCTATCCTTGAGTGTAAAGGGAAAGAGTCTCATCCTAACAACATCTTCTGACATAACATTATATCGAAAGGTATCACATATTTCTAAAATATTCACTAGATGTGCATTGGAATCTTCATTAGCTAACCTATATAACTACAAATTGATCTATAACATATTTAGCAACATTGGCTTGATCTCAAATGAGTTTGCTTACATTAATGGTCGAGTGATGCCTTGTTAATTAGCATTGAACCTTAGCCTCATAAAATCCCTAAGAGTTCTCTACTAGTCTCTATGATTGTATTCTTTTGTCATTTTTCTTTCTATCTCTTCTTGATGTCTCACTCTTAGGATTTCTCTTTCTTTTCTTGTGATGTTTGAACTCTGAGTAATTCTTACATTCATGTAATCGTAAAGACACAAAAATGGCAAAAATTCCTTAAGTTAAAGGAATTCAAATCATCCTAATGCTAAATCCCCGACAACGATGTAAAAAACTTATTATATGGATTGTATCTTGCAGTGTAAGAGGTTATCGTTCCTGTGAGGATTAAGTAAGAGCTAACAATTTGAACCTAACTTTGTCTAAGGTATTCACAAATTGATTTGAATTAAATTTAAATAAGAGAAATGGAAAAGAATAAATAAACAAAATAAGTAATCAAATAAATAGTGAGCTACTAATAAAAATTAAGGTTTGATCCAGATTGGATACTTAGGAAATATTGTTTCCTTTAATCTTGTTGATTCAATTTATATGTTTGATCTTAGATTTCCTAAGGTTTTGATTACTCTCTCTCAAGACCTAATCAATTAACCCTAATTGAATTTCAAATTCACATATTTGCAATCTCTCGATTCACAAAACTATTCCTATCTTCTTCAATTAGATATGAAGCAATCTATTAGATAATTAATTTCATAACCAATATCTCTTTTTAATTGATTATTAATTTGATAATTATGGGCCTATTAAATTGCCAACTCTCTTTGTACATTGTAACGCTATTTACTTTGACTTACTCTCTTAATTTGTTGTCAAGTTTATGCATAAATAATTATCACAAAAATTTTAAAAAATATTGAATTCAGTAATAGTTAAAAGTTACAAAATAATTATAGAATAATTCCTAATCTGAATTTATAAATCCATAGATATGTTTAACATTAAGAAAATCAGATTACACATTAAAAATAATGAATGAAATAAAGGAAAAGAATAAAAAATCTATTGAAGCCTTGATTTGGAATGCTGGAATTTCTTGATTCTCTTCTTAATCTCACCATTTTTGATCCACTTTAATGTATGGCTGCTACCATTTTTGTTGTATTTCATGTTTGTTATATAGTGCCTTCAGGTCCTAGGGTTGTGTATAGGGTTTTCTCACATTGTTCGGTTCTAAAAATAGCCTTGAACCCTAAAAGAGATTGAAACATTTGCGCCAAGAAATCTCCTGTCACAATTGTGACCTAGAATTCACAATTGCGCTCCATATTTCATCCTCTCATGCTTTAAGCATGTTTGTCATGATCGTGCTCCTCATGCACGATTGTTCCACCCTTCATGCATGTTCCATCTTCTTAGTTCTATAATTTCCTGATTTCCAACACTCACAAACACATGAAAAACCTCAAGAAACAAAAATTAAGATTGAATTCAAGCTTTAAATCACACAATCATGTATAATATAAACAAACACTTACAATAACACAATTCTAAGCCTATATTTATGATAATCATCTAACAAACACCTAAAAACACACTAAAACACCTATAAAAACATAATATGAACTATACTTTCAGAGACAAACCTATTTTCTTGTAGAATTGGTCTTCAAGGTTAACGTTAGACCATATGAAGCTCAAAGTTATGGCATTGTGGATCTATATCCATAATATTCCTTTGGAATATTAGTCTATAAATCGTTTAAACTATCTTACAATTTTCATAAGCCAACCTTTATGCATGGATGAATACATATTAGTTTTCTTAGACGTTGTGTGTAGGATAATATAACTTCAAGTATGTCAGATATAATCCCTTTTATATATTTTAATGACCAAAAGGTGCTAGCTACGAAGGAGGTGGTATTAAATGATAATATACTTGAACTTACCTTGAACCTAACTACTTAATTTCTCAGATAAGTACAATTATTACATTATTAACAACTCCAAACGATGGTATATTCTCAAATGTGGTTAATTTGTACAAGGTCTATAATAAAGATAGAGGAATAACTGTAACTGACTTGATTGCCCATACGCTTATCTCTTTAAATTCCATTAAGGTGGTTAAAGCTGGTAATCAGTTGACAGACATAGGAATAAAGAATAATTTTTATCTAGTTGTTAAAAGACGTTCAAGTAGGAGAGAAAAGGGGAAGCTTGATAAAGGTGTAAGCTCTCTTATCACTTCTCAATGAATATTATGGCTTGGAATCTGAGGGGCATAAACAACCCTAAAAGCAACAAGTGAATGTTTTCTCTATAAAACCATAGAATTTTCATCACTTCTCAATGAATATTATGACTTGGAATTTGAGGATCATAAACAACCCTAAAAGCAATAAGTGATAGACTTGTTTTCTCTATAAAACCTTGGATTTTTCATCATTTAGAAACAAATCAAAATGAATCAGTTGGTAAAGGGCTATGGTTCACCAAAAGAGGTTGGCATTTCTTATCAAATCATCATTTCCATCATAAAGGAAAAATAGTTGTTTTCTTTGATCCAAATAAAGTGAAAGTTATTGATAATTTTGTCAATGATCAAGCTATTCATTTACTAATTAGCTATAGAATGAGTAATTGTAAAACCCAAGTTTCTTTTATCTATGCCTCTATTTTTGGTTTTTATAGATCTAATATATGGAATGACCTACTTATTAGAGATTCCAACATGTGAACTCCTTGGATTCTAGTTAGTGACTTCAATTATACACTCTTATTTATAGAGACTTAAGGTCAAAATTATGAAAAGTTACATTGTAGTAAGATGAGATCATGTTTTGCCAATATTGGGGTCATTGACTTAACTTATAAGGGTCATCAACTCACTTAGTCTAACAAGCAATAAGATTAATCGCTAATATGGAAGAAGCTATAGAGGGTCTTGTCAAGCAACACTAGTTGAGCCAATTTTTGAGGAGCTTGGCTAAATTCAACAATCCCTTATCCTCTAATCATACATTAATTAAAGGTCATTACTCTACTAGGAAAGACAAGGTGATGGTTCCATTTAGATTCTTAAACTATCTGATAAAGTCAGGAGGGTTTTTAAGATGTCAATATGAAAAAGGCTGACCTAAGAAGTGGAAGGCTATGAGAAATTCAAGTGTTAAATGAAACTTTAATTCATCAAATCAGGTCTCAAGGAATTGCATCCAATGAGTTCCACTAGTAAGTGTAGAGATTTCAAGGCAAATAAAGTGCAAGTTATGTGAAATTTGTACTCAACTATAATATGAATTACTAACTTAACTTTAATAAATGATGAGAAAATACCCTCCTTGATTATATTAGAACTTTAGATATTAAAAGCTCCATATTAAGGCAGAAGGTAAGGGTCTAATGGATATCATAAGGTGATAGGGATACTTCTTTTTTCTTTAAATCTATCATTTCTAGAAGAAATTCAAATATAATCTCTATTTGCCATAATAAATTGTACAGATTATGAAAGCTTTATTTAAGATGGCAAAGCTTAATTAGTCATAGCTGCTTTATCTTCCATCAATATACATCAAGCTACTTATCTTGCCATTCCAAGAGTTGTGAATAAGACTATTGATAAGATAATTACTATCTAGTTAGGGGTAAGGGAAAGGGGTTATAAAGCTAATGTCAAATGGTTTAGGATATCAAGATCTAAGAAGCACAGAGGTTTGAACATAATTCCCTTAAAAAATTTGAAGTCTTGAATACTTATCAACATTCTTTGGAGATTAATAGATGATCAGAAGTCATTATAGTGAAAATGGGCACGTGAATATTACATAAAGGATAAAAGTACATGGGAAATTAATCTTATAACTAGAAATGCTTCTACTACTCTGACGGAAATTCTAAAATTGATAAGCTTAATTAGAGCTCATATTATAAAGAAAATTGGATTGGAATGAGGACTATGCTCTGGCATAAAAACTAGATGTCAAATTTTCCTTTGAAGAACAATATTTTTAGCAATCAAAACCTTGGTAAGGTTTGGAGCTAAAAGATGAGATGCTTATGATAATAAATGATATAAATATGTAGATGGAGTTTAACAAAGTTGTCTTAAATGAAAACTAAAATGACAAAAAAATGGTGGTGCCCTGATTTTAATGACAAATAAAAAAATACATCTTGTTGAAAACTATTAAAGCAAAATTTTATGTGTGTTACATGTTATAAATTTGTTTGTTGCAAACATAATCTACCTATAGCTTCCATAATATTATAGAGAACCGTTATAGAAAAACTACCCATTATTGATAAGCTAAACAAATTTAGCTACCTTACAATCTGGTGCAATCTTTGTAAAAGTCAGTTGGAGAGCATTTCATCTATTTTTCAAATGCAAGCACACCGTTGGTGCATGGAAAATATTACTTCAAAAATGCAACATTGGTAAGACTCTAGAGGAATGGCAACAAATTAATTGGAGTCTGAATTCACAACACATTAAAAGAGACTACAAATGGTGTTTTTACATTACTTTATCATATGTGGTGTTGCACATTTAGGATGAGAGAAATAGGCGCATATTTTGCAATAAAGAAAGGAGCTATGAGTTATTCAACAAAAAACTAATCAATGCCATTAAACTTCATATAAACACCTTTTGTGAAAGCTATCTTTAAATCTTACATGTATTAACAGTTGGAATAGTAGCTAGATATGTATTATGCATTAACTATAATGCTTGAATAGTTTAGCATGCTACTTTAATTTTGAAACTTTATTAGTGAGATAATTATATATTTAACTTGATTTTTTGCCTTTATGGTTTAATTCAATTTCATTTAAAGAAAATAGTTTAGAAGACAAGGGAACAAAAGGAGCTGAAGGAATTGGCTTTTAGTTACTTTAAGAATTTTCTTATGTTTTCAACCTCTCCTAATGCATCTCTTCTATTTTTTAAGGATTTTATATTCAATTTCATCAATGAGAGTTAGATAATGGACTTAATTAAGCAAGTTGAGATTTTTGAAATTGAAATAGATGCTTTTAATTTTAATCCTATCAAGGCCACTAGACTAAATAGATTTAGTATCTATTTATTTAAGGTGTTATAGTATCTTATCAAAACTTAAATATCTCAAGCTATTTAAGAGTTTTTAAAGACATTCAAGCTTTTTAAGCAGTTTAATATGACTTCAATTTGCATAGTCCCCAAATTCCTTAATCTCACTTAAGGAATTCAGGCCTATCTCTTGTTGGAATAACTTTTACAAAATTATCTTTAAGATCATTGCTTCTAAACTTCATTTTTTATGGACTCTCTAAATTATAATTCTTAAGGAGCTTTCCTTAAAGGTAGAAGCAATGATATCAATTGATATGTACTTAATTAGTTGTTTTATTATTTCACAACACTTAGCGATTAATGACATAAAATTGCTTAAGATACTCACTTTGGTTCATATGTGATTTTAGCATAATTTGAAAGTGATGGAGCTAAAGTGAGTTGAAAGCATGATATTTGGGTCATTTTTTGAAGATTAATTTTCACTTGTTTTCTTGGAGCAAGAAGAAGAAAATTAAAAGACAAGAAGAAGACAAGAAAAATGAAAGCACAAAATGCAAAGAACGCAACATCCATAGAGCTAAGATGTAGCAGTGGAGTATGAAATGCAGTAGCATGAAGAGAAGAGGCTACTAGGAAGAAGCAAAATGACGTAGTAGCACAAATCACGTGGAAAAAACATAGATGACATCTATGTATCCTGCGTGAAACTGTAGATGTCCTGCACAGATGACGTTTGTGAAACGCAATTGTAGCAGATGTTTAATATGTGTTTTACTTAAAACATACAATATGAGGGGGGCATAAAGAGTACTGTAGATGCACTGAAAATGAGAAGGTTAATTCGTCACATCAACATAATAGTATAGAGAGTTAGTGCATAGAGAGAAGAGGACGTGTAATGAAGAAAGAACGAAGGGGCTTCAGTTGGGACAATTTTCATGGGGTTAAGGCATTTTCTTAGGAGAGACCCATAAAGGGCAAGACATCTTGACACCAGTTCAAAGGTGACATCGACGCCGAAGACCCAAGTTAAGTGTATTTTACTGTATTTGTTGTTTCTTTTTCTTATTAGAAATTGATTGTGTTATCTTATGTTAATTGATTTGGGTTTTGTGTATAGATAATCTTACTTTCATTATTGTTCGGTTATTTATGTATGAACTTAGTGGGTATTATGAAAGAATGATTTTAATGCATTTATTGAATTGTTTATTTACAAACCCATTGCTAGAATTTCGATATAATATGTAATTGTTATGTTGAAATTTATGTGTAGCGACTAATGATTCGCAATCATTAAGGATAACATGACCTAGGTTAAATATAGCGTCTCCTTACCGTAGGGTATACATCGAAATACCTGTAGGTCATTCCGATACATATCCTACGAGAAGGGTGAACTACTAACAATCACTACTATACTTCACATGGCATCTTAAGCATAAAACATCAATATAAAAATCACTAAACTTTGAAACCAAAATGCTTCCTCATTTCATTTAAACAAAAGCACTAATTTACATCTCTGTCAGTTTTTCACTGTCTATACATTACTCCAAAGGAAGTCTAATACAAAAGCTTAACTAGGTCATCCCCTAAAAATCCCAGCTGATCGACCTGTGAGCCATAACTTCTCTTGCCAGCACGATCTACATGGCAGGAAAAGTCCCTTTGGAGCTTGGAGTCTACTCTCTCAATCCTGAAAAATAAGTTACAATTTTGGGTGAGTTTGCGAACTCAGTGAGGAACCATCATCGATGGTTCACTCAATTCA
>JANZLD010000004.1:37355149-37365211 GCA_026413575.1 Erythroxylum carthagenense | reverse complement strand
CATACGATCATCACTATCACAAGGCTTAGGGTGGATATTTTTCTTTGTAAACACAAGGAAGAGCAAGCCAAGAAGAAATCAGAGAGAAAAGATGAACAAAATTATCAAAATAGCAAGGAAGAAGAAGACCCACGAAGAAGAGAAGAGGAGAAGCTATGTATGAAGGAGAAAATCTCATTTAAAACACCAATGCCCCTTTTAAAAGGAGAGTGTAGTGGATGCTTAACAAAATGGGGAAGAGTTTGAATTAAAAAATAAAGTTAGTGGAGATAAGGCCATGTTTGGCTCCATAATTCAATTTTCAAATCCTAAGTCCAATTTCTACACCCATCGTCTCCAAATTTTCAATGGCTCAATGTAATAAATCCTAAAATTATGTATCTAAATTTCTAGTGCCATTGGATAGTCTTTACCAGTACCGAAAATCTAATCAGTCCGCTACTTGGCAATTTTTTCGGTCCGAAAATTTTCTCCGAAAAATTCCAGAAAAATTTCTAAAATTCCTAAAAAATGTAAAATACACATAAATCACTCCAATTCAAATTTTCAACACAAATATCACATATTTCACAAAACAAATTACATTTAGACACATATGTCGAGAAATATCATGAATGCATGTACAATCATGTGCATGTGCAAAAATTATCATTCATATATATATATATAAAGGTCATATGATGTATGAACATGCCGAGATATGTTTCCAAACTCCTAACCCGTCCCAAATGACCAATTTACCCTTCCGATCGGTGATGGGATGTTACATTAAATTACGCAATGTATGTGATTGTTACCTTGATTAATCAGTTTTTCTAATTTGTAATGGTACCGCCTAATTAAATCTAGAGGTCGTATCTTAAGTTATTTAGTGGTTAGGTATAATTAATGATCGTATCTTGATTAAACAAAACCTAAGGGAAAACTCGGGTTAATTATTAACTCATGATTAATAGTTACTAGGAGAGGTTAGAAAATAACAAATCAATGAAATATGTTTAATTAAGGTGTAGGTCGAGATTGAATCAAACACTTAGGTCCTATTGAATTCCCCAATTTTATCACTTTTCGCTTGTTTTCTTTAATTTTTTTATTAGTCTAGTTTCACTTTATTTTCTTGTTTAAAAACTCTAAAAACCCCTTTTAAACCTAAACATTAGTTACTTTCATTTTGGAAACTTTACACACCTAGACTCACCACTGCTATAGTAGTAGTCTAGTTTTTATTTTGACTAGTGTTATGACGTGCTGTTAATTTTGACATCGTTGTTGGGAAGTGCGGTGTTTTAGTTTTGCTTATGATTTTAATTGGTGTTTGTGTGCATATTTGTTTTTAATTAGTTTCTTTTTAGTTATTTCTTGATCTTTTCACTTTTTGTTTGGTTTTTGAGTGACAAAAAAATCTGATATGGATAGAAGTAATTTCTTTTATAACTTTTATTCTCAATCCTATAACCAAGGTTGGACTAATCAACCTAACTTTGTTTATGGATGGGATAACCATCAAAATTACTTCTATAATAGTTTGCAGAATATGCAACAATTCATATATAGGCCAGAAGCTTCTTGTCACAACATATTTGGAAGAATTGATGAATATTGGGATTGCTAACAATTTCCAATTTCAACAGAGCCTACAATAATAGTTGTAACAGTTCCAGTAGGAAATGAGGCATATAACATCTAGAACCAAAATGTGGCAAGCTAAATGGGCGAGATGGCAGTGAGGATCGACTACCTAGAATCACAAATGGAAGAGAACCAGTTATATTAACCCGAGGTATACCAATGGATGTTACTGAGGAAACCTTACAGAGTGATGAGGAGCTTGGGAATTTTGAGAGCAATACTTAAGGAATTGCATGTGAAGAAGAAGTTGAAGAGGATCTTGAACTAGAAAAAGAAATATCATTTAGCTTGAAGCTGAGTATTGAGTTCATGATTATTTTTAAGACTAACTCTTCACCTTTTCATATCAGATTGGAGGAATTAAATGAGGAAGAAAAAGGCAAAGAGACATTTGAGATCTTTTTAGAGTGCATGGACTTAGTCAAGATTGAAAGTTAAAGGATACGGAAGATGTTGAATATGGCAGATCATCAACTGAGACCCAATCCTGAAGAACCTTACATAGAGGAGCTACTTATGACAGCTGAAGATCACAATTTTGTCACATGAGGAGGAAACATGGAGTCGAGTTAGTGACCTTCAACAATGGCACTTATTGGGAGGCAACCTAAGGGAAGTAAATTTCTTTTCTTTACATTTTCACATTTCTTGTATATGCATGTGTGTTCTTTGTTGGTTTATTTCTTGCTTGTTTTAAGTTTTCAATCAAAATGAGAGAAAGAATAAAAAATAAAACAAACATTTCTCATTTTCTATTGCTTCTAGGATTTTATAGTCATAAGTAGATAGTGTATTGACTAGAGAATTTCATAGCAATTTTAGCATATATTTTTACTTTTGTGATTGGTCAATGTACATTATCTTTAGAAGAGTAATGACTAATGGTAGACAAAGCTAGTGAGGTTTTGAACCTTATTAGACTGACACATTCATATGAGTCTCACTGTCTTTTGATAATGTATGACTTTCATAACATGTATATCCTAATTTTGCCTTGAATTTCTGTTTGAGACCACATTTTGATCATATGCATTAATATGAAAATGATTAGGTGTTCTTTATTTCATAAGCTACGTTAGCCAAATAGCCTACCCTATTTACATAGTTTTTCTCTTGTTAAGCCCCTTTGAATTTTATACCTTTCTTTTTGAATAAACCATATTTTATGCTTTTAAACTTAACCAAATGTCTTACCCAAGTGATGAAGCTAGTGGACCATTTATGATTGGTGAGTTTGTAGATGTACAAAAGTGTTAGTGTGGGGCTGTACATATGTGTAGGTTGGTTAATGTTGTTTTTGTTATGTCTTATCATTGAAATTTCCATGTTAATGTAGTTTCCTTTAATGTAAAAAAAGAAAGGAAAATAAAGAAAGAAAACAGAAAAGCATAAGAAAAGAAAAGAAAGAAAATGAAAAAGAAAGAAAGAAAGAAAAAGAAAAAGAATAAAAAATTGTTAAAATAAATTTATCAAGGAGGAAATGCATACAAGTTTGCAAAGTTATTCATAATTAATACATCTTCCTAGAGTTGTAATGAATGTGTTATTTGAGTATGTTGAATAGGAGGTAGATGTTGGCTTGGAAGGTTTACTCTTGTGATTTCAATGTATTGTTGGGATAAATTGTATGAGTGTTTCCTTCAGATTGGTATATGTTTCATATGGTTTGTGATTGAGAGCTGAATTGGGTTGTGAAATATAAATGTTGCATTCGTCATAGCTGATGATACACAATTTTTTATGAGTATTAACTTGTGCACTTGATTTCACATTGATTGTTGCTTTGTTTCACTAATTTTGATGGCTTTCATGCTACTTGACCCAAATACATCTCACCTTACCTTTGCCCACATTACAACCTTGAAAAGTCCTTTAATCCATGATTTTTCAGGTGAATTTTAGTGGTCGAGAAATAAAATGATATGCAAAGTTGTGAATTGTCATGGTTATGAATAGTATTGAGTATACCTATGGATATATTTTAGCTAAACACATTTTTTGAGTCTACCATTAGATTGCTCAGTTTTTGAAGATGATGAATGTTGATTGAGCATGAGTAAAAGTTTGGAATGTTGGCTTCTTGCTATGATTTTTGAAATTCATTCATCTTTGTTATGATTATATATTCTTGAAAAATATAGGAAATGAATAAATGTTGTTTTTAGGTCTATGAATTTCATTTTGATGCTTTGCCTAAGGATGGCCAAAAGCTAAGTGTGGGAGAAATTGACATGTTTTTAATTGATTGCTTTATTACTTCATAAAACTTAGCAATTAATGGCATAAAATTGCTTAAGATACTCACTTTAGTTCATATGTGGTTTTAGGAACAATTCAAAAGTGATGGAGCTAGATATTCGGGTCATTTTTCAAAGATTAATTATCACTTGTTTTCTTGGAGCAAGAAGAAGAAAATTAAAAGACAAGAAGAAGACAAGAAAAATGAAAGCACAAATTCCAAAGAATGCAACATCCATGGAGCTAAAGTGCAACATTGGAGCATGAAACACAACATCATGATGAGAAGAGGCTACTGGGAAGAAGCAAAATTATGTAGTAGTGCAGATCACTTGGACAAACTGTAGACGACACTTGCGTATGCGTTTCACGTAAACGAAGTCTGTGAAATGTAGACGTAGCAGACGTTCAATATACATTTTATTTATAATGCAGAGTATGAGGGGATGTAAAAAGTACTATATATGGATCAAAAATGAGAAGGTTAATTTGTCATATCAACATAATGGTGTCGAGAGTTAGCATATAGAAAGAAAAGGAGGCATAGTAAAGAAAGAACTGATGGGGTTTTAGCTGGGACAATTTTCATGGGCTAAGGCATTTTCTTAGGAGAGACCCATAAAAGGCTAGATGTCCTAACATTGGTTTGAAGGTGACATCGACGCCGATGACCCAAGTTAAGTGTATTTCACCATTTTTGTTATTTCTTTCTCTTGTTAGAAATTAATTGCGTTATCCTATGTTAATTGATTTGGGTTTTGTGTATGGATAATCATACTTTCATTATTGTTTGGTTATTTAGGTATGAACTCATTGGGTATTGTGAAAGGATGATTTTAATGTATTCATTAAATTGTTTATTTTTAAACCCATTGTTAGAATTTCGATATAATCCGTAATTATTATGTTGAAATTCATTTGTAGCGACTAATGATTCATAATCATTAGGGATAACATGACCTAGTTTAAATGACACACTGTATGTGATTGTTGCCTTGAATAATCGGTTTTTCTAATTTGTAATGCTATTGCCTAATTAAAATCTAGAGATCGTATCCTAGGTTGTTCGGTGGTTAGGTATAATTAATGATCATATCTTGATTAAGCAAAACTTAAGGGAAAACTCAGGTTAATTATTAACTCACGATTAATAGTTGCTAAGAGAGGTTAGAAAATAAAAAATTAATGAAATATATTTACTTAGGGTGTAGGTTGAGATTGAACTAAAGAACCCAGTCCCTACTGAATTCCCTACTTTTATCATTTTCACATGTTTACTTTAGTTTGTTTTTATTAGTCTAGTTTTGTTTGATTTTCTTGTTTAAAAAATCCAAAACCCCTCAATAAACCTAAACACTGATTACTTTCATTTTGTAAACTTTACACACACTCTTTATGGGATCGACCTATACTCACCACTGTTATGTAGTAGTATAGTTTTTATTTTAACTAGAATTACGATGCGCTGTCAACATTTTCTTGCTATATGAACTATTTAAAGGCTATCAAAACAAGAGTTTTAAGCCATGATGTGTAATGAAAATAAACTTCCATAAAACTTTTGATACTATAAATTTGAGCTTTATTATACAAACTTTTAAGAAACTTAGGGTGTTTATTATCTAGATTCAACAATGTATTTCTATAGCTTTCTTTAGCATTTTGGTTTAAAATAAGCTTAATCTTATGTTTAATAGTGGTAAGAACATCTAGAAAAGTGATCCTATCTCATCCTATTTATATTCTATAAGCATTTAAGTGTTCTCTAGACTTCCTTATGCTAACATAGAAGAGAACCTAAATTGAAATTCCATAATAAGAGTGTGAAGAAAAGAATCAGTAACTTGTATTTTACTAATGATTTACAATTGTTTTGTAAAGATAAGCCTCTCTATCAAGGTTACATGGATTCTCTTAATAGCTTTTGCTCAATTTCAAGCTTAAATTTTAATAGTGACAAGAGTTTCATCCTTATCTATAATGCCATAAAAAATTAGGATGATTAACTTGCTTTTATTTTAGGGTTAAATATAGGAATGCTTCCTTTTTGGCATTCTTATTACAACTAAAAGGGTAAGTTTTACTAATTTCTAGGCCATATTTAATTATATGCATACAAGGATAGGCTATTAGGGTAGTAAAAGCCTAAGGCTATTAGGGTAGTAAAAGCCTATCTTCTGTAGGTATAACTTAACTCATTAAATATATCCTTAATAAATTGCATACCTATTAGATATCTCATTTATCTCTTAATAGGAGTATAGCCAAAGGCTTAGAGAAAATTATGAGGAATTGACTTTAGACAGGTGATGTTTATAAGAGCTTTATGTGAAGGTGAAATGGTATGATATCAATTTACCTAAGGAGGAAGAAGCTTTAGGAATTTGGCCTATCTAATTGAGTAGCAATATGTTACTTACTAATATGATTTAATGAATCCTTATAAATAAGGATTCTGTTTGGATGAAACGGGTTCAATCCTACTAACTAGAGAACCAATGTGTTTTGGAAGTCAAACCTCAGTCAACTCATTTTGGCCTATGGCAAACATCTTGAAATTGAGAAGTATGATTTTCCATGAAATCAAGTTCACATTGAGTAAGAAAATTTCACTTTGATGTGGTTTGAAAATTTCTGTAAGGTTGACCCTCTAAACTTGCTCCTTTAACTTTTCCACATAAGGTATCTAATGAAGCTAAGAGTTAAAGTTTCTGAACTTATCAATGATAATAAATGATATATCAAACAAACGGACTTCTAATTTATTTAATACAACTTGCCATTTTACCTTCCTAATTAATATAAACAAGATGTTACTTATTAGATCAAACACTCTTCTCACTTATTTCACATTATTTCGTATAATCTTTAGGAATCTTACTCTAAAATTTCATTGAAGAAAATTTGTCTAGCATAAATTTGTTCCTCCTAAGTTGTCATTTATATTATAGCTTTCCATTAAAAATAAACTCCCAACTCTTGATAGAATTGAGAGTTCCCTCCCTATCTCACCTGTTTGCCAGGTTTTTCATATTAACGATGAAACTAGAGACCATTTATTCTTTAAATTTGCAGCATTTGAAAGGTTATAAAGTTATATCTAATAGTTGAATGCTTATGTTTGCAATGAGGTTAACTGGGAAGAATTACTAGCGTAGGCATATTGGAAGCCATTACTGAATGAAGAAATTTCCATAATTACCAAGATATCCTTTTATGTTGTCATTTAGACCATATGGAAATAAAGGAATAAGTGTATTTTCAAAGGTTAAGTGTTATGTAAGGATGCCTTCTACTTTAAAACACTAGATTGGATTAGAGGTATTATTCTGATAAATGTTAGTTCTAACCTAATTTCTTCTACCATGGAATCCAAATGGCGTACTAGTTGAAGTCAAAGTATGCATTCATTGAGTAACAATTAAATAAAATGAAGCTCACTAACTTTTTATTGCTATAAGCCAATTATTTCGTATATTGTTACCATTGTTGATATCTTGTTTCTTAAGTTCTCATATATTTTATTGTAACTCCTATTCAGAGATGGTCTATTAATATAATTATTTCATTTAATTTAAAAACAAAATATATATTGGCAAAAAGGTCAATTTAGAAAGAAACCTCACTTAGAACCTTTAAAATATCAAGCCATAAGATCTCAGATGAACAGTAATTTCGTCACCAACAGAGTAACATTCCATTTCAGGTAAGTTCTAGTTGAAGATTGATAACCTTTCCCTCTAGGAAGTTACATAGAAGGTCCTGAGGGAGGTTCCTCTCACAAAGGTATGGCTCAACTTCACTTCCATAATCTTTAAGAGTTTCTGGATGTCAATTTCCTCAGTAAACAAAAGGTTAAGGGTACGAATGGGTCTAGAAAATCCTTGAGCAATGTAGCCTCTGCAGACTCTTGTTAAGAAAAGCCTAATCATTTTTATTCTACCATGGTTGATGGCATTGTGTACCCTTCCCTCAAGTTGATATAAAAAGATGCCAAACTCTGGAGCAACACTCTTATTGGTTTTTTTCTAAGCAAAAGACTTACTTTTTCCTTTATACAGAATTGGGTATGAATTACGTGGGATAATAAGGGCTTTGACAAAATACTTCTCACTAATGATGACACATTATTATTCAAATTCATAGACAATGATAGTATGAATAAAATAATGGAATCTGGCCCTTGGCATGTTGGAGGGCGACCAATATTCATCCAATAATGGGTTCCAAGTCGTGATTTTGACAAGAGTTATATAGAAACCATCCCTCATTAGATTAACTTCCATAATATACCTCTCAAATATTGCAAATTGGATGGATTAAGTTTCTTCTCCAGTTTAATTAGTAAGCTTATTGCTGCCGATTCAGCAATTTCCAAGCTTGAGAAAATCTACTATGCTCATTTTTGTAAGGAAATTAATCCCAAAAATCCTCTCTCTGATAGCTTGCTTTTTATAAAGCTTAGTCTTGCTAATGAGCTCATAAAAGCTAAGGTTTAATAATCCTACAACTAGAAACCATCTTTTGGGAAACAAGAGATCTATACGGAAACTATTCAATTCAGGGAGCTACAATAAGCTAATGGTTATAGAAAAGGAACCTTATAATATAGAAGCCAATCCTGTTGTTACTTTACTTTAAAGTTAGAATTAGAATGCATAATCAACTAATGGTGATGACCTGATCAACCATCAAAATAACTCTTTATTGAATGTGGAGGGGATAACTAGTACTAATCCCACAGATGGTGAACAGGAAGAGGAGACTCCATATCAAATTCCTTATGATGAGTGGTAAGAGTTGAATGGTCAATTCACTCTTACCTCTACTAGAAAATCAAGGAGGAAACCAAAAGGGGGTTAGTAATCTCAACTCCTTAATCACCATTATTTTTTGGAATATTAGAGGCTTTAATAAGCCTTATGAGGGACAAGTTGTTAAAGATATGTTTTTTGGAAAAGAAACCAATTATGCAAGGATTGCATAAAACTAGATTAAAAACTTATAAGCTTCATAATGCTATGAAAATCTTGGGGGAAAACCTCGAACTTTGGTTCCAATAATGGTTTTCATTTTAATGGCAGAATAATATTGCTTACAATCCTATAAAGATTCAAGTTTCTATCATAAGATCTTCCAATCATTTTATTCACATCATCTGTAGGATTATTAAGACAGGAATAAGATTGAAATCGCCATTATCTATGCTTTTAATTTTGAATTCCAGAGAGTAAAACTTCAGGCAGAGTTATACTTTATTTGACCTTCAATCAACAGGCCTAGGTTAATTATTGCAGATGTAAATTGTGTTTTGCACCCCTTATAAGATTTTGAAGATAGGATAAATGTTTTTAACATTAATAGGAAGCTGGGGCAAGCAGTCTTTAAATTAAAGGTGGATGATCTAAGATCAGTTAGAAAATTCTTCATTTAGAGCAATAAATAAATTGGCAATTACCTCATCAGGAAGAAATTAGACAGAGTTCTTGTCAATCATCTTTTACTAAGTCAATTTTGAGTTTTATGATCTCTTTGGTTTCCCACTTTGCTCTGATCATTCTAGTATAGATGTCTTATATTTTAATTCTTCACCCTCTTTTAAAGCTCCTTTTAGATTCTTTAACTTCCTTACCAATAAGGAAGGCTTAGTGAATCTAACGCATGAAGTATAGAGCTCCAGAATTTTAGGATGTAAGGCTTACTAGCTTATAAGGAAGCTTCAACTACTTAAAGGTAAACTTAAATGCTTTCTCAATTATGACTATTCCAATAAATCTGTTAAGATGCTTAAAGCCAAGATGAAGTTAAAGAGAGATCATGAAGATTCATATCTCAATCTAGATAATGCTGATTATAATTATAAACTAAAGAATTACATTAAGGCTCTTTAAGATTACAATACTTTACTGATGTAAAAAGTAAGAACAATTTGGTTTAGAAAGGGTGATTTCAATGCTAAATTTTTTTGTTATTAAGTCTTGGCAAAGATAAATACTAATAAAATAGCTTCTCTCCTAAAATCTAATAAGAACATTATCACTAATAAAGATGAATTGATGAATATGATATATAATTATTTTGAAAATCTGCTTGGAGTCCCAAAATCACATAGGCCTACTTGTAACACCCCACTCCCGCAAGACCCGAACCCGATATCGTTGGTGATATCCGAGCCCGTGTCCCGCGAGGGTGGCG
>JANZLD010000004.1:37260473-37283882 GCA_026413575.1 Erythroxylum carthagenense | reverse complement strand
ACAAGTTTTCAAAGTTTGATTAATTTGGATCTACTGAAGGTTCTGTAAAAAGAACTCAATTTTTAACAAAACATTTTGAAAGAGTTCTCAGAAAGGGGAATACACAATTCAACCCCCCCCCCCTTCTCGTGTATTCATACAT
Organism: Erythroxylum carthagenense; assembly: GCA_026413575.1. Taxonomy (NCBI): domain Eukaryota; kingdom Viridiplantae; phylum Streptophyta; class Magnoliopsida; order Malpighiales; family Erythroxylaceae; genus Erythroxylum; species Erythroxylum carthagenense. The sequence goes on along the minus strand of JANZLD010000004.1, from coordinate 37,283,740 downwards.
CATATTCTAAGCATTGTACTAACATGTGATTCACTTCAAGTTTGATAGGGGAACAAAGGAGCAACTATTTTTAAACCACAAGGAAGCTAACTTGCCATTATCCACTTTGCATTTTATATTGGTGTGGACAACCTTAATAAGTAATTCATGAACCAAGAGATATTAAAGGTATTAAAGTTACTTTTACCTTCCTAAATTTTACCTTTTTATAAAATATTTATGTATCTACTTTATTACCCTTAATGCTTTACTGTTAAAGATAATTCTCTAAAATCTCTTAATTAGAAGAACCTTATAGGTAATCCTAACCTCCAAGCGCTTTAGGCTCATAGAATTAAACTCAATTAACCTAGTGATAAGCATGGGAGCTTCTAGATCGACCCCACATAAAGTTTTTAAATATCCTTTTAATGTATTTGACCACTCATTATAAAAGAAAAATATATGAGAGAGTTAAGAACTGACTTAATTAAGAGTTATCTACTAGTAAATAGGAGAGTTTAGGTACAATAATTGAAAAACCTCTTTTGTTTCTTCCCTAATAAGGAGGACACTCTCTTCATATAATTCTCTTTGTAGATATAGGCAAACCTAATTAGGTAACTAGGTGATTTTTGCATCTTAATCTAGTTATGAAGGATAGAAAGTTAGATAGGTACTTGCTACTAGCTAATAGGATTAGGTGACTTTGATCTATATTGAAACAGCCTTAAAATTTCTCTAAATATGTTAAGGGAGGACTTTAATAAGCTTAAAGACTTATCCTCGGTCTTTTAAAGTTGAAAGAGATCATCTACAAAGCTTAAGTTAAAAAGTAATAGCTTCTTGCATCCATTATGGTATTCAAAGTCATGGTCATTGCTAATGTTAAAAGAGATTAGTCTTGTAAGGGATTCCTTACATAGGATGAAAATGTATAGGGGAAACGGATCCCCTTGTTTTAGCCCTCTACCACCATGGAATAGACTTGTAGGAGCTTTTATTAACTAACACTTTACAGGAAGTAATTTTAACACATTAAGTGATCCATTTGATGAGCACAGTAGGAAATCTAAAAGCCTTTAATATTGAGAGAAAAAGCACCAATAAACAAATTCAAAGACCTTGTGAATGTCCACTTTTATTGAACAATTTGTAGGAGAATTCTTCCTTCCATAAGATCTAAAATTTTTTGGGCTATAAGAATATTTTTACCTAGCAATATGTTCTAAGAGGCATCTTAAGCTATATTTATAAGGCTACCCATCACTATCTTTAACCTTATAGCTAGGATCTTATAAATAACTTTATACAATGTGTTAGGCTACCCATCACTATCTTTAACCTTATAGCTAGGATCTTATAAATAACTTTATACAAGGTGTTATAACATGACAATTGGTATGTATTCTAGGATAAATAAAAGAGTTAGGATTTTTAAGGATAAGGGTTATGAATGTTCTATTAATCTCCTTTAACATTTTCTATCTAGCAAAAAATTCAAGGATTGAATCAATTACCATATCCTTGACTTATGGTCAAGCATTCTAAGAGATTAGAATTCATGTTGTATATATTAGAATTTAGCTAGATATTTAATCAGATTAAAAATTTTAGATAAGTAGTTTAAATCAGGGTAAATTTGAAATTAAGATTACTTAGATTGAGTAAATTTTATTTAAAATTTATCTTAAATTGAGTTAATTAGGACTAATTAAAATTTACCGAGGTTCATTAAAGTTAATTTATGACTAAAAATAATGGAATTAACCAAATTTTATGCTTAGTTTAAATGAATGAGACTTTTAGATAATGTGGCCCCTATATAAACAACAACAAAATTAAAAAGTATTATGAAACCCTCTTAAACATGTTATGGTCTTATATTTTAAAAGAAACGTGAAATTTAAAAATAAAAATTTTCCTTTTAATAAATATTATACAAGGCTAACTTATTGCATTTGTTTAATGCTTTATATTCAAAGTTTTAATAGAATTCAAACTTTCATTAATGAATAAGAATTAATTATGAATTGTTGTATATAATAATTAACTTAAGGCTAAATATGTAATAATTTGGTTTTATATTTTACTTTTAAAAGTTTATCATAATAGTTGGATACTCATCACCGTTTTAACTTATTTCCATTTTACTAACTAAAATTACTTTAACACAATTAAATATTGTTTTAATTCTTAATTTTATAGACTACTACCATGGAACATGTGTGTGTGTGTGTGTGAGAGAGAGAGAGAGTGAGAGAGAGAGAGAGAGAGAGTTAGGAAATCAACTTTCAATAATTCATAGGCACAACTAAAAAAATAATTTTACAATTTCATGATTGGATCTCTTCAATTAAATAATTTGGAAAAAATGAATCATAAATAAAAGAGTTGAACTACACTTAATTCAAATTTTTGCTAAAATTTTCTTTTCGATTATTAACCTTAAATTGTTCAAGTTTCCAACTTTTGATAGTATCTATAGAGCAAAGAAAAATAAATTAAATAATTTTAGAGGAAAAGACATGAGTACTAGCTTCATGATGCCCTTATTTATATAAAAGACATTATCATCTCTTTTTAATTATAATTAAAGATAAACTTTTAATTATAATTAAATTCCAACTCTAATTATACTTATAATTTATTTTTAATGAAATATCTCATATTTGATTCATAAGTTATTCAAATTTTAAAATTAAGACCAACTTAATTTAAGTTGATTTTTTACTTCTCTTTATGTGCAACCTATTAGGTTCCTAATATTTTGATAATGATTATAAATTATAATTATAATTATAATTCATAATTAGAATTATAAAATTTAAAACATCATTTAATTTATCTTTAACTATCCAATTAAATAATTTATAATCATAAATCAATATTAACATCTAGTACATGTCATGACCATCCAAATATTAGAAATGTTAATATGGTTTAACTCAACCTATTCTTGTAATGTTGTAATGTTGTAATGTATAATTTAATCATTTCTTCATTGGAGATAGAGTGTAGAATTAGTGTCTAGTCTATCTAAGTTCAATAATTTTCATTCCCTTTTATTAAAAAAAGACAAAAGAACATATTGGAAAAAATAATGAATTACAAGGGCAATCTTATAAGCTAGCAAGATAAGACATGCTAGTTGATACAAGTTGTGAGCATAATCAAACTAATGAAACTAGCAAGCAACTAGTACAAGTTATGAAGCAATTATAAGATGTTAGTATCCTAAAGAGAGGCCAATTAGGAGAGGTTATCCTAAATGCTAATAGATACCATTCTTGTAATAAGAATATAAGGAGAATCAATTAGAAATTCTCTTAAAAGTTAAAAGAGGGAGGACTTAAAACCTTTTAAATTTAACAAAAGTAGTTCTCCAATCTGTAAGATTAGATTTGTAGTAACAAACTTTATAGTTTTTCAGCTCCTTAACAGACCCCACAATTTCTCTCTTTACAGATTATGTACATGGTGTATCTAAAAGTCAAAGCATAGATATGTTTTTTCCTTAATAAAAAACTTAGAATTGTTAAGCTAGTTCAAGAGTATCATATGGTTGTTTCTAGTGACATTAAGGTTGCAAAGGGATTGGATTGTATGTTATATACCTAACGAGAATTTATAGACAAAGAAGAGATGAGAATTACATAACTTTTATACTTGTGGAAAATTGAGGAAATTTAGTTTCTCTAAGGTTTTACGCTTATTCTTTGCCACCAACCATATGAATACCAATATTTTTGTAACAATAACCTTATTGCGTATGACTCTACACCAAGAGGGGGATGGACTTTTGCATCTAAAAGAATTACTATATTAATTATTGGTGAATTTAGTGATGCAGAAGACAACTGTAAGAATCATAGTAGTTTTGGTTAGGATTATAGTCAGTTAAAAAATTACTTAGGCTTTTCTGATTATAATTTTAACCTTAGAATTTATAAGGAATTGATGAAGTAAACTAGCCATTAAATTGTAGTTAATAAAGGGACTAGTGGTGCACCAATTTTCATTCTATAATGATACAGATTCTCTATTGCCAATTATACATTTGATGCATTTAGATTTTTTTTGATAAATCAGTAAGAATTTTATACAAATAATAAAAGGTATATACAGACTAGAGATTCCAAAACCGAATCTCTTAGCTACCAAAAGGGTTCAAAAGAATTTACAACATCTCCTTCCATCCTAAATCCATATAACAAAACCCAACCATCCTACTTTATACCATTTTCCTACCAACAGATCTTAAAGCTAACATATCTATTTAATAACACAAGATAATTAACTCAATTCCTAGTAGTACAATCAAGCAACAATAAAAACAACCTAATCGATAGTTAACATAACTAAAAATAATGTCCTAGTTCATTGTCAAGTATGCCCACCTCTCTCATACCTACATTGATAAGCTCGTTGTTGGATCTTCTGGCCACCACTTTTATGAAATTAGGTACTACCATTAGTATCTGTTGTTCTGCTAAATTGCTATGTCAGTAATGTGTTCACTCCAAGCTACGTGTCCTTTAGTGTTTTGAGCAATTAAGTTTCTTGGCTCTACTTCTCTTTTGCTTTATACTAAAGAGGAAGATGAAAACCACTTTGTCTTAACCTGAAAGAAACCTGCAGAAAAAATGTTAGACAATAAACTCTCCCACTCTCACCTTCTCTCGGTGTTTGAGCTGAGTTGTTCCATAATTTGAAAGATCACTTTAGTGTTGAAGTTCCCAAGCTCCCCATAACCAAGGGCTTCATCTTTGAATGTTCTAGCATTCCTTTCACACCACAGATTATATACAGTAACAGAAAGGAGGGTGGTAAAGAAGGGGAAGTTACAGTTACTGTTATGGGAGGATTGGTAGAAACAAGTGGTAATAGAGTGGAGGTTTGTCAGATAGGGTAGATTTATCTGGAAGTGGTTGAGGCAATTTACCCACACTAATTTAGAGAAAGAACATTCAAATAACAAATGTTTTATGGTCTCATTATTTGAAAAAACACAGGGAATAGTGATTTGGTGTATGGAGGTAGAGAAGTTTATCTTGAGTTTGCATCTTTTTCTGAAATGCCAACCAAAAGATGAAAGCACTTCTAGGACTATTTCTTTTACATTAGAACAAATTATACCAAGCAACTTTCTGGTTTAGGGTCTCACGAAATTATAAGATGAGGAGTTTGTGTACTTTCTCAATGAATTAGCTAGCCATTCTAAGCAATCAGTTCTATAGTCATTTGGTAGGTACGGTATAGGCTCCAAGTTACTGAGGAGCTCAGCCTCTTGTCAGCACCACTCGTTATTTCTGATTACTACAAAATACTCTAGTATTCATAAGAAGGTCGGAACCATTAATCATTCTTAGTGTAGGAAAATTCTTCAAGATCCCTCAAGGATGCCAAGGATCATACCATAATAAAGTATTATTCCCATTCCCTATCCTAAATCTGAATTGGTCCCCTATTTTATCCCTCATATATAAGATCTTTCTCTAACTCTAAGAGCTGTTATAAGTAGGTAGAGCACTCCAGAAAGTTGTCCTTCTTAGAATTATTGTATGCACCCACCTAACCCACAGTGATTCACTGTCATTAAATAGAAACCATATTTTGTTCCCTAACACTGTGTTATTCCAAGTGGACAAATGTTTGATACTTAATCCTCTCTCCCTTTTCGGCCTACAAACATCAGTCCATTTAACTTTAGCATGAGACTTATTAGTGATCGTCCCAGTCCACAAAAAATTCCTAAGTTTGGAATCTATTTCTGTAAGGATGGCAGAGGGAAGAATAAAGTGAGAAGACCAGTAAACTTGAAAATTTGAAAGGACAAAGATCACTAGTTAAAGTCTACCAATATAAGATAGATTTTTGGGGTTCCATTTATTAATCCTGACATCAATTTTTTCCAATAAGGGTAAATAGTCCCTCCTAGACAATCTTCCTATTAAGAGCGGAACCCCCCAATACTAAATGGGGAGAGTACCTTTCTTGAGACCCAAAATAAGTTCTATTGAAGGGGTGAGAGGGCTCATATCCGGGGATAGGAAAAATGACTCTTGGAGGGGTTCATGTCTATACTAGATAACCTAGAACAGTCACCCAAGAAAGTCAGCAAAGTTTGTACAGAATTTAGATTAGTATGGCAGAATAAAAGAAGGTCATTCACAAACAAGAGATGGTTAAGTTTGAGGGATTTACATCGCCAATGGTATTTAAAGGAGGGGTTCCTCTCTATGTAATCATTCAAAATCCTCAAAAGGGCTTCTATACAAACAATGAAAAGGAATAGGGATAGGGGGTCTCCTTGTCTTAGGCCAAACTTCCCTCTGAAAAATTTTGAGGGTGAGCAATTGATCAAAATAGCATAGGAGGGACAAGTGACACACTCTTTGATCCAGTCAATAAACTTTTGGGGAAAGCCTATAGCTACTAGTATATTAAGGAGGAAATCCCATTGAATTGAATCATAGGCATTTTAAAGATCCATTTTAAAAGCACATCTCTTGTGGTTGTTTGAAACATGGTAATTTTTGAAAATCTCTTGTGCTAACAAGATGTTATCCCCTATTTGACAGTTCTTAATAAAGGCACTTTAGTTGAGGCTAACAATGTGGTGAAGGGTCTCTTTAAGCCAATTTGCTATGATTTTTGCAATGACCTTATAAATCATGTTGCAACAAAAGATAAGCCTATAATCTACCACTATGGAAGGATAGTCTTTCTTAGGGATAAGAGTGATAAAGATGGAGTTTAACTCTTTAGAAGTTTTCCATTATGAAAAAGTCTTAGATAGCTCTAGTAATTTCCCTCCTTTAATATGCCAAGTATGTGAAAAGAAGAATCCAGTAAACCCATCTGACCCAGGAGCTTAATTCGAATTGAAGGAATTGAAAACCTCCTTAATCTCTTGTGTTGAAACTTCAACAGTAAAAGCTTCTATGAGATGGCCAGGAAAGGAAGGATGAAAAATATTTCCCACAAACTCTTAGGAAGGAAGGAGGTCCTTTTTTTCCCCAGTAGAATTTTGAAAGTATCTAAGGAATTGATATTGAATCTTTTCAAGATTAACTATCCTATTACCATTCTCCACTACCAAATAGTGTATGTTGTTTTTGTTTCGGTTAGGAAAGATGGAGTTGTGAAAAAATCTTGTATTGCTATCCCCTTCTCTAAGCCATTTGATACGGGAAGCCTGTTTAAGGAAGGATTCCTGATCCTTTAGGGCTTTAATTAATTTATTAATGGCTTTGGATTTCATGGAAACTAGTTGAGGGATATTTGGTGTCAGCCTCCTTTGATCTTGTATATTATTAAGGGCAACTTGGCAGTTGTCTACTCTATCATTCATATCTCCTACCTGGCCATAATTAAGAAATTTAAGAGCTTTTTTTAACCATTTTGAGTTTAGAGACTACACAGAACATAGGAGTGCCGTGAACTGGGGAAGACAAAGCATTTTGCACTATCTGATAGAAATTAGGTTGGGAAGCGAGGAAATTTGAAAACCTAAAAGGGGAGAATCCCTTCTGATGATGAGCTAGAGCCTTAACTATAATTGGAGAGTGGTCAGAAATATTTGGATTAAGAAACACAAAATAGGAAGTGGGAAACCTATAGATCCATACCGAATTGATTTGGGCTCGAACTTCCTCGCAATATAACGATCTCCACTTTTTTTGTTGTTCCAAGTGAGTCTAGGTCCACTAGAATTTAAGTCAAACAAATCACAATCCTCCACACACTACCTAAAATCATTCATACCATTCATAGATATGGTGCTTATAGGTTCTGCTTCATGGGAAAATAGAATAGCATTAAAGTCCCCAGCTATAATCCAAGGAAGGCTACCAACATTACTGTGAATGTTTAACAACTCATCCCAAAGATTTTTCCTATGGTTAAGGTTATTAGAACTATAGACACGAGTCATAAGAACACCTGAAACAATCAGTTGATCTAAAGTGCTTAAATTAGAACACTTGAAACAATCAGGGTTCCAGGCTACCACAATCCTAACATTAGAAGCATGACCCACATTACTATAAGAAAGCCATATAGGAAACAAAGAAGCATAGACATTTTGTAAGAAGGAAGGAGACCTAATCCTAGTTTTAGTTAAACACATAAAAGAAGCTGACAGCTTCTTAAGACAAGCTTTGATAGCTAATTGTTTTTTGGGTTTGTTAATCTCCCTAATATTTCAAAAAACTAAATCTATAAACACTCCAAACAAAAACTAGAAAAGGAGCTTCTACTTCTGCTTCCTTCTATTAGCCCCTCCCAAACTAGGACTCTTATTATCAAGGACCAAATCAGAAATAAGAGAGGAAGAATGGGAATTTACCTCAGGATGGTTCAGATCCTCCAAATCTCCACTCGGGGTAGTAGACTTCTCTTGATCCTTGTTATATTCAACTTGCTTCTCATGATCCTTGCTATATGAAATAGAACTAGTAGAATGGCTAGCTTCCTTATCATCTTGGATGCCCATCTTAGGCATTTGCTCAATCTGTTGGAATCCTGTACCCTGATTTTGCTCAATAGGATTCTCTAAATTTTTGACCTCTTTGTTACTCTTAATTAACCTTTCTGAGTCTAAGTCTTGCTCCCTTCTCTGTTGAGTCAAACTATCTATTATAGTCTCATTCCTTTTCACCAATTCCTGTTGGAAACCAGTCTCAAACATTCTGCCCATGGGTGCCCATTCCTTCCTCAGTGTTGGTAGACCAGGCTTCCACTCATACTTTATCTTAGCTTTCTTAAAGCTTATCTCCTCTTCTTCATTATAAGTTGCCAGCTGAAAAGAAGTAGGCCAACTTCTATAATTCTAGTTCCACACACACTCTAGCATACACAGTCCTAGATATATTAGCAATCTGATTATCCATGAGCAAGGGGTGTCCAATTGCACTTTCTATTCTACCCAACCCTTCGGTATTCCAGTATTCTACAAGGATATTGTAAAATCTAGCTCACACCGAGGCACACCGAACTTCTTCTTGTTCTCCCACATTTAGACACCATTTACGTAAGAATAAGGGTTTGCCTTGGATGTGTCAAGGACCCTTCTCCAACACCATATTCAATCCTACCTCCGAATCAAACTTAAAAAAAAAGTCATTTGAAGTTGTAATTAAAACTTCCTTCAGACCGAACTCTAACCAAGATTTTGACAAAGCTCATTGGACAATTGGAAATGTTAGTCTTTTATCATTGAAGAAGCCAATTAGAGCTAGTCAAAGATAAGCTGCACCCTTCTTCACTAATTCTGGTGGGGGAATGACAAATATCTTGTCCTCCTTCACCTTCAGGGGGTAGTAGGTCAAAGTTTTGGCTGCTAAGGATTCCTCATTGCAATTAGCCACCAACGACTTCCACAATTTGATAGTCTCCAGCGGCTTCATTACAAAGGGGTTTGAGATGTTTTCAGGTTTAGGTCTCGGTGGGATCTCCACTGCACCTACATCTATTGGGGGTTTTTTCAATGATGTGTTTTGGGTAAAGTTGATGGAGGAAGTTTTAAGGGTTTGATTTTTGTGCAGGGAAGAGCAGATATTGTTTGGATTTGAGTTTTGGAGATTAAGGTTGGGGGAAATAGTCTTATAGGTAGGGGATAGAGTATGTAGAGGAGAAAGAGGCGGTCAGGTAGAGGGAGAAGAAGAAAGAGAAGCCATGTAGAAGGTTAGGATCTCCCCAGCGATCTAGAAATTATGAAACAGCTTGACACTCTCACTCTTATTACTCATCGCTCTCATATGTTCCATTCTTTTATTTTGATAGTTGCTCCCTCATCTTTAGGTGTTAAGTCAAAAACTATAAGGAAATAGTTTTGGGTTTCACTTCTTATAATTTTTATCCATTTAAGAAGTAAGTAAATATCCATTTAAACTAAAAAGCTTCCCTATTAATAAGTTTACTCCATCCTCTGTTTGGCAAAAGAGTTTTGTAAATAATTTCCATAGATTGAATGTTAATTGCAGCTTCCAAATAAGGCTTATAAACCTCTTTACATCTTAGATTGGTGGGATGTTTAGTATTTAAGAACCCATCCCATAAGAAAACTCTAAATATCCTATCAATGGTTTTAATTAAGGATTTGGAGAGAAAAATATGTAAGAACTAGTAAGTATGCAAGGAGTTGAGCATTGAGTTGATTAATTGCAAATTACTAACAAAGAAAAGAGTTTTTCTACACCAATTGGATATGCTTTTCTGAATTTTCTCTAGGAGTGAAAGGAAATATTTGTGATAAAGCTTATTAGTTGACATAGGAAAACTAAGATAAGTGAAAAGACGATCTTTAATTTAAATACCTAAAACTAAAGACAAATACCTGGTAAGATGAATAGCTTTTAGTGAAAAATTAAATGACTTTTATTCCTGTTAATAGAGAAACTAGAAAGCTACTAGAAAGTATTGAGGAAGGACATTACGACCCTTATAGATTTGTCAGTAACTATAGAAAATAAAACAAAAGTCATCAATAAATGAAAGAGCATAAATACTCATCTTTTTTAGACTTGCTATTGAAATTAAAGTGACCATGTAGATTGATATTTAAGCTAGTAGCCTTGATAAAGCTTCTATATATAAGATCAATGGATAAAGATGAATCCTTTTCCCCCCTTTAACTAAGTTGGTTAATTCACCATTAACTAAGGCACTAAGGGAAAATGTGGAGATACGTAGATCAATCTAATCAATGAAATTTCTAGGGAAATAAAATGCTTCCAACAAGTGAAAAATGAAGCTCCAATTGATTGAACTAATGCCATATGTAAATCATTTTAATGGCATAATTCATAAGAGAAAGCTATCCTATTATAGTTCTTGATCTAATGACTTGTTATTCTTTATAAGCCTTTAACAAAAGAAGCACCTTTGAATACATTGATGAGGGTTTTAATGACATTCTTTAATCTAGAGGTTAAAATTTTAACAATGATTTTATATATTATGCTATAACAAGAAAAAGGTCATTAATGGATGACAGAAGAGGGATCTAAGGTTTTTAGGAAAAGAAAGAAAAAGGTTTTGTTGATTTCTTTTAGCATTTTTTTTATTCTTAAAAAATTCATTAACATATTAAATCCACTCTCTTAAGTAAGAGCCAAGAATTTCGAAAACAAAAGGGCTTTCAAACTAGCAAGTCATGGAACTTTTCCTAGCTTGAGTTCAAATATCACTCTTCCCACGTCATCATTAGTGAATGGTTTATATAATTTGAAGCAACTTCAAGGTTAAATGATTTGAAATAAACGACTTAAGTATATTTAGAGATAAGGAATTGCTTGAGTGAATCATCTTGGGTAATGGCTAGGATTCCATTGATATTAAAGAGGTAAATGATTCTATTTAATTTTCTTCTAGCACTGATTTATCTACAAAAGAACTTTGTGTTCTTATCACCCGCTATAAGTGATTGAATTCTAGACCTCTGTCTTATTTGTGAGTTATAGAATTTTACAGCTCTAGAATGAGAATTTAGAGTTATTTCCTCTTCATTTAATAAGTAAGGGATATTAATTTAAGAGTTTAGATCCTCTTAAACTATAGAAAGTCTACTCTTGGGTTCAAAAAAAAAATGCTTTTTGAGTATTAATGAATTAACTTTTATTCAAAACTTTAAGCTCATTTTTCCCTTTCTTAATTTCTTGTAACAAATGTAATCTTTTTGACCTATAAAATTCATAAAAGAGCCTTTAATTATAGCTTGTTCATGCCCATTTGCCTTAATTAAGAAGTTAATAAAATGAAATTTGAACCTCCTAGCTTGAATAGAGACGACATTCTGAATGGTTAATGGAAATAGTTTAAAAACAAAAAAAATCCCAAATAAGACCTTACGTTTAGAAATTTCAAAATCCATTCCCTATTTATGAAAGCCCTATCAGGTTTCTTTTTATAAGTCATTTTCCATTCTGCTTATTGCTCTACATAAAAAAATTTATGTCAAACTTTAAATTAGTGACTTGTTTTTCACTTATACATTCTCTAAAGTCCCTATTGAAGTTCTAAAAACATGTATTGCCCTCATTTTTGACATATGTATGGTACTATTAAGGTCTCCAAGAATGATTCAAAGGGAGCTAATGGAAGTATAAACATCGTTTAGCTTATTACATAGTTTCTATGAAAAGAATTGGAGTCATATATAAAGGAGATAATTATTTTTTGTAAAGGTAATAGCTAGATGCATCATTTTGATCAGAGGAAAAGACTAAGAAACATCAATCATATAAGGATTCAAAGTAATAACCAAATGCCAATTATGATGATATTGGTGATTAGTGAGAGTTATCTAATTCCTCTTCAAGAAATTTATCTTGCTATATTTCTCAATATCTAGCTTGAAATCCAAATAACCTATAAATATAGGTTTTATTTCCAAAAGATAGTCTCTAAGAATTTTGTTGCAATTTGGGGCGATTTATACCTATCGCATTCCAAGATAGAATGGATACTATGAGGGAATATGGTTTCTAAAACATTTGGAGCCTTCCTTCCTATTTGATTTCCTTTTGCTAACTATTTTGAAATCCTTAATAGATGGTACTTGATTCACTTAAGGAGTTACCTTATCCATTTAAGGGCTTGGCAAAGGGATTTATAGGATATTATTTGTAAGAGTAGATGATACAAGTTATGGAGGATCTGATAAGTCTTTAAAGATAGCTAATATCTTGAGGGAACTTTTCGAAATTTTGTTTTAAATACTCAATCCTTAAAGAGGCCTCATAGTAGGTTGATTTATGACATTAACTCCAGTATTAGGGATAAACGGAAGGGTTGCTAAAAGGTAAGTCATTAAGGGGGATCTAAAATAGGAGTAGTTTTACAAAAGAGCTTCACCTACACCTTCTTCATAAGTGTTTACTCTCATTAACTCAAACATTCCCCTTTTTAAAGAGCTTTATAGTGGTTTTCCATTATTTTCCTTAGAGCTTCAGAAAGGGCCTCCATTAATATGATACTTTAATAGAGTCCTTAATGATGAAGTACTATCCTCTTTTTAGACGTTATTACTTCATCTATACATATTAGCCTACTAAGGAAGCTTTTCAAATAACTTAAACCCCTTGTGGATTAGTACTCTAGAGGTACTAAGTGGAATTTAACCTAAATAAGGACTTGATTATGCTTAATACTGTCCAATTTAAGGCCTGGTTTGCATTGTTAAAGAAATATAGGAATTATATTATGATACTAAGTTCAAACTTCAAAGGTTTTGAGGTCAAAAAATTAGATTGAAAGGTGAAAATAAATAGGTTATCTTTATCAAGGAGAATTTATTTTCATGCTAAACATTTCTAATTGTTAATAACCTAAGAATTATCAATTGGGGAGGCAAGTCTCTTCCCTAAAAAATATCCTATCATTGTTGATGACTATGAACTTGCTTTCAGTTTTATAATAACTAAAGGTAGAGCAACTATAGGAGTACCATTAGAAAATAAGTAAGGGGAAAATAGAGGCTAGAGGAGGAAGCATCCCCTACTACTTACTTTCAATTAAGCAAAGTGATAACTCTTATAAGAGGTTGCACCAAACAACATGAGAGTTTGAATGAGCGAGGATTAAAAATAAATGGAGTTTCATTAGAATGAGCAACAGTGGAGTCCTTGAAAGGGGAGGTCAAATATGTGATACTTTAAAAGGACAAATAAGAGGATCAGTGGTATGAAGAAGAGCAGAATTAGTGAAGGGGGATATAACACATCAGGGGAAATGCAGGAAATAAAGGTACTATTGATAAGTGAAGGAAAGTTGGTAGGACTAAGAGCTGAAAATTGGTTAGAAACTAACCAGGAGGGAGATGATATTATAATATAAGAGGAAAATAGCTAAAGGAGTTGGTAAATTTTTAAAAGGTCATTCCATAAACAATAATAAAACTAGGAAGAAAAAATAAACCCCCTTAACAATAAAGGAACGTGATAAAAGTAGTGCGACAGAAGTAAGGAGAGAGATCAAAGAAAAAGAGGAATTTAAGGGGCATAGCAAGGACAAGGAAGGAGGGAGACTAGGAATAGAGGTGACAAATGAGGGAACTAGAAAAACAGTGAAGAATACTAAGAGAGGAAAAGGAAGAAAGGGATAAGAGAATAAGACCAAGAAAGAACCTAAGGCACAATCTAATCATGTTCGTTCTTACTAATTAATAAGTTTATAATTGATATTTGAAAATACCTTTTCAAATATTAATGCACTCTGGCTACAGATTATTAAATCACTAATAATTAAGAACAATAGAACATTCTCGTTGATTGCTTTAATGTGGTGAATCCTTTTTTGACTTACTTAAATTTCTCATTAAAATTCATACTATGTTTAAGTACTACCGAATAAGTTATCTTAAATAGAATAAATCAAAAATAGCATCAAAACATAGTAATTCTCAAGTGAGATACTTTGAAAATCTCAAGTTTAAGGAACAATCATATAACATTATAATGAGTAAATTCACAAATACATAAGTAACCATTTGGATCTTTATAATTAGGTTAGTTCATTGAACTTATTCTATAACAAGAACCCATATATTTGTTTAAGTATCTTTATGCTTTAATTTATAAAATCAATTATTTTATTTATAAGAAATTAATATAATTTGTGTTAATTTTACCATTCTAGCAATATCCTATCTTGATGAAACTACAACTAGGAATAATTTAGGAATAATATATAAATACAAATTAATTCTCATAATTATAATTTCATTATAATTTGAATTGCATGACAATTATTCAAGAAATTTTACGTTTATTATTTAAATATCAAATATAATAAAAAATACATAAATATAAATTATGGATTTATTAATTAAAATAATAATGTCATATATTAAATTACATCTAACCAACTAGCTACAAGGCTATAAATTAGCAATCTCTCAATTGCACTAAAACTAATTGCCTATGTATCTAATACCATAATCATCCATATACCAACCATTTCTATTTTGAGATAATGGCTTAGTGAGAGGATCTACAAGATTCTATGTAATGCAAACTCGCTTTAGTTTATTTTCGTTCTACTATACTATCTCTCTATTTAAGTGAAACTTCTTGAATATATGCTTACACTGTTGATGAGATATTGGTTCCTTTGCCTATTCAATGGATTCATTTTTTTTACAGTATGATACTATTGGCTCACAATGCTAGGAACAACTCCAAGTTCAATGATGAACTTTTTGATCCAAACTATTTTCTTTGCCACCTCTAACATTAGAATGTACCCTACCTTGGTTATAGATTCTACAATAGTGGATTGTTTAAAACTTTTCATGGGTTTTGAGTTGGATTTGAAGAAATCTTGATCAAGTAAAGAATGAAGGAAAAGTAGTAAGTTTTTCTAGTTTTAATTTCTATTCTTTGCATGGAATGGTTTTGGTGTAAGATCAATGGTGATTTTAATATGCAATGAAGTAGACAATAAGTTTGGAAGTATTTAATGGTTGAAATCAAGAAAGTAAACCAAATGATCAAGCTTGAGAGAATCTTCCCTGGCTAAGGGTTTTGGTGTGATACGATTCAAAAGTCAATTTTTTGTTGAAGATTATAAGAGAGATAACCACATTTAGTGAAATTTTGTCTTTAGTTATCAATTCACTTGACCATCAAATTGGGTGATTCTAATTGGAGATGAAACCTAAGACATAGTAATAAAAATTCCTAGAAGAGACCTTAACCTAATTTTAGCTTAATGATATTGAAATTTGAGATTAATTATGGTAACCTAATACTGTCCCTGTGTTAAAGCAACTTGTGATATTTGGTATATGTTTCGTGAATTATAAGTTGAAATGGCATGATTTTTGATGCTATAGAAACTAGATACATAGGTGGAACAAATGTCTAGAAGACCTTAAAACCTAATTTAAGCATTTACTATATGAAAATTAAGGAAAAAACTAGAGGTATAGATTTTGGATATGGGCCATAACCGTGACTCATCATGCATGATTGTGATATGGTGAATTAAATGGGGGAGAATGTGTTTTGAAGAAATTTGTAAGTTAGATTGGGTAAGTGACTTTTGAAGTTAGATTTGAAAATAGAGAACAATAGGTTAGCTTATGAAAGTAAGCATAAATACGATTAGCATACATGTTACACAATTAAATACTAATCTCAAATTTGGTTAAACTAAATTATAGTTTTAATTTCTTATTTCCTAATTTGAAATTAAATTCCTAATCAAAATGCATTTTATGTAGATAAAGGAGAGGCACAAAATGCGTGAGTATGCTTGGTGATAAGTTTGTGAAACAGTGACTTTTATGCAAATGGTTTTTATTTATGAAAAATAGAAAAGTGTAAGTGTACTTTAAATTGAGTTTATGCAAAAGGTTTTCATTTGATCATGAAATGAATATTTATGATGAGTTTTATGCAAATGATATTTTGCAAGTGAATATTGCTAGCATAAGTGTACGCTTTGATAATATATGAGTTTTAATTTGAAAATTAAATTGTATATGATTGGGAGTTACATTGAAATAATTCAATTATGAATCCTCCCGTACTTGTGCTCGAAAATAAGATGAGTTGTAAATGTAAGAGTTGCTTTTGCCTATGGTACACTGCTAGGCTTTATACATGTTATTATATTGGTATATTAATGGCGGTTAACCTATTACGGATAAGTGATGTAGAACCAACTCTGTAAATAGTGGTTAACTAGTCATAGGTAAGTGATGTAGAATCAGCTCCATGACTTATTATGAGTAAGCAATGCAGAACCAGCTCCATAACTAGTGGTTAATTGGTCACCGGTAAGCGATGCAAAACAACCCCGTGACTTGAGGCCTAGTGTACTGTATGGTAAAAAAAAACTAGTAGTCGGCTATGTTGAGTAAAGAAAGTCATTAAAAAGAAATGTTGCCACTATTTATTTTTAAAAGTAATTTGAGAGGCACCGTATAATACCAATTCTAGTGGTTGACTTATTTTCAGTATAAAATTTTCAAAAAACTTATTATCACCACTATTTATTGGTTAAGGAAAAAAAGGAAAATGGAAATTTTTATATGATGGGGTTAATTTCAAAAAAGCCTTTCGAAATAGTATTTCAGACGAAGAAGAAGAAGAGTTGTTGTTGCCAGCCACTCCATATCATTCCTTTCTAAGTTCATTTCTTATTTCTCTTGTTATTTACTTCATATGATGTATGATTTGGATATATAGATGATGAATACTTGTTTAAGGATGTTCTAAACTCATTTAGGATTAATTCTTGAATCAGTTATAATTTGATTGCTTTTGATGATAATGTATTCGGGTGTTTTGATTGTTTATCATTTTTGCATACTTCAATAACATATTGAGAGATTGAACTAATAATAACATAATTTGTTTAGGTAATGAGAATTACAACCTATTAGATCACATAAACATCAAATCGGTAATTATATAAAGAGAGATCTTATGTGAGGGCCTGATTTTCTATTAGAGTGCTTAAGAACTAATTGGAACAAAGGTTGTTTTGTCAATTGAGAAATTGCAAAATTAGAAGTTTAGATTCAATAAGGAATATAATTTAAGGTTTAATGATTAGGTCTCAAGAGAGAATAATTAACCTTTTAAAATTTTAAGATCAATTCCTATTAACTCAAAAATAATCAAGCTAATAATTTATAACAAAATGAATCCCCTTTTCTCATAATTGGTTAATCGTGCCTTATGTGATTGCTTGATTGTAGTTATGCTCTATTTTAATTTCCTTGTGTTAATTTCAGAATTTCGTTTTGTTCAATTCATAAGCAAATTGTTCAATTGTTGTTTTAGTTTTTATTTTTATTTTTATCTCACTCATTATAACCTTAGATAACATTAGGATTCAATTATTTCATTAATTGCTTGAGGGATCAATACCTTAATTATTACACTTTACAACCCATGCACTTGTGAATTATTAAGAGTTTTATAAGATTTGAAACTTGCTTAAGAATTTTTTGGTGTTGTTGTTAGAGAATTAGTTAGGACTAGTTAGATTCCTATAGTCTAAGGAATTTTTGCCTCTCTTGTGTCCTTATGATTGCATGAACACAAGAGTCACTTAAAGTTCAAGCAGGATTGCCCAAACATTAGCAGTAGATATCCCCCAATTGGAACAAACGATTCGAAGAGTAAGATGTTAAGAAGAAGTAATCGAACACACAATGTCAAAAGAGTTTCCTTAAGAATTCAATCAAAGAGTAAATAAAGGAAACCAGTAGCAAACATAGATGGATTTCATAAGACTAGGATTCATAGCTACAAACCAAGTCATCACTCAACCACTAGTACAAACAGTGTCATTTGAGATTAAACCAGCATTGTTAAACATGCTATAAACCTACGTGCAATTTTATGGGTTAATGAATGAGGATCCTAATGCTCACTTAGTGAACTTTCTGGAGATATGCAATACTTTTCGATATCATGGGATGCCGGATGATGCTGTTAAGATGAGTCTTTTTCCTTTCACATTAAGAAATTAAGCCAAAGTATGATATCACACCTTAAACCTTGCAAACATTATCACTTGGAGTCGTTTGTGCATGTGTTTCTACATAAATACTTGCCTTTCACAAAGACAACGAAATTGATAAAGGAAATCACAAATTTCCTACAAAGTGATAAGGAGTCACTTTACGAGGCATGGGAACAATATAAGGATTTGCAAAAGAGGTGCCCAAACCATAACCAACCTAAAGAATTTATTTTGTAAATCTTTTACAATGTAGTAAACCCAACCACGTGAGGCACTATAGATGCAACATTTTGAGGATCTATAATAAGAAAGACAATTAAGGAAGTAAAGGAGTTACTGGAAGAGAATGACGAGTAACAATTGTTTATGGGTGCTTAATGGAAGTTTACTAAAAACATCCTTTCAAGAGCAAAAGGGAGCCACTATTGTTGATTTGATAACATAAATGCAAGACAAAATTGACAGCGTAGTACGATAACTTAACAATATGATAGTCTCCTCTTCAGCTCCTATGAAAGCAATTCAGTAGAGATGTCAACTATGTTGACAAGACAACCACGATACCATCAACTTGTTCTTAATGCAAACAAGTGAAACAAAGCAACTCAACTACATAGGAACCCAATTTGATCGAGGAGGAGGGAATAATCTATACTCCAACATGTATAATCCTAGGTCACTAAAATTTTCTTGGTCAAATAATACAGAATGTCAATTCTAACCTCAAGATCCTCGAGAATTTTGACAGAAAAATCCAAACTCCATAGATGTTGACCTCCTAAATTTTTCTTGAGGATCAAGTATGATTCGAATAAATTATGAGGTCTTTAACGGATTATTTTGTCGACTTAATTATTATGTTAATGTTGGTAAAATTTTATGACATAGATTAATTGAATTGAAGTATTAATGTTATAAGAATGTATGAAGGGCATTGTTGGAAGTTCACTTAAGGGTATAAGACATAAGGCTTAAAGGAAGGAGCAAAATGGACATTGCACACTCATTAAGGTTATTAAAAGAAGAAGAAGTTATTGTCTTGTATTTTTAAGAAGAAATTGTGGGTGAAGAGAAGAAGAGAAGAAAAGAAGAGAAAAGCTAGGGTTTGAGATTCTTGAAGAGTTTGAAGAATTTGGAGCTTCAACAAGTAAGTATAAGCATTGTTCTTCTTGAATAGATGAATGAAATATGTTTTGATGTTATTTAAGAGATGAATATGTGTGGGAAGTTGTTAAGAATGGGTAAATGCATATGTTTAGTTTTTAGGGTTAATGATCAAAGATAGATTTAGATGTATTTGTCAATGATATTGGGTTTAAATGAAGTTGGAAATGAAGTAGAAGTGATGGTTTAATGTTAGATGGGTTATATGTGAAATGTGGAAAGTAAAAGGTTATAAAATGAAGCAAAAAATGTTTCTAGAGTACGTTTCCGTAAAAGTTCGCCGCAGCGAACTTTTCAGCATGAACTTTCCAACACAGAACATACTTCGGTGTTTTGAGCATAACTTTTTGTGTAGTTATCAAAATGGAGTGATTTTTGAATTGGTGTAAAATAGAGACAAGGAATACAAATTGTATGAAGGGATTGAGTTCAAATTCAGTCTCTAAAGATTTCAAGTTTTGGATGGAAATTGAGCATAGAATATTGTTTCAATATATGAGCAGTCTAAAAATGTTTGGAGTATAACTTTTAGGTTTATGAACCAAATTGAAGGATTTTTGAGTCATTAGAAACTTAAGACAATGAGCAATATTTTTCTATAAGAAAATATTATCAAATTTCTTCATTTACTTGATCATAAATTGAAATTCCTATTGAATGGAATTTTGGCTATTGTTAAAGGAAATCAAGGAAGGCAAGAGGAGCAAAGTATGAGGCACCTTTAAGCAAGTCTTTAAGTAAGGAAATCAAGGTGGGTACATGTTTATAATAGAGTAGATAAGCCACTACTATTTTTCTTTAAAGCAAAGAAGTTTACTGATTTCAATTGCATCATAAGTGTTGCATCTTTTGCTTTTGCATGATTTGTGAAATCTGCTATATGTTTGCTACATGAACTGTGTAATGATTTATAAAGAGATTTTTCAAGTGATTTCTGAAAAGAATAGCAAGTTTATGAAATCAAGTTTTGAAAGCACATATGAAATATTGTATACTCATGAAACTCAAGTTTTCAAGAACTACCATTTTGGGTAACACAGTTTACAAGATTATGAAATATATGTTATGTGGGTTTGGTTTGGTCCATTATGATGTCAAATGCACTTTGACTAAAGACTTCTCCCACCTACCCACTAATGGCATAGAGCTCCTTCATGGACACCCTCATGTTCACGACTACACAAAATCACTATGTGAAATTGTGTTAGCTCATTCTGTTCACGACTACACAGGACCCTTTATGAGAAATGTGCTAGTTCGTTTTGTTTATAGACCTTCCAGACCATTCTGATATGCTTATGTGCTCATGATATGTTTGACATGATGGATGCATACATGATTTGTACTATTGTGAGTTTTCAACAAATTGAGAATTTCATGAAATAAGTGTTTTATGATTTTTAAATGCGGAATTACTTTAGTTATGAAAAGGTTCAATGGAAATGAGTTTTATAAAGGATTTTTGCTTATTTATCAATTATAAACTTGTTACCCACGAACTTCAAGCTCACCCACTTTCATCCACATCTTCAGGTGAAGAAAATGAGGTGGAGTCAAAGAGGGTCAAGGCATCTCTCCAAGTTGCATATTTTTGTATTTTAAACTAGATTTAGTAACAACGAGGCTTTTAGTTACATTTCAAGTATTATTGTTGAAGTATCTTATGTTTTTTAGGATTATGAGACATTGATGTATTGTGGTTTAAAATGTCATTACGGCTTTATAAAAACTCTTATCTTTTGATGTTAATGAATTATGAATTACGTATGGATGCCATTAAGTGAAAATATGAATTTGCATATAGATAAGGTTGAGTTGAAATTAGGGATACTTGAGAAAGTAACTGATTTGAGATGATGAATTTTTGAACAGGAATTGTGGTTACATATAAGTAAGATGTGTTTTGGAAAAAGAAAGGTAGGAAATTATGAAGGATGAGAATTTGTGTTAAGCAAGGAATTAAATCAGTAGAGATTAGAGAGTATGATGAAATAATGTTGGTAGTTAAATGGTTATGAAATAATATTGGTTACGAGGAAGTGATTTTGAGGCAACTAAGACTACAATTAAGGTTAGGAAAGATGGAAGGAAATTCGGTGTGGTAAATTGAGCATCTTCACCGCAGCGAAGTCAAGAGTTCACCACGGCAAACATTTCCTGAAGGATCACGAAAAATTACTTCAGTATTTTCACAACGGTGAGACTTTAGTTTGTCACGGCGAAGAATTTTCTCCCGACGATTCGCCACAGTGAACATTCTGTTGCCACGGCGAAGTCCTCCCTGACAGATGCCGTGATTTTTGGAATAACCCTAAGGAGGTTTTCAATTAGAAACAGCTCAAGTCTTATAATATTCTGCAAGAGTTGGACTTCGGAATCGGGGTCCAACAATAGATGCTAAGTTAGACAAAATCTTGGACAAGATTATAAACATAGATGAAGCTCACATTAGGTTAGAAGGAAGATTGAAACAAGTAATAAAGAACCATGCCTCTTTCATCCATAACTTAGAAGTTGGTAGATGCATTGTATGCGCAAAGTGTAGGGAGCCTTCTGAGCAACATTGAAACAAATTCGGTGCATTGTATGCTCAAAGTGTAAGGAGCCTTCTGAGCAACATTGAAACAAATTCAGAGGAAAGGATAATGGAAATCACCTAGGCCACTGAAGAGAAGTTTGACCAAGTTAAAGAAGAAAGAAAAGGGCTAATGAACATTTCTTGCAAAGTAAATACATCCTAAAGAGATTCAAGGAGCATTAACTTGCAATTCCATACACCATTTTAAAGCAAAGCAAGTTAAAAGAAGCAGAGTTGAATGAGATTCTTGATATAATAAAGTAATTGAAAATGTGACTTGCCTTTATGGGATCCATAAAAGAGAAGTTAGCAAATAGAGAGGAACTGAAGAAGTTGGAATATGAAGTATTAAGTAAAGAGAACTCCAATGAAGTGGCAACACTACCATATAAGCAAGATGATCCAAGGAATTTTTATATCCCCTGTACTATTGATAGTGTCAAAGTGGATAAGGCTTTTGCAGATTTATGAGCTAGCATAAGTATGGAGCCTTACACTTTATGCAAAAAAATGGAGTTAGGTGAAATAACACCAACCGAGATGTGTTTTCAAATGACTAATAGATCGATCCACTACCCTAGGGGCATAGTCAGGGACATTCCTATTAAGGTTGACAAAGACTTCACCATCTTAGACATAAAGGAAGATTTGGAGCTACCCATTATCCTTGGATGATCATTTTTAGCTATTGGTTAGTCTCTTATAGATGTTAATGGAGGTGAGTTAACTCTAAAAGTAGGGGAAAAGAGGCTTTCATTTAAAGTGTCTAATGGTAAAGAAAGTCCTTTCAAATCTATGGATGCTATCAAGAGAAACAAATCTTGCGAAAAAGTTGAGTGGAGTTATACTCACAAGGACCCTCCAAAAATGTTGGACCCCGATCCTTCAGTGGAAATTAGAAATATTAAAATAAATTCAATGGGTGTTTTCGGATATGAATTGTGTTATAGAAGTCTCTATGCCTTGAGGAAATTGATGAGAAAAAAAAGAAATTATTGGTTTTGATGACTCTGAAGATTAGTTTTGGTTATGAAAGTTTAAGTTGATGAGATGATTG
>JANZLD010000004.1:37158750-37169194 GCA_026413575.1 Erythroxylum carthagenense | reverse complement strand
AATATTATAAACCAAATAATCTGAACAAATAGGTCTCACGAGTCAAAGCATAACAATTGGAATTCCCCGACTAAAACGATTTAGCTACTCATAACGAAATTAAACAAAATAAGGTTCTTAATTAACATAATCTAAATAACAAATGAAAGAAGAAAAACTAGAAATGAAATTCTGGAAATTAATCCATGATGATGCCTTGCGTCCTCCCCTTGGTATTGTCACTGTTGCCTCACAAAAATCCAAAGACCAAAAAAAGAGTCCTCCCCTGGCTGCCGTCCTTCACCTTCTATCTCCTAGGTTTTTGTGTCCCCTTTTGAAATTGCCGTGGGCCCCCTCTTGATGGCTTCTTTTCCTAAACAACGTGGGCCCTTCCTAATTAACCAAAAGCTTTAAAATCTTCCTCTTTTAGGCTGCCACGTTGCTTTCCCACATGCTACTTACTTGTTTAATTCTTTTGCCTCTCTCTTCAATTGCGTCATATACGTTCTCGCTGGATGGACTACTGTCCCTCTTCCTTGTGTCACATGTTTATTGTTGATTTCCCATTTAATTTTCCTCCATATGTCTGCACATCTTTTGTCCAAGTCTCCACCTATTGTTGATTTATTTCAGCCCATTAAGTTAATAAACGCCGCACAAGCATTCTGGGTCACGCCCCTGTACTTCCACTTTATACGATGCTTCTCCCTGTTGCCTTGATTTAATTTGCAGCCTAAATTAGTCTCTGATTTCCTCTTAATTTCCCACCTCATGTAAAAGTTATAATTTCCTACAAGGAAACATTAAATCAAGTTAAGTCCCAATAATTGAATCAACAAGAGGAGTAAAAAGGAATAATTAAAACATAAATATTGGACAAATATGCACTTATCAATAACCTTTGAAATCGTCGCCAAATACTTAAGTAACAAACTAACTCTTTTATTTATAATTGCGAATTTACTAACTTTGACTTCATCATTTTGTGACTGAACATCGTATTAGTAAAAATCAAATGTAATATTATTGACAATGATTCTAAGTCTGAAAATAAATTTAGCTAATAACAATGTCAAATCTTTTCAATAATTTATGAAACCATAAACTCAAAATTAATTAATATTAGACAAATTTGTATTTTTTCTCTTTTAAATTATATGAATTGAAAATTTTATATGTTGTCACAAAATTCAAAGAGTTTTAACATGACGTTTAATATAATGATAAATGATTCTTATAGAAAAACAACAAATAATGATATATCGTAAGTAATATATGGTACGTAATACAAGATTTTAATTAGAACATTAACAATTTTTACATACAAAACAATAAATAAAAAGAAAAAGATAATGAATTTCACGCCTATTCCATCAAAGAGAAAAAGATATAATTATTTCCTTTAGATTTCATGTGACATAAGACTCGATAGATAAGGTAAAAGAGTTCCTTATGTTTGGATTCCTGGGAAGGTTCCTTATACAATCAAAGACATCAACTGAAATAGAGAAAGATCTTCCCCTAGGAGTTGGTTTATTGATAATCTCTTCCATCAACTTGTTAGATTTAACTAAACTAGCAAAAGATACATTGAACGATTTCCCAGATGCATTATGGAAAGTTGAATTAGATGAATTGCACGTATGATGTGTTTCTCCTAAGGATAAAACATTATAGAAAAATCACCTTAATTTCTTCAATCTTCATTGAAAAATTAAATCATAAAAACTAAACAAGCTAAAGCAAATGATATAAGGAATCTAAATTTGAACACATGCATACCCGATTAAATGACTCCATCATCGTCACAACGAATAGGTATAGTTTTTGCAATCGAAGACTATTTTATCAGGACGTCATCACCACCTCCATTTTCATCTACATTCTCTTAAAGATTCAGGCAAGCTTTACATAACATATAGTATATACAATCACATGTTTAACTAATAACTTCTTAACAAAAAATGAGATACAAATAATAAAGAAAGAAACCTAATTCGAATGATACTTAAAACCTTGGAGAATATGATTGGTCATTGAAGGCAATCGGTGATTAGACTTTGGTGAGCAAATTTGTTATACAATGATTTGTTCTTTAGAAAGGAGAATTCTATCAAATACCTCCCATTGGAGCTAATTTTTTCCACCATAAACTATCTGAAACGTCAAAATTTTGTGATGAATTTATGTTTATGAAAAGACAATAGAAACAAAAACAGGTCATATATATAATCAATATAAAAGCAAAGTGTAAAATTAAATAAGGAAAAAATTTATATGAAGTTTTATGCAATTAACAAAATATTTATAGAAGAAGCAAAGATCATCGGATTTTTTAGCTAGCAAAAAATCCCTTGTACAAGCACATTTTAAGTTTGGTACTCACCCTTAAAGATTAATTAAACCCAGAGCACATGCCACCATTTAATATGTGATCTGACATCATTAATAATAAAAGACTTCTTATTTAAATGTTCTTTTCACATTTGAAACACTTCTAAGATTATTAATGGACATCAATAAGTCAGTACAACTAGTTGAATTTGACTTTATAACCTATCCATATAAGATAAGAAAGTTTCTATTACACACATAATTGGTACTTTTATACATTGTCTATTCCAAACATAAGTCACAACCTGCACAAGTACACTACCAAATTATACAACATATACCATATTGAAACATTTCTTTCATGATTGCTTTCATTAGCAGCATATGGACATACCCTATAATGACATAATCATTGTGACAATTCTTAATATTGATTCTAAAAAAATTTGAAAAAGAAGAACAACAATTTCATTGCTTTTAAATTTGAAAAGAAAAATAACATACAAACATTAACTGTGGGGTTTTAAGGGGCATGGGCTCCCCTTTCATTTCACAACTTTAAAAATGTAATGAATATGTATTATGGAAATGAATTACTTGGAAAACAAAAACCCTTATATGGAGAAGAAGACGAAGATGAAGACACGCATTGGTGATGAAGATGCAGACAAATACCGGAGACGAAGACAAAGTTGGGAACCTAAACACTGAACTGGAAGAGGCTTAATTGTAGCTATAAAGAGTAAGACATAATGAAAATGAATATTTATGTCCTGTGTTTGTTTAAGTTTTCAATTTCATAAACAATGTGATTTTGGCTTCACCTTTGGGAACGAACACAAAAATTATCATGAAAAGATCAAACTTTCACAATGATTTATAAAAACCATAGCCAAAAGAGTAAATGTAATGTTGATTATCTATATCAATATATTAATACAATCAAGTATCATTATATTAGTTATAATTACTATCTATGCATTCATATATCATTATATTAATTACTGTATACAATTATATTAATTACAATATAATTAAAAAATAAATATTAATATCATGATATATGTTTAAATGTTGATTCATTTGATCTACTACACTTAGTGATTAATGTCTTACAAATGATTAGGATACTCATTTTAGCTCATATTCAATTTTAGGTACATTTCAGAAGTGAAAGAGATAAAGTGAGTTGAAGGGACTACATTTGAGCCATTTTCTGAACATTCACAATCCTTTTTCTTCATAGAGTAAAAAGAAGAGGATTAAAAGCAAGAGAAGACAATTAAATACCAAGAAAGATGAGACATATGTTGGAAATACGAAGAAGAAGAAGATTAGAGTAAGAAGAAGACAAAAAAATGGAAAGGAATGAAGAATGAACCATTAAAATGTCTCATGACCATGATGGAAGAGTTGCATAACTATGCGTGTGTGTGTCACGGCTATGCAACAAAAGATAGTGATTGTCATAAACCAAAAATGATGCAAGGTGATGCCATGTCATGCTTCTTTGTCACCAGTCATCGATGCCTGCTCACAACAAGCCAGCTCCCATACATTTTCATAATAGCCATCTATGCTTCTCATGGTGATGCCACTTGCCATGCTCTTATGTTGGCAGCTCCTAAGCATACATGCCTCTCATTCAACTAGCTGCTTCTTACCCTATCGCCTACACATTCTCATTCCAACCAGCTCCCATGCATTCTTCTCATGGTGACAGCTAGCACCTGATATGTGATTAAATGTTGATTCTTTTGATATACTACACTTAGTGATTAATGCCTTAGAAATGCTTAGGATACTAACTTTAACTCATATTTGATTTAGGTATAATTTGGAAGTGAAGGAGCTAAAGTGACCCAAGACATGTCCATTGAAGCGATCTTCTCAATTTCCATATTCCATTAATTCATGGAGTATGAAGAAGAAGAGGATTGAAAGAAGAAGAGACAAGATAGAATGGCATGTTTAAGAGGAAATTAAGGGGAAACAAGAAAGAAAGTGTGGGGGAGAACATGCCTTAGTCATTTAGAGAAAGCTTCCCCTAAACTGGAAGGATCCAAGTACATTTACAATTCCCCGAAAAATTGGTGATATCTGATTTAAAAAGGCAATTTTAGATCTAGGGGCTTCAATTAATGTTATGCCATATTCCATTTATACTTCATTGAATTTGGGATCATTGAAAGAAACATGTGCTGCAATTCTATTGGCTGATAGATCTAATGTTTATCTCGAAGGGGTTGTAGAGGATGTTTTAATTCAAGTTAACAAATTAGTTTCCCCAGCTGACTTTTATGTGTTGAACATAGAGGGAGAACCTTCTTCTAATTTTGTACCTATCCTTTTGGGTCAACCATTTTCGAAGACATGAAAGAAGAAAATTGACGTGGATGTAGGAACATTGACTATGGAGTTTGACGGTGAAATTGTTCGCTTTAATATTTTGGAATCTATGAGGTACCCTAGTGATGATCATTCTGTTTTACTAATTGATGTCATTGATTCTTTCTCTCAAGAAATTTTTGATATAGATGGTAAAGATGAGTTAGAAGTCATTCTTTACATGTGTTTAATGGAAAAAATTTTGTGAAATTCCAACTTGCTCATTACAGATGAAATGGAAGAAATTATGCTAGCACTG
Source organism: Erythroxylum carthagenense (assembly GCA_026413575.1). NCBI lineage: Eukaryota > Viridiplantae > Streptophyta > Magnoliopsida > Malpighiales > Erythroxylaceae > Erythroxylum > Erythroxylum carthagenense. Next base: position 37,164,234 of record JANZLD010000004.1, on the reverse strand, counting down.
CAATCATGCAATCAATACCAAAAAGGTATGTATTTCAAAATATTGAATTGCCAACATCTAATATGAAATCTTCACCTTCAGTTGTGCAGGCACCCATAATTGAATTGAAGCAATTACTGGAGCACTTAAAATACGTGTTTTAGGAGAAGGAGAAACACTTTTGGTAATCATAGCCAAGAACTTAACCAAGCTTCAAGAAGAAAAGGGCCATGCACGACAAATAAGGACGATTTCAATGCCTCTTCTTAGGTAAAAAAGAAAAACGCGCCATCACCTATATCCCTTAATTCTACCGAGTACTTCCATGAAAAGAAAACGAATAGCATCATTGTATGCTCAACATTTGTTGCCTTGGTTTATACCCCAGAGTACTCATATGGCTAATTTAGCACCCAACATCTTTAAACAACCTAAAGGTTTAACCAAGGTTCAAGAAGAAAAGCTCATTCAAGTGCTTAAGGACCACACTATAGCTATAGAGTGGACTATAGCTGATGTCACAGGTATTAGCCCTTTGATATGTATACATTGAATTCTATTGGAAGAAGGATCTAAACCATTAAGAGAATCACAAAGAAGGTTGAATCCTCCAATGATGGAAGTGGTAAGGATGGAGATCTTAAAGTTGCTTAACGTTGATATATATTATCCAATTTCATATAGTAAACGGGTGAGTCCAATCTAAATAGTACCGAAGAAATCTGGGAATACTTTGATAAAGAATGAGAATAATGAGTTTGTGCCTCCAAGAGTTCAAAATGGATGGAGAGTATACATCGATTGCAAGAAGTTGAATGCTACTATAGGTAAGGATCACTTTCCACTCGCATTCATCGTTTAGATGCTACCACTTGTGGGACAATCTCACTACAGTTTTCTAGATGGGTATTCAAGATATAATTAAATTGTGATAGCTCCAGGGGATCTGGAGAAAACAACCATCACATACCCATTTGGTACATTTTCCTACAAAAGGATGTCATTTAGACTCTGCAATGCCCCAGTCACCTTTCAAAGATGCATGGTAAGTATTTTTTGAGTATGTTGAATATATTATTGAGGTCTTTATGGATGATTTTATTGTCTATGGGGATTCATTTGGTGCATGCTTGGATAATCTGCATTGTGTACTTGAACGTTGCATCGAAATTAATATTTTTCTCAATTTTGAAAAAATATCATTTTGAGGTTGAATAAGGAATAGTTTTGGGACATGTAATCTCATCTAAAGGAATTGAGGTTGATAAAGCTAAGATAGAAATTATGTGAACCTTACCCTACCCTATAAATGTGCTAAAGGTTCATTCTTTTTTTTCCATGCAGGTTTTTATCGTAGGTTTATTAAGGACTTCAGTAAGATTTTAATGAAAATATGTCATTTATTACAAAAGGATATACCCTTTGAGTTTGATGAGGGATGCAAGGAAGTCAACTATTAGACCTCATTTTTTGAGGCCCACTATTTGGAGTCATAAAATGTGAGTGTATTGCCTTGTATAGTTGTTTCAATGAACTCTTATTAGCCATCATCGGTTCATTTGCATTCTCCTAACATCCCAAACATTTTCCTATTTGATCAATGGATATACGACAATCCATTCTTGTGTTTATATCCTCAAATAGCAACTTGACATATCACTCATTTGTGATTTCTCTACTAAGTACATTTCAAGTTTCATTCGAGCCTAAATGTATTATAAAAAAGCATCGATGAGTCCACAATTTATATTGTACTTTTTTTAGGGCAATAGGCATAACTTTCACTAGAGATGTTGGATTAAGATTATCATAGGATGGTTTTAAAGAGGACTTCGAGATCTACAACTTTCATGCGGACCTTGAAGAGAGGATTTACCATTTAGAGGGCCAAAATCGCAAATTTCCAAAAGTGTACAATGTATGTCCATTAAACGGACATATATTTCCACTTAACGGATAAGAAGAAATGAGGGTGAGCTTAAAACTTATGAATAACAAGTTTATACTAGAGAACATGCAAACCCATTTACCATCTTCATTACTATAATAATTTCACATTAAAATCATAAAACACTTACTTCTCAAATTATCAACTTGTCAACACATATCACAAACACATAAGTCATATATGTATTAAATTGTCTTCCAATCATAAACACATAAGCAATTCAGAATGGTTTGGGTAGGTCCATAAACAGAACGTACTAACACCTTCCCACATAATGGTCTTGTGTAGTCATAAACAGATCGTACAATCACAATTCCACATAATGGTTTTACGTAGTCATAAACACGAGGGAGTCAATAAAGGAGCTCCATACGACTAGCAGGCAGGTGAGAGAAGCCTTTAGCAAAGTCAAAGTACACTTGACATAATATAACGAACTACCATAAACCCATATAACATGCATTTCATGAATTGAAAACAGATTGCTCAAAAAGGCACATTTTGAAACCATGTTTTTCATGAGCATAAAATATTTTGAAAACCATTTCCATTTTCATTTCACAATTCATCAACAGAAATTCATAAACTAAACTTCGACAATTTCTCAATCATTCAAAGAGCAATAATGTAACATTCATAAAACAATCAAAATCATTTAATGTTCTTAAATTTGAAAAGATAGTCATGTCTCATTACTTAATTATAAACATGAACCCACCCACCTTGACTTCCTTACTTAATACTTGCTCAAAGATGCCTCTCCTTTTGCTCCTCTTGGCTTTCTTGAACATCAAAACCCAAAGGAACATATGCATAAAATTAATCCTAGAAAGTTTAAACCCATGCATTTCCTAAGCTTCTTAAACTAAAATCCTTCCAAAAATCTAAAAGATTAAGTAAGACCTTACCTTGAATCTTTACCAAATGAAGAGTTTCTTAGATCTAATGAAAGCTCTTCTCTTCTCCTACCTTTTTCTCTTCTTGAACAACCTCAAAATCTCTCTTAAAGGCTAAGAAAAATTGAAACCTAGCTTGTTTCCTCTTCTTTCTCTCCTTCTCTTCATATTTTCTCTCTTCTTCTTCTCACTCACGTTTTCTCTCTTCTTCAAATGCAAGACAACAATTCTTCTTCCCTTTCTACCCTTAATGATTGTAAAATGTCCATTTTACCCTTCCTTATATGCCTTATGGTCTTTATCCTTCACTGAGCTACCAAAAAAGCCTTTATACAATCTTACTACCTTAATTCAATTAACCCATGCAATAAAATCTTACTAACCTTGACATAATTACTAACTTTAAAAATTTTTATCCATCAAAACTTCATAATTAATTTAAATCATGCTTAACTCAAGAGAAAAAATTTGGGGGCCAACATTTCTCTCCCTTAAAAGAATTTTGTCCTTGAAATTGTTACCTGAGTCATTGAAGAGATGCAGATACTTCTCCTTTATGGCTTCCAAAGACTCCCACGTGGCCTCTTCTACAAAATGGATTTTTCGCTTAGCTTTGACTAGTTGAACTGTCTTGCTCCTAAGGACCTTTTCCTTAGTGTCCAAGATCTCTACTGGAGTCTCCTCATAAGTTAGATCATCTCTTAACTAAACCTCAATGGTCTGAATGATGTGAGAGAGACCTAATCTCTACCTCCTCAATATGGAAACATGAAAGACATCATGTATCTGTGACAATTAGGTGGCAGTGCAACCTATAGGTTAGCAGTCCAATCCTCTCAAGAATCTCGTAAGGACCCATATATCTTGAGCTCAACTTACCCTTCTTGCCAAACCTCATAACTTCTTTCTAAGGAGATGTCTTAGGAAAATCTTTCTCACCCACTTCATACTTCATTTCCTTCTTGTGTGCATCAGTATAGCTTTTCATTCTATCTTGAATTGCTTTAAGACTCTGCTTAACTAAATTGACCTTGTCAATTGTCATCTGGAGTAACTTCTGTCCCACTAATCTCCTTTCTCCTTCTTCATCCCAATATATAGGAGTTTTACATCTCTGCCCATACAGTGCTTCATAAGGGGCCATCTGAATGCTCAAATGGTATGAATTATTGTAAGCAAATTCTACCAATGGCAAATGCTCATCCTATGAAACTTTGAAATCTATCACACATGTCAAGGGTCTAAATGGTCCTCTCAAATTGGCCATATGTTTAAGGATGAAAAGTAGTGCTAAAATGTAACTTGGTCCCCAAAGCTTCTTGCATACTTCTCCAAAATCTTGAAGTAAACTGAGGATCTCTGTTAGAAACTATAGAGTTTGGAATCCCGTGTAGTCTCACTATCTCATCAATATACTTCTTTACTAGCACATGCAAAGAATTAGTCTATTTAATTGCTAGAAAATGGGTTGAATTCATCAAACGATCAACAGTAACCTATATAGCATCATGCTTCCTACTAGTCTTGGTCAAACCCATCAGAAAATTCATAGTTACCATTTGCCACTTCCAGTCAAGAATGGACAATGGCCATAACTTGCCTGAAGGTGCCTGATGTTCAACCTTGACTTGTTGACACACTAGACACTTGTTCACATATTCTACTACATATCTCTTTATGGCTTTCCAACAAAAATGCTCTTTCAAATCTCTATACATCCTAGTGCTACTTGGGTGCATGGCATAAGGTGCATTATGTGCCTCGTCGAGTATTGCATCCTTTACCTCCTTGACATTCGGAATACATAATCTATTTCCTATGAACATAAGTCCATCATCCCTTACTACTACTTTAGATTCTTGCCATTATGAATTTCTTCTCAGAGCTTGTTCAATTCTGCATCTTATGCTTATAACTCCTTAACCTTCTCCCTGAGTATCGGTCTCACTCTGAAATTAACAATGATGCAATCAGGTTCCTCCTGTTTCAAGCTTATTCTAAGCTTAGCCATATCCTCCAATAATGGAAGGTAAAACGCCTGAACATGGGCTATGGAGGATTTCTTACTTAAGGCATCAACCACTACATTTGCCTTTCTTAGATGGTATTTGATCATCAGGTCATAATCCTTCAGTAACTCTAACTACGTTCTCTATCTCAAATTCAACTCCTTCTAGCTCAACAAGTATTTGAGACTTTTATGATCTGTGAATATCCTCGTTTAAACTTCATACAGATAGTGTCTCTAAATTTTTAAGGCAAAGATTACTGCTGCTAATTCCAGATCATGAGTCAAGTAGTTCAACTCATAAGGCTTTAGTTGTTGCAAAGTACAAGCTATCACCCTGTCTCCTTGCATCAATATACAATCCAAACTCTTTCTTAAAGTATCACTATAAACTGTATAAACTTCATCTCCCATAGGCAAAGTCATAATTGGAGCACTTGTCAATTTGTGCTTAAGCTCCTCAAGACTCTTCTGACATTCGTCACTCTAGATAAACTTATGATTCTTCCTTAATAACCTAGTCAGTTGTTGGCACCTGATTTTTTCTTTAAATAAGCATGATTAGATTAATTTTGAGGTCTTGCTAGATTAATTTATGTTGGAATTAATTAGCATGTTAATGTGGGTAAGATAATATGGCATAGGTTAAGGGC
>JANZLD010000004.1:37100179-37111827 GCA_026413575.1 Erythroxylum carthagenense | reverse complement strand
TATTCGATTCGACTTATTTGATATTCGATTTCAGTTGGATTCGATCCTATTAGCTTCACATTTGTTTCGTTTTATTCACTTTGGCTTTCAATTTTTATTCCGCTTCAAGAGTGATTATGAGAGATCATGTTAAGTTTAAACAGTTTTAGCAGTGGGGTTTCAAGTGTTAAGTTAAGCAGGTTGGGTCTCGGAAACGGGATCCAACAGAAAGAAACAATCAGAGATGAATATGTAATGAATTACAAGTGAATATTGGAGTCATATCCCTAGTGGAGACTAAAGCATAAGAGGTAGAGTGTGCTACTGAGAATGTATGTATTTTTGTCTCGATGAAAAGTATCAAATTACATGAGTGGACTTTAGATAATTGAGAATTTTATTAAGGAATTGAAAATGGATCTGAATTCCAGTTTTAAATTGGAAGATGAGGCTTTATGATCGAAAAGGAGGAATATGTATACCTAATAAAAAAGATAAAGGAGTTAGTGGATAAATATCGAAAGTATGAAGCAAAGTGAAATAATGTGCTTAGATTGAGTGCAAAATGTCAAGTATGTTAAAAGAAATCAATATGATCTAATATTGGTGTTATCGACACAAGAAGTGGAAAAAGTGTGAGTAATCTGAAACCTAATGAGGAATTCATTAGGAAAGAGAATGATTAAATAGGTGATTGAAAGATTTAGTGAGTCTTTTGACTGTGATCATTTGAAAAAAATTATTCAAGTGAAGAAGTTACTAGGGAGACTGAGGAAAACATAAGACAATGTTACCTCCATTTGGTTGACTACTCTGGAAAAATTTTCGATGATGAAATCTTTTGAAAGGGGGAGAATTGTTGGACCCTGAATGTTTCATAGAAGTTGAAACTTTTTGAATGAGAAATTTTGGAGATTAGTCATGTGTAAAGAACAAATGAATGAAGATTCTTGAATCAGAAATGATAGACAAGAGTAAAGTAGTGAATGGAAAATGTGGATAAATTCATGTTTTGCCTTGGTGCTTTTAGTGGATAAAAGCTTTCAAAATGGGATGAATTAAGGTGAAAGTTAGAAGTAGAATGAAAGCAAAAATGAAGTTGAATTTATGTAGTAAGTTGATGAAGAATATCTACATACATGTATGTTCGGTTGATGGTGTTCATGATTAATCATGGACTATTTTTTTTCTTAGGATGATATTGATTTGAAATGGAGTTGAGAATAAGGAGTAAATGAAGTAGAACAGGTGATCTTAGTATGATCTGTGTTAAGGAAAGATTGTGAAACAAAATGGGTGGTTGATCTGGAAAATGTACACGAGATGATTCTCGATTTGGATTAAACTAGAAACATATGACTACATTTCTTATGAAGACATCAAATTTAAATTCTGTCTTTAAGAATCTCAAAATTTGTCATGAAGTTGAGAACTAGGTGCAGTATATTGGATTAATGTAAAAATTTATATTTTGTATTCGAGGGAAAAGCTAGTTTAATCTAGGTTGATTTAGGCAAACGTGTCTTCTGGAAAGTTGTAGGTCTTTCCTTTAGCTTTCCAACGATATATAGTATGAAAATTTTAGACATTTGAGCTGAAAGTCATGGTCCTTATAAGGGAAGATGTGCAAGAGAGGAGTTGTATCTTTTGCCTTATTGCTTCTTCTGTGATGACGTCATCTCCTTCTATGTTTCCTTTGTGATGACGTCATCTTCTTCTATGTTTTGTATCTTTTGTGTTTTGTTTCTTATGTGTTTTACTTTCCTTGTGTTTTTGCTTCTTCTGCCTTTTGCTTCTTCTGCCTTTTGCTTCTTCTGCCTTTTGCTTCTTCTGTAATGACATCATCTCCTTCTTTGTTTCTTCTGTGATGACGTCATCTTCTTCTATGTTTTGTTTCTTTTATGTTTTGCTTCTTCTATGTTTTGTTTATTCTGTCTTTTGCTTCTTCTGTCTTTTTACTTCTTTTACCTTTTCGTTTTTTCTGTGTTTTGCTAACGTGTCTTCTTATATGTTTTGCTGAAGTGACTTCTTCTATGTTTTGTTTCTTCTGCTTTTCGTTTCTTCTGTGTTACTGTTTATAGACTTCTTCTGGGTTACTATTCGTCTTACATCTTCTGTTCCATTTTTGATCTTCCAGAAGATGGAATTTGTCTTTAAGGTTCTTCATAAAAGTTGTAGCTCTTGAAGTCCTCTTTCAAACTATCCAAAGAACATCTAAATCCGATATCTATAGAGAAAGTTATGACAATTGGAAAACATCTTCTGTGTTACTGTTCATAAACTTCTTCTGGGTTGTTGTTCATCTTACATCTTCTATTCTATTTTTAATCCTTCAAAAGATAGAATCTGTCTTCAAGGTCTTCATGAAAGTCATAGATCTTGAAGTCTTCTTTCGAACCATATAAAGAACATCTTAATACGATATCTTTAGCGAAAGTTATAGCAATTTTTCTCTTCTTTTGTCTTTTTCCATTCGTCTGCTTTTTCCCTTGGCTTCGTCTAATCCTATTGTCTGGTCTGTGTTGACCCTTCAAATGATAAAATCTCACCTTAAGGTCTTCTTCAAAGTAGTAGATTTCAAAGTTATCTTTGAAATCATCCCAATATGATCTTAATCCAACGTCTCTAGTGAAAGTTATATCATTTGTCCCAAGACAAGTTCAATGTGAGTGAGGACCAAATCTTGTTTGCTTCGTTCGGCCATAATTTATTTGTCCGACCTCCAAATGAAGTAATTCTTGAACCCTTAGATTCCTAACATTTTTCTTTTTGCGTCTCCAATTAAAGTCATAGCTTTTGGTGTTGATTTGAAAAGGATGGATTGAACCAAAGTAAGGGTATAAATTGGAAGAGTAGGAATTGGATATTTTACTGAACATGCTTTAGTATTTTGATGATTTTTGGATCATTAGAGCTCTGAATAAGATGATTATTGTTTCAAGATAAACTAAAGGAGCAACAAATGGTATGAAGAAGTTGAAATCTAATGTAGTTTCTAATATGTTTATATTTCGGATAGAAGTTGTGCATAAGTATACTGAATTGGACAAGAGCAGTCCAAAAATGTTGAAGTGTATCTTTCGAATCACTGAAACAGATGGATTAATTTTGGTGTCCTTAAGAATTTAAGACAATGGAGAACACTTTTCTAGAAGAAAGAGTTATGTTAGAATATTTAATGGTGCTTTTGGCAAGACACTTAAGTATAAAAGTCATAAGGCATAAATAGGAGAGCAAATGGGACAATTCTTAATCATTAAGAGCATAATTGAAAGAAGTGTTGTCTTGCTTATAAATTTGCCTTTCCTAAATGATACTTAATAAACAAACTCCCACTATTATCTTAGTTTATTGAAGTGAATATAACAATTAGGAGAAATTACTTTGGATCGAGATTATGGAAGTTTGTCATAAACCCTAATAAAATTTAAAATGAGTTATTCACCACTCAATGCAAAGCAAAAAGAGTATAAATGTTCCTCTTCTTGACAAATATTTTGTATGGAGGTTCATCATTTTCCATTAAAGAAGAAAATGAATTCCCACTTGGAGAGTGGACATAAGCCAAATGGGTCTTTTTTTTTCCTGAAAGATGACCAAACTATGGTAAATTATCTTTATCTTGTTCTACTTTGTTTTTAATGAAATTATTTTATATGATAATGTCATAACCTTTTGTTAAAAATAGGTCTATTAATTTTCAAATAGAGTAATAAATGAATATACCTAATTCAAAAAAAAATATGTAAAGCCAAAAAAACCTCTTCTTAGAGCAATGCCTGTCTTATGAATTATAGATAAAAATAATAACTTTATCATCTTATCTATTAATAATATCAAAGAATTAATAAAATTAATAAAAACTTAATGTATTATTATATTAAACTAATAAATATTTTTAGCTATTAATAAAATAATTAATAATACATTAAAATGTAATATATTTTAATATACATGCAATTAATAAAATCAAACAATTCTTTTAACTTCCAACCAATCTTTTGTAAAAATAAGACGGAACAATTGTTTGTTGTAGCAGATGGGGGATTGGAACTTCGTAGCGGCTACTCTAAAGGAGAAGGTCACCAGTTTCAGGAGACCCGAATATGAATGAAGTTCGGAATATGCTGGTATTCTACCGCAATTTCCATGGACCGTTAAACATCTACAAATATACAAAAGTTTTCCCGAGCTAGTAAGTTATTTCCATGGAAAGGAAAATTGTTCTCTTGTATTGTTTTAGAACTTGGAGATCAAGAGATCCAATGCTGCAGGTTCTTCCAATTCAAATGCCTACAATTCCCACAAGATCCTCAATGTATTCATTTATCTTTCTCCCATGGTATTCCTGAGCTATTTGTTTTCAAAAAGACATCCAGTTCCAAACAAGTACCAATTGCTTCTATGTATATCAATAACGCGCAACAGAATTATTGATTAAACCATTTGCAAAATAATACAATTCAATATTTACCCCCAACAGGCACTCTCCCCGCCATGACCAACCAAACACAGCGCTAAGACAAACAAGAAATTCGGTGAAATAAATGCCTAAATAGACCAAAATGAATCAGAGAAAAACTAAAGGACACTTCAACACTTTGACAATAGATATACAATATACACAGAGAACACCCACATAACCACAATTCCATCCTCAACAAACCACGTCAATCATGGCTGGTGTCAATAGCTGTACCTGTTCTTGCCTGTGATATTCTGTTAGCATAGATGGTCACCAACCGCAGCTGTGTACTGTTAAGACCCTCCAAGTACGGCAAAAATGCATTTCCAAGCATTATATAAACATCCACCAGACAGAAAACAACAGTCTGGACCAAGCAGCAAAACACAATAAATGTAAGAACAAAAGACCTTGGCAGATCTTATTGATAAAGTATATCCAAGGGTTTGCTGCCTTCAAGAAGCATTGTCCATGGTAGATTTTAATGTAACTTTGTATCTTACTATTATTTTCACATATGTAGCACAATGAAAATCCAATATACAGATCAATAGGTCTTATTACCTTGCGAACATCAGCACTCTGGTTTCCAAAGGCTTCAAAAAGAGCAGGTAAAAATGAAGGCAACTGAACCATCAATTCCTCTTGAGAGAGCCGACCAACAAGCTGAAATATGATTCATAGAATATCAAATGAAACTTAATATTAGTAGCTGATATAAAAATTACAGCCACAAACTGTACACAATTAATTCCTAAAATAAATTATCGAACTCAATAAAATCCAAGGGAAATACCTTTGTCAAACAATTTATACAATTGATGAGAGTTTTCTCATCTTCAGTAACCAAAAGAGGGACAACAACCTGCAGCATCAATTATGAAAGATGACTAACAAGAAAGCAATGACACAAATAATTATTTCTTTAGAAAAATGACCAAGGAAAACTTTAACATGCACCAGTGATGTGTGTGTCTGTGTGAGAGAGAGAGAGAGAGAGATACACTTAAACATCTGAAGGGGTCATATTGAGACAATATAACTGTCAAACAATGTTCAGCTTCACTTGCAACCTGAATATGGGGACAGAAAACGTAAAACATTAGAGAAATGCAGGTAAAAAAAAAAAAAGACTACAAACATTAAGAAGAAAAAGGAAAAGCAATTACTTTTGGAATGATGTCTTTGGTAACTTGAAGTAGCTTCTCTATCACAATTTCAACAGAGTCCTCCATGGCATCCTTCTAGAAATGTAGCAGGAAACGAAAAGAAAATTGGAATAATTAGCTATAAAGAAGGAAAACAGCTAATAACAAATATCATTAAAATACCTGGCTTTTGAGCATTTCAATAACTAAAGAAAGAGCAAGTTCCCGGATTGATGAATCAGAATCATCTAAGACTTCAAGTACAGTGGTCAAAATCTGATTGAAGTACTGCAAAAATATGATTCTCATAAACAAAATGTGACACAAATAACATAGAAACAAAACTGATCCAGCTACAGGCAACTTGTTCATGCAAGGGTAACAATATTGGAAGCAAGAAGACAACTAGAAAATAAAGGTAATAAGACAAGCTCTCCATCTGACGAAATTTCTAACCCTTTATATAAAAGTATATAAACCCTAATATGCTATTAACTACAAATCATGCCCCTTAATTATCATAAATCAGTCAAGAATAATAGGAGAAGCCATCCATTAGCCAATAATGGGTTGTCACAAGTGTACCTGCAGTTATAAATTCCCCTGCAATAATGAAAACAACTAAGGCTACATTATTAACATCAAAATTTTGCACCCCAAGCTGCAAAGGGGTCACGATATGAACTACGAACAAGAAGCATAATCCACAAAAAATGTAATAAAAAAAAAGGTTATAAACAAAAAGGGAGAGAGAGCGAGAGAGAAGGAATTACAAGCATACTTTTGACCAAACAGAGTGATCATTAGCCATAGAAGCTCCGATTAACTGCTGAAGGGCACTGCATCTAGTTCCTGGGGTTCCGTTGCTTCCCTTGCAAATCTACATATGAAAAAGGCATATTTTCAATGGCTCACAAAGTTGCAGACTTCATCATTCTTTCAAATCAATCATTAGCCAAAGAAATCACGGGATTAAACCAGGTGAATCATTTGATGGATACTAGAGCCTGTCTCTGTAGAAGGGTCAATCTTCTCGGCAGCAGGTTTTTGATGATCAAGGTCCAATATACATGCAGTTTCAGTGTCATGTACAAAGGTTTCAGAGACTACAATAGCTTCAGATTTCACCAGACCATTAATGCCCACATATGGAGTAGAGAGGCTGTCAAAGTTTAGGCTTTTTTCAACCTTTTCCACTTGGTTGGGTCGGGTTCCTATGTTCTGACCTGTAGAGGTGGCTATGTAAGTCATATCCCTGGTACCAGTCTCAAAATTCTGATACAAATTCTCATGGGTTTCATCAGAAGCTGCAGGGTGATTAACTCCCGTGATCAGTGTTGATTCTTGGTTAGAGATCCATTTCTTGCCCCCATCACTATCAATTGAACTGGTAGAATACTTTCCAAATAAATGACTTTTCTTTGATAGACCCATATATCCTTCATCTGAAGATGTTCCAACAACATCAGATGGATCATACAAGGACTTGGAGCGTTCTTTTTTGTTCTACAGATAGTTCATCAGGTCCACCTCAATCCGAGGGGTGTATTGTTTAAGAGCTCGTCTTAGTGAATTTTGTTCTTCAACTGACAAACTAAGAATGAAATGAAGAACAGCTCCTGAGTCAAAGTGGGAATACATAGATATAATGCAACTAATAGCTGCTTCCTTGAGTTTTGTATTCTTATCATGGGCCAATGGCATTAACTTAGCTAGCCACAGCTTCAAGATGCCTGTATTACCAGCACCTTCAGAATTCATTGCATGCTTATTAAAGGAATTAATAGCAAATTCAATAACAGCCAATTTGGCTTTTGGCGATCGCTGTTCATCCAGTGATCGGAGCAAGGAAGGCAACAGAGTATCAACACCATAGGTTTTACTTATAATTTCCAAAGTAGTAGAGCAAGGCTGCCTAACTAACTCCTTGGGGTCAATTAAACGTGAGAAAACATGTGGTAAGATTCTTTCCATATAACTCTCAAAGGGTTTTCGGCATGACGGAATGATGTTTGCAAGTGTTGAAAGAGCTGCTTGCGCAACTTTATGGTGGGGATCATCCAAGTGCTCGAAAAATAACTTCATTACTTTCTCAAAGTTCTGTAGGACTTCTTGAATCCCTTTTGCACCCTGCTGGAGCAAAGATCGAAGATAATTGAAAGCAGCTACCCTAGCAATCCAGTCAGAACTTGGATTGATACCGTCACTTAGAGCATCACTGAGCGATGCAGGTCCTTCCACATAATTTGATAACTTTTCAAGGGGGAGCTGGCTATCAGCAAAACTCCTTCCCCTGCCAGCAGACATCCGTCCAGTTACATGCTTCCTTAGAAGTGGTTTTTGGAAGTTTGGAATGTGACTGCTGTGTGAATCCCCAAAGTTTGCATCTTTGTAAGGTGCATCTGAGTACTGCCTATCAAAGTTTGAATTCTGATAGCGCCTAGTCTCCCTTGCATCATTGTTTTCTTCAACAGAGCTTGGCAGTCTTTTTGCTGAGAATGATGACAATGCTAGCGCAGATTCAGCCGCTGCAGTACTATGGTAAGATAGTTTAGCAGAATCTTTGGAAGCTTGAATTTGGGTGATGATATCAGACAAAACCAAGCCACCATTGTGGTTACCACCGTTACTGATGTTGGAAACCATTGATTCTGCCGCCAAAGAGTTGATAAGGTGATTGGAAGCAGGAACAGCGGCAGGGTATGGTGGATCACGAGATGATGGAGGGTCAACTCCTGCGCTAGGGACAATAAGAGAAAAATTTAGCTGCCCATATGTACAAAATTTAATTCACTAATCATTTAACACTGACCAAGAAAATTTTGAAAGCAGGAAAAGAGATCAGATCTCTCCTCTACTAAGTCGTACGAAAAAGTAATTCAGTACCTAGATCCAAACTAGATGACTGAAAACTAGAAGGATTTTGCTTGTCAGATACTTCAAAACCTCTAAGCATACTTTCAATTGCAGTGACTTTCTGTTTGCTTGAATGCAACTCGCTTTCCAGACTACGCTCACGACCTTTACCAAGGGATTTTGCTTGTGACAGCAAGAGGCCAGAAGAAAGTGAATTCCCAGAGAACAAACTTGAAGTCCGATCCATTGCAACAAGGGCAGAAGTTCCATATCCAGCAAAGTTCGAGGGGACAGATGCCTGAGAGGCAAATAGAACCTGAGAACAACTATCCCGGGGAGAAGGAGATGCATGTCGTCTATGCAAAGTTCCATCCTCTTCATTAATAAGCTGCTAAAAGAGAAGGACACTAAAAAAATCATAAAAATGAATGCCACAACTGTACAGTAACTGGAACAAAAATTTTACCCTTTGAATAACAGGATCAAAGGATGAAAAGAGGCGACGTGATCGCTCTGGCCAAGTTTTGGCAAACATTCTATAGCACATTCTTGCGATTGATCTGACCTGTAAAGTTACATAGGTTATGCACTTTTCTTTTCTTTTTTTGAAAAGGAATAAAAGAACATTGCATTAACATGAAAGGTATAAATACAAAGTTCAACCAACAAGATTTGGACAATCAAACTTAACAAAAGAATCCTCTGAACAATGGAAGCAACTGAAAAGGAGAGTTGCTAGTGTTCCAAGGAAGCTACAAAAAACTATTTTCCTCTCCTAATGAGTTTTGATATAGCATGAAGTTCAGCTTCTTGGATTTATAGTGCCCATATCTTGGTTTCCTGTCATCAACTAGGTAGCTTTGTGACTTATCAACTCTTCTTCCATTGTGTTTCACCAGCTGGAACAGTGAGCGTCAATTTTGCTGCAATGCTGCACATTCCATTACCTTGTCATTCTTTGACTTAGTTGTATGGTACTGGCCCTAACTATCACAACTTCCCTAATCCAACTCCTTAAGATTGTTATCTGGATTCCTATGTCCTGGTGAACCTGTTGAAAGATTCTTGAGTATCTTTCCATCCAAATCAAGCAGATGCAGCAGCAATAGCCTCAAGTCCCCTTTGGAGTTATATTTGATCTTACATGCCCTTGTGATGTTATTTTCCCACACATTTCCTGTTCAGACCTGGATGCACCATTGCATTGCCTGTCCCCAAGCTGCTGCTGACTAATTGCAATCGGAAAATAAGTTATCCAAAGATTCTTTCTACTGCTGACAGAGGTAAAAAGTATTGCGGATTTGAATGATTCTAATTCTGTCTTGGGTCTGTAGTTTTTGCTTCACTGCTAACCATAAGATGAAAGTATCTCTTGGAATGCAACATTGATCCCAAACTAGATTACAACAATTTCATCCTTCAAGGTTTAAATAGATTTAGGCATCTTTTGTTTGTGAATATGCCTAAACTATGAGCAATGCAGGCTTGGAGAACTATGAAGGTATATTGGACATAATAGAAGAGAAACTCGTCAGGTGACAATTCTTATCTCTTTTCCTTGCCACTTCTTTAACCTTAGCATTGATTGGCAACAAATACTTAAGATTGTAGAAGCTAGGGAGTTTGTATAAAAGGCCTTGTTTGTGCCAATTATCAAACTAGAAATTGTAGTATTCCCATAGCCAATGACATATTTTATCCCTCAACTTTAACGTTTGCATCAGTGTCTAACAGGTACTTACTTGAGGTTTAAAGCTCCAAAGATTCTCACGTAGCAAGAAATGAGTGTGTATTTGCTTGACCTATAAGAATTCCTTGTTTGTAAGAATCTTTCATATTTTCTTGGCCAAGAGTAGGGATGGCAATGGGTCGCCCATGAGCCGGTCCCGCTAATTTTTTTAAAATAATTTTTTAAATTAAAAGTGTAAAATATCTTTTCTTTAATTGAGTTTAAGCCTAAGTTGTCCAAGCTCAGGCCTGCCCAAGACCTAACTTTTCTAAGCAAAACAATGCTGTTGGATCTCGAATCGGTCTGAGCCTGATTTGTCCCATAGGTCGGCCCATTAAAAACACTTGAATTTAGGCTCATAGGCTAGCCCATTGCCATCCCTAGCCAAGAGCATGTTGTTAACTAATTTTATTGAGCTTAACCCTAATCCTCCTTCCTCTTTAGTGGTGCATACTTTGTCCATTTTACCTTGGCATGTGATGACTTATTTGGATCCCTTGACCGCAAGAAGTTTTTCTTAATGATTTTGAATTGTCTTGATCCTACTAAGAGGGAGGCAAATGTGGGAACACTAGTGCACATGAATATTGCTTAGGATAGAAGATATTATTTGCAATCTTCTAGAATATGAAAGGTTTTTGTTGTTCCAACTCCTCCTTTGGATAACATCAAGCTTCCTATATTTTCCAGATGCTCAACTTGGGTGGAAGAAAAATGCAGCTCTTTTCCAAGTTGTATTTCAGGCTTGATAAGTCACCAAATTTGCTTCCATATGCAATCTTATAGCACTTTCATCAACTCCACACAATAATATAACATCATCAACAAAGGATAAATGATTAATCATTACCTTATGGCATTCGTTGTAGTAGGTTAAGCTGCCCCTTCCTCTAATATTCATATTAATTTAAGGAACTCTATGTCGATTGTGAACAAGTGGGGAGAAATAAGGTCCCTTTAACTTAATCCCTTTTCTCCCTTGAATGTTTGAGTGGTTTCTCCATTAACAACAATGCTAAACAAAGTGGTTGTTATGCATATTTTGATCCATTTGATGAAGAGTAGAGAATATCCCATGACTTCCATTGCCTTGAGAACAAAGCTCCAAGCCACTGAGTTGAATGCTTTATGAATATCAATTTTTATTGTGCATCTCTCAGAAACTTTGCTCCTGTGATAATCCTTGTGTTATGGATTCTTCTATTGGAAAGAGTTATCAGAGGCATAACAAGGGGGATTGAGTGAGCTAAATATGGCTAGTTTATTTGAAAAAGATTTAGTCAATTATCTTTGCGTGATTTATGTTATTCTCAAATCAATTTGGATAGTGTTATAAAAGATAGAAATAATATGGTGTGCCACTAATTGTTAATGCACTACTTAATTGTTAGTACACCAACTAAACCACTTAATAGTTAGTGTACCACTCCTATTATCATAATAGTATGTTATTAGAAATTTTGTACTATAA
>JANZLD010000004.1:37089752-37100079 GCA_026413575.1 Erythroxylum carthagenense | reverse complement strand
CTTTATTTCTTAGAAGTTTATTTTGGCAAGTATTCTAAATTGAGTCTGTAAGCTTCGTTATAAGAAGCTAGCTATTTTCATGAATAAAGACATCAGACAATTATCAAAACACTTTCTTGGTAGGCAATTCCCTTGAGTTCCAAACATTGGGAAGAATCGAGGCAAGAGTGGGTTTGTTAGAACAAGCCCGATTCAAACTCGTTCTAATTCTTGGGATCGTAAAACCTTGACTAGCTCTCATAGTAGAAGTATATTGTCCCCAATGCTCCTCCCTTGAATGAAGGTTGTTGGGCTTTGATTAATGATGGAATTGAGCGTGCCTTTCAATATTTGTGCATAACCCAAAAACCTAGAATTTCATATAAAATAGACGTTTCAAAGGCAATTGAGGGGTGAAGCGGTAGGCATCGCTATGAAGAGTGCAGAGGCAATTTCAAAGGCAATTTGGAGCTTAAGGAGAGGGAGACAGAGTTTTTATCGACAGATCCTTCAGAACACAAGATCGAACATCTACATCAACAGAATACTCGATAGAGAACAACCGGGGAGATTTAAAATTATGATTCTATTATTTTTTATTCAATTTCTGTATATGTGCATCTGATTTTATGTTCACCAATGTGTAACTAATTTTTTCGTTAGTATTTAGGCTAGATGAACCCTATTTGATACCAAAACATATGTTGATTATTTTGTGAATGCAATTAAGTTATTTGATTATTGCAATCCAATTATCTGTTTTATTATTGTCTAGTAATAAGATTTATTAGACCTAAATTTGATTATTGCAATCCAATTATCTATTTTATTATTGTCTAATAATATGATTTATTAGACCTAAATTTGATTTCGTACGTAGCAATTGAGAAATCCTAAATTTAAATAGATCTACGATAATTCTAAAGAGTTGATTGTAACCTTAGAGATAGGATGGCATAAATCTTTCGAATTAGGGTCAAACCTAATAGAGGGATTCATAATTCAGTAACACAATCCTATAAAATTTAACCTGAGTAATTCGGTTAGAAACCTTAAGATTAGTTATTAGTAGACTCAAGGTCAGCTACCAGCATACTTTACGAGCCTTTACGGTCCAATTAATCAATAACACAATTGTATGACAAAAGATCAATCAGTTAAGGGTTTAGGGGGGTTGGAAGCCTAGATATTAATTATTTGATATCGGTAATTAATTCAGTGATTCACCAATTCTCTGCTTTAATCATGTTGCTAATTTACTTTATTTGCCTAATTTTAGTTTCTTTTTAAAAGCCAAGATCAATTCTTAGGCTCGGTAATAGAATAAAGATAACTACTAGTACTCACTGTCCTCGGCCTCGTGGGATCGACCCATACTTGCCAGTACTAGCTACAGTTACATTAAGCACTTGCAGTTATTACATAATTGACCAAATCACGAAATAGGTCAATCAGTAACCTCATAAACACCAAGCAGAGAAGTTATCCTATTTGTGTTCTTTTTTATTAGCACAACATTGTGGAAATAAGTTGTATTCCTATCTCCATTCCTCAACCATGGTATCGTTAATCTCTATCTTAAAAGTAAGGAGTGTATGTCTAGAGCTTGAGTATAACCTTGCAATGCTTCTTTTTCCAATTGCCTAAGAGTTGCATTGCAAGGATCAACAAATGTCTTACTTTGAGCAAAGTTCAAGGCTTTTCTCTTATCAAACAAATTTTCCATCGTGCTGTTCACTCTAGTCTTGTTCAGAATCTTCAAGTCCTCCTTCACTTTTCGTAGTTTTCTCATGCATTTGTATGCTTTAAATCATTCTAAATTTTTCTGCAATCCATTGATTGCTTCTTCAAACCCTTTAACCCTATTAAGAAGTTGTTGAATCTAGAGCGAGAGTTTCTTTTGGAAAAATTTTGATCAAGTTGAATCTCAATTAGAGAGTAATCTAAGGATAAATAGTTGTTGAAATGGGCTTTACTGGTTGGGATTTGACCAATGTGCATTCACCATAATATTATCTATTTTTTAATATTATAAGTCATTTTCCTTTTTGATTGATGCTCCAAGTGAAGTGATTTAGATCATATTTCAGATCTGTTGATCCAATTTCATTAACACAATCTCTAAATCCATCATTGAAGAGATTCATCCCTAACACACCTTCCTTCATGTGAAGAAAGAATGTTGTTAAATTCTCATAGAATCAGCCAAGCAATGGTAATCTCAAAGTGTGCAGTTATCAAATCATTCTAAAGATCAACTCTTTGAGAAGCAAAGCTTGCAGCATAGACAAAAGTAATGCTTTGAGTTATAGAGGTATTCAGGATTTCAATTTACAAGTGAATGAACCAAGATGAGTACCTAACACCATTACCTTAACTATACTTGGATCATAGCAATGATTCTTCCATTGACAAGATGTTGATGATTTGTCAATGTTATCTAGGACTTATCAAAAAACCATAGGCTTCCTTTGAGTTTACTTTCCTCTATTTT
The DNA here is from genome assembly GCA_026413575.1 of Erythroxylum carthagenense. Lineage (NCBI taxonomy): Eukaryota > Viridiplantae > Streptophyta > Magnoliopsida > Malpighiales > Erythroxylaceae > Erythroxylum > Erythroxylum carthagenense. Next base: position 37,097,606 of record JANZLD010000004.1, on the reverse strand, counting down.
TTTATTCCAACAACCCTAACAACGTTAACTTTTGTGTGATCAATATTTTATAGCTTGCTTCATAGGGGAATTAATACCCTAAGATTCCAAGCTACTATTGACATAAAGTTATCTTTTCAATCCACTTTGGACCTTCCCCTCGGGTTTTCTTCTTGATCTTCTTCTACTGCTTCGTGAAAATTCTTCTTACTATGACTTGTATTAATTTCCAAAGGCAAATGTTCTTCTATGATGGGGTTCCCCACCTAAGAGACCTCCTTCAACCCCCTTCCTATTTTTCTGTTCCTTCCCAACTCCTCCTCAATTCCTTTTGTTGGTTGTTGTGAGCTATCAGAAGAATCTCCTAGCTAGCCAATTGTTTGCACATTTCTCTCATTTAAAGTCTCATGGGTTTGATTGCCTATCTCTTTTGGTTTTTCATTTCAATCTTGCTTTTTTCTTGCAATTTTTCATGGTTGTTGATATAATTGTCTCGCCCCTTCCCCCAAAATCAATTCCTCATAATCCCCTCTTAAGAAAAGCATTCTAGTAGGTCTTCAGATTGACTTCTCTTTTGGCTGAGCAGGTTTCCACTAGTATTAAACTAAAGTTTCAATTTCATATAATGCCCCATTTTCATCCAATCTCTTCAACCTAAGTGTTTTAGGTAGCTCCTTGCTTATTTCCACTTCAATACAAATTCTTAAATAGCCTACTCCACTCAATGCAGCAGTGTTTCCATCTATGCATGATGGTTTTCCAATTGAACTTGCTAGGTAGCTTAATACCAAAGTGCTTCAATATTCCACAAGAATATTATGGAAATGAACCCAAACAAAATCACTTTCAGCTTGGTTTTCTCAAGAGCAATACCTAGTTTCCATTGTTGAAGTAGCTTCAACAATGAGGAAAGAATGAAGAGAAGTCAGGCAGGAGAAGTCTTGCCTAGTTTCATTACCTAAATAGGTAACTTTAATTTGAAAGTTGTGGGAAGTCAACTAAAAAAAGCAAGAGACATAGTAGCGACACGAGGCATATATAGAGAGAAGGCCCAAAAAAAAATTCTTTTGAGAATGTTATCCATGCATAATTCCAAAAGCTTGCCTTATACACATCTTTGTTAGTTTAGAGATCCATTTTGTTGACTAAACCTCCATAATTACATAGCTCCTACTACTAAGAGAATAAATAAATTTATTATCTACCATCAACTTAGTGAAATATTACCATCAAATATTATCAGATTTGCACAGTGGAAGCATGAAATAGTAGCAAAGTCAAAAAGCCAAGAAAGAATCTCAAGAAAAATTTATGCACAAATATCAAAGAGTTGAAACATTCTTAATTGAAATACCTCACTCATTGCATCTGCAACACAACATCTTATCAAATCTTCATAAAGATCAGCTAACCGTTGTATTTCTGGAGTATCAGGCCAATGTTCAAGAATCAACAATGCATATTCACAACATCTGTAGTTCCCAATACATGTAAATGTGACATATCAAACATGCAAAAGAAAAATAATAAAGAATAAGTTCTACTGAAGTACCTTGCACGAAGAACTGCACTGCGGTCATTCTTTGCACAATCAGCTATACGAGGAAGCACACGAGAAACCTTGCAATTACGCAACATCTGAAGTGCAAAAAACTAAGCAATGAGAATAATGCCTTCATATAAGAAAGCCACGATAACTAATTTAAAGAAAGAAAGGTAGTAAGTTATCACCGTTTTTATGCAGTTGTCAGCAGACTCTGCAATTACAAGCACAGTTATCACAACCAGCTTGAATAGGACCTGATTATAATAACAACATAAAAAATAGTCCAAAACCTAACAAATAGTAATAAAAGGCTCATAAGTAAGCAGATAAAAAATGGAAAGAGGAAGTACTTACAGGGATGAACATCTCAGCACATGCCTCAAAGTCTCCCAAGAGCTCCTTTGACAAAAAGCATAATAGATGGCAAGCCTAGAAAAGTAAAATACGATGTTAAAATCAGCTACATGTGAACATACAATTGAAAGATTATTTAAATGAATTATAAGTTTAAGTTTAAATTACTAACCATATGGCATTCTAAAGAGCCCAAACATTCCATATACTACTCCAAATTTAATACAACTATGAGAGATTGCACGCACATACATTATCTCCTATTTGAGGCACACTAAACTCCAAATTCATTTCTAAAATATTTATCAAATTAATTGTCCTCAACAAGTTTTCCAAAATCTATTCCCCCTTCCATTTCCGAGAGAGAGAGAGAGAGTGCACAAACCATCACTTAGAAGCCAAGAAAAGAAAATCTACTAGTTTCCTCAAAAGCAAACACTCAAATAAAGCCTATTATTACTTGGGATTAGCCTCCCAGAGGAGAAGACAACATAAGACCATTGTATAAATCATCCCACAAAAATAGAAGAATTAACTATACCTGTTTGACAATGCTAGACCTTCGATCTGATAACTGGGTGCTTAGTGGACCAACAAGTTGCTTCAAAAAGCCCCCAAAAGATGGATAATCAGTAGCACCTAAAATAAGTAAGCATGTTAAACTCTCAACTTTATCCAAATAAGCCCAACTTATTAACAAATTCAATAAAGGAAAAATGGAGTGTAAAGAGTTTGTGGATAAAGAAAGCACAAAAAGAGGGGGAAAAAACAGTACATATGTTATTTTGATTTCATGAATGAAGAAGTTAGATAATGACATATATGGATAGAAAGCTAAAAGCCAGAAAGCATACTCATTTGCAATACGCACAAGGAAATACAAGCATAGGGAATGTAGACTTTATAAGTGCCTACAACTGTATTGCAATTGTTATGCTCCAACGAATATCATTCTCAAACAAATTCACATATGAGGGAAACAAAATAGTAATAGTGGAGCAATAGATGGATTCATGTATAAGCATGAGATCCACACATAGAGAGCACCATCATGACTATCTAATGAATAATGATCATATACATCTTTGAAGGATGAAATAGTAACCTAAAAACATCAAACACTACGAAAGTAATACAAACACTTGTTTTCTTTTCACTTATATACATCAAAGACATTAAATCATACAACAAGCACAAGTACTTAAAATATCACTCGCATAATGACCAAAAATCTACCAAAGATAGATGTCTAGAGAGAATTATACAACTATAGAAGGAGATAAACCTCCTAACACATGTCACAAATTTTTCCAAACAATATGAAGGATGCCGCCAAACACTTGTAGACGAAACTAGTAACCATTTCTTCGCACAATATTCACATAATAAATAGGTTAAAAAAATACAAAATGAAGATTAAATTAACAAGAAAAAAGACAGGAAGAAGTGGCAAGTGGCAAACCTCCTAAAACAAGGCCTTCAACTCTTTGCATGGCTACTATGCGAATAGACCAATCCTTTTCAGGAACAAGGGTAGAAGCAATCTTATCAAATTCCCTTATTAGCTCCTTTTCTGAGTAAACTTTAATAGGTTCAATAGGCTTCTCTATTAGATCATTTGCAGCTGTTTTAAAAGACAAAGGGATCTCAATGAATGCCATGAAGAGAAATGCACAATTTGGTTAATGCTCAAAAGATTTCCAAAACATACTCAATATAATTATATATGCAAAAGATTTTCTACAAGAAAATGTGACTTCACAGATAAGCTTTTGGGAGCAACCAAAACTAACAAACAGTTCGTCACCTTATTCCAAAAGGATAAACAAATATTTATAGAATTTCTTTAAAAAATGAAAATGATCACTACACACGCAAAGACAATAGAAAATCTTGTGAAATATTAGAGTGAAAGAAAAAATATGGAAGGTAATACAAACATAACAAGCATCACTCGGAGCATAGTTTATGAACAAATATTTAGGTCATACTTGAACATATTGTGAAATATCAGATTGAAAGCTACTAACCCCTAAATAGAGACATCTCTTTTGAAGAACTCTTAGCCTTTGGACTACTTTTCTTAGGGTTAAAACTCGTGGGCCTTGTTTCTACAATAGCAAAATTACCCATAACCCCTTCAGAAGTGCGAACTTGTGGTTCAATCTTTTCTAGCCTCGCATTGATATCTTTAATCTGCAGTTAGATGTCAGCACAAGTTTAAAAATGAAGTGAAAAATCCTTTTCTATGGAGCGAAACACAATCATTTTCATTCAGCGCATTCTGGTCAATAATATGTCAAACACAATCACCAAAGGCTAAGAGTGATTTCCACTAGCACATCCTATTCAAGGTGTGAAAGGGTGCAAGATGGTACAAGTATAATGTTGGTTAGAAGCTCACCATATATGTAGGAATGTTATGTCGATGGAGCTCATCTCGAAATTGAGTTCCAAACAGTGCATACATTTCCTGAAAGAAAATTGGTTAGATAACAATAATGTATCTCCATCTCTCAAACTAACACCAGCAACGAAAATTCCACTCAGTAGACACAACCATGCCATTAATCCCACAAACCTCAATGCAAAATAATGCTGCTTCCCTAACACCAGGGTTTGGGTCATTCAACATCTGTAAAATCTGATAACCATAGAAATTTCAAATATTCGTTTCAAACCATATGATAATTTAAATATAACAAAAAGAGTATTTTGTATTAACATACAGGAGGAAGAATAGCCCGCTGAAGTGGGAGTTCGGTGGAAGCAAAAAGACCAATAGCAGAGGTGACAGTGCGAGCAAACTCTTCTCTGACTCTCCATCTCTTGTGTGTCCAAGCAAAAGTGCCTGCTCTCTCAACTATTATTGTAGGAGAAGAAACCTGAATTTTGAAATCACGTACTAAAGCCCTCATTTCCAATTCATTTGTCAACAATTTTCATGCAATAGATGAAATTGTAGAGAAGTCCAAAAAGAATCCTAACTTTAATTCATGCGAACCCAAATACAAAAGTGACATATAAGAACTATACACTTTACTTGTCCAAGTTAGTAGTATACAGACCTCCATAAGAGTGAGCAAAAGGCGTCTAGCGGCGTCTCTGACGGGCTGCTTAGCATCGCCCAAACGCTCGACGACAGGGGGGACAAGCGCATTTAAATGCAACTTCAAATGGTCGCCGGATAGGACGGCAGCGGACGCCAGACACTGCAGAGCGCCCTGAGAGACTTTGAAGTTGCTGTCCTTGAGAAGATCCAAGCAGCAGTCGACCAGCGACATTGCTTCCGCAACGCTTAAACTCTTCCTAGAAGCTTCGAGAAGTTGGTGCAGTCTCTCCACTCCGGCCATCCGCTCCTTGGTGTCCTTGGCACGCGCCAGTTCCAGCACCTCATCCATTCTCGAAACCTCCACTAGTCACCCTGGATCTGCTGCGACGGTGCTCAGATCTAGCTAGCGGTTTCCAGATAATCAAATTAAAGTGAATGAACTGGAGAGAAGTGTGAGTAATTAAATGTAAGGGAGACTAAATTTAGAAGAGAGAGAGAGAGTTTGTATCAACACTCCAGATTTCACTTCGTTTGGGTGGGGTAAAATAGGAATTAGCCACCGCATCTGGGATTTATTTAATTAACGGGTCTGCGACATTGTGTGCTTTTAAGGTGGCTACGACCAGAAGGGTACGGAGGCTTTATTTGGGTCGGGTCATGGTTATTTTGTGCTGACCCGTGTGTATGAGCGGGGTTATTTTAACCAAGGAGAGGCATATAAAATCATGGAACTGAAAGCGTTACAGTTTAGCTTAAGAAATAAGGCTATCATAGCCTAATAATTAGATGAGCTTGCTTCAACATCATAATCCTGGAGGAAGATGCCCTTTTTCTTTTGTTTGTTTTCCACTCTAGCTAAACACTACCTAATAATTATTACTTCTAATTAATAAATGCTAAAAAAGAGTTTAATGTATACTATTAAATAATTAAATAGTTTAGCTTTAGTTAATAATAAAATCATATTATGCACAAAATTTATATAATATGAAAAAGAAACCAAAATAAAAACTATAAATTCAACCATGGAAATAGAGAAAGAAATCTTCCATTTAAAAACAGTCATTTTCCTTTTCACAATCAGAAAATTTTAATAAATCTTCTCCGAAAGGTGTTTGCTAATCAGACACCTTACCTTTTGTAATTTGCTTAGAACATATTTCACAAATTAGCTGAAATCTAACAAGCCAGCAATCAAGTTGGTAAAGCAACGCATCCAACCCAATCCGTCGATGTTTGCGTTCCCTCGCTCGCTCGCTCTCCAATAATTGCGAAGTTACGTTCTGTTCTGTGGCATGACATATTAAAAGTTTTTCGGTAGGTTCGTCCAATAAAGCAACTAGTTGGATCCAACTTTTTACAGTGATCATACTTGTACGGGCTGAAGTAGTTGGTCAAACTGCATGCTATCTAGCAGCAGCAGGCAGTAAATTTCAAAGGATCGTAAGCCTGATTCTGAGCCTAGCCTTGGCATGGCCGTCATTAGATCCACCGTTGTCAATATTTCTCATCGTTGAAGAAAATATTCTTTGGCTTTAAAGAAATCAACAAGCGGCCATTTCGTCTCTTTCGTTCTCGTGCTGTTCAAGACATTAATAATGGAATTCTCCGCAAAATTAAGCACTGGCAACAGGTTATAAAATGCAGCTTAATAGGAAGTTGGTTGGACATTAATAATGGAATTCTCTGCAAAATGAAGCATTGGTAACAGGTTATAATATGCAGCTTAATAGGAAGTTGGTTAAGGAGTCATTCGATCTACTTTATAATGTTAGTTAAACAATATTTTATGAGTTTGAGATATATGCTTCAAAAGGGGTCGATTAACATAAGCACATACAACTACAAATAGAAGATTTACGTCATGACAAAGCCACACCAACATCGTAGCTAAATAAAAAAGAAAAAGAAAAGATAACAGTTAAAGCTGCCTACGTTAACTTCTGCTCCATCAGATTCAGCTGGCTAACAGTCTACTTTATACGACATAACCACTATATACATATATATATATATATATATGTATGTATGTATACACACACGAGCAATTGCTTGAGGTGTACGAGAAAGTTAACTTCCTACGTCTACGATGAAGTGAATGTCAGGATTATGATGACACTTTTACGAGGATGGTTACAGCTAATACTAATAAAATAAAGGAGAAAAAGGACCGCTCTGTTAGGAGGCTGATCAAGATTAAATCGTGATTCAATCTCCTAAAAGTAATTGGGCCTACGACTGGAGACCCTTGGGGTTAGAGATCCACCTTTTGAAACAAGGAGGAAAAGGAACTAGCAACCAGCCATCATCATATTTTTAAAAAAACAAAAAAACAAAACAAGCCACCATCATGATGCTAGTTCATAGATGACAAAAGCATTCTTCACGGACAAGCCATCTTCAGATCAACTATCAGCTTCCACTTCCCAAAGATGGGATGGCTTAATCCCCTTTTTCCTTCCCTAACTAGAAATTAGATGGAAAGTGATGTTCCACCAATTCCTTTCCCCTCATCTTTCGTGACCAAAATATAGGGAAATAAAGATCGTTATCCTATCAGCTACTGATTAGCATTAAACTTTATAGATTTTAGGCGGTGCTTGGTTGGGGTAATGGAAAAAAAATGTATGGGAATGAAATGAAAATTTGTGTTTGGCATCAAAATATCATTGAAGGGGTAACATTTTCATTACTCACTTCTTGGCAATCCTCCATTCCCCTAATAATTGAGATGAATGAGAATCATTGATCCTCTTACAAGGATTTTATATAACTAATTAATAATATTTTAATTATTTACATTATATTTAATTAAAATATAACTATTCATTAATAAAAATATTAACCAATTAAAATATTGTTATTCATTAATTAATTACAATATAATTAATTAAAATAGTATTATTATTTAATTAATTACATT
>JANZLD010000004.1:36830823-36842228 GCA_026413575.1 Erythroxylum carthagenense | reverse complement strand
TCCTTAAAGCATAATTACATATATAACACAATACATATAAAAAATACTCATTTAATTTCATTTACTATTTCTAAATTCCACATAAAGATCAGGGTCCAACACCATGTGAGAAGCTTAATGGCCGAATCCTATAGCTTAAAGATAGTGATATTGTGTTTTATACACTTATGTGATGGTGTATAAATTTGAGATACATGTTTGAGTAGTAAATACATTGTATATTTTTATGTATAAAGGCTTAAGAGTTGTGAATCAAGGAGCTCGTACCAAGGATTGTTGAATTCAAAGGAGTGTAAACCTTCTTTGAGGTGAGTTGGATAAACTATATCTCTTAAATGAGATTGTAACATCCTAAGACATACATGATGACTTGTATGTGAATTTTAAACCTAGGTAATGCATAATAGAATTGAATCTCAAATAGATGCTAGTATACTTGTATATTTAAGAGACGACATTGTTTTGAATAACACTTTGCACTTGGAGTGCAAAAGATGACTTTTATTGTATGAAATAATATTTTAAAATTTACATTTGCATATTCGAGTCATATATGCTGTGTGTATGTATTCTCTTTTGTCTTAGAGCCATAGCAAAGTTTTATTTTATCCATTGGATCGATAAATAAAGGCATGATGCCTTACTTGATTTTTGTACTTAATATTTTTATGTGATTTTTGTGATTGTTAAGGTAACGATTGGCCAATCGTGTGCTAGGCACAACAGATAAAGCGACCTCCGTATCCTTGACGCTGGTACATAAAAGTTGAGTTCCCCTATCGCCATCTTTCTACGGGACTTGCAGGTAATTCTACACCTAGAGGTCTAGTCACCGACGAGGTCATCACGTAGGGTTATATGATGTTTCTGTCGACTATAGTCCGAACTCACTACGGATAAAAGTTAAACCAATACTAGGAATCGGTGGGTGTGTACACTAGTTTGACTGACTAGTGGCAACACACATGATTGTTTTGATCCATTCTGAGATTTTTCTGACGATATTTGATTTATATATGTGATGCTTTTTTACTTTTAAGTACTGAAACTGAAACTTATGTTTACTAGATGAGCGATTAATAGGCTAGGCCTATGTGGTTCCTAACTAAGTCATAGGCCAAGCATATGTGCTTCTATGTCAAGTATGTTCACTTCATAGGTGGTTATGTGCATACTAGATACATGGAAAAAAATCATCCTTAGGTTATTTAGACAAATTTGGTGTGTATCGAGTTCTGTTTGTGATATATATTTTTCCTGCTCATTGAGTACATAGTGTACTCACCCCTCTTCGCTTTTCAATCATACAGGTTAATTTGGTGAGCTTGAAGCTTTGAGTGGATTGTCTGGTCTTTTGACATTTTCAGGGCATTGCCGAACGTGGGTAGTCTTGTTTTGTACTTTTGTTGTACAGTGGCTCATTAACTGTTTTCATTAGGTTGGTTATGATGATATGCTTTATGATTTTATAAATTAACTCTTGGCTGTCTTGTAGTTTGTAAAATACCTTGTGTAGGAACCTTTGGTACTGTTGTTGAGTTTGTTTTTGAGTAGACTTAAAAGTCCAGAAGTTGTGGTAGAATTTTAATCTGAATATAGAAGTGCGTTTAAAATTGATTTGTAGGCGTTTTGATTGAGCTTTGGGATTTTTAAAATACAGTCATTGCAAATGTTTTTAAAAGATATTTAGTTAGCCTTGCACAGTTGGATTAAGGGTATCATGAGTCTCCTTAGCCTGGGTATACAGCATTTGTCATGTGCCCAATGTGGTATCGAGATGTGACATATATAAAATTTTCATTTTTGTCATACTGATTGTTGACACTACTTTACGAAGGAACATCTGCATTATATATTTTGTTGTGAAATGCAAATCTCTGTTTATGTGTTTGTAACAAAAGTCTTTGCCTTCTAACGATGACTTTATTTATAACTTGACCTTAGATTTTGGAAATGTAGTACGTCCTGATTAAATATAAACCAAATGTATTTTCCTTAGATGTTGTTAATGTCTTTACAAGTTGTAACAATTAAATATTGTAAGCAAATTCATATGATTTACAGTGATAAAACGAGTCTGCATTATCAATTATCATGATTGTGTGTTCTTTCTTTGGGTAAATCAATGACCACTCATTGTTGGTGATAACCACAAGTAGGTTAGTTTGTGCCTTTCTATGTTGCATGTGATATGTAGTACTATAATGGTTGCCATTTCCATTGACAGGATCCGAAAACAATAAATTAATGTTTGAGGGAAATTGTTTTGGGATGCATTTTTTGTACTACACATCTGACTTCTAATTTAAAGATCTTTCATATTGGACTTCTTTCACGTGCTTTAGGTGTTAAAGAGATAACATCTAAGTCTCAAGAAAAATTCAAATTTTAACTAAAGTTAAAGCTGCAAAGAAACGTGCAAGTATTTTAGATGATGAAGTTGCAAGACTTACTGAAAATCACAAAAACACAAAATGAAAAGATTCAAGCTCAAGATGAGAAGATTTAAGCTCAAGATGCATCTATTGAAAAGCAAGCCATGAAAATGAAACAAATTTTAGTTGTTTTTGCACATTTGACAAATACTCGAGTAATTCCTAATTTGTTACTCAATGCTTTTACCTCAAATGGAGATCCATCAAGTGCCACAATATCAAATATCCCAACTAGTCATATGAGTTTATAAATTTATAAAATCTAGAATAGTTGATATTACTTCTTATCATTATCATTTTATTATTATAAAATGATAGTAATAAATATATAGCTTAATATTTTATAAACTAATTAATTGATTCCATTTTTTATTTATTTTGTAGGAAACAAATCAACGATGAACTTCATCTAGAAGAACAACTAGGAAAATTTACCTTGGAGAGTTTTAGCTTAAATTAGTATGTAGTAGTTTGGGATAATTATAATAAATATAATTATCTTGAATATTAATTTTCCAATTTTATATATTAGAAATTAGAATTTTGTACATTTTTGTGATTTATATATTAATAATTTTATTTGTCGTGTATGACAATATCTTGGCACTAAAAATCCATATCATTTGTGACTTCTGTTTTATGGCCACCAAAGCAAAAAAAATTATCAATTAAGTAATGATATTGTTAAATTTAATAATATTATTTATGACAAACAGGAATACATTAGTGATAAATTTATTATAACATATAATCTTTATTTAGTGACAACATTATTGTAACATATAACTTTCATACTTGTGACGAAATCTGTTAGACAATATGATCACTTATGCGAATTTTTTTACCACTGTTGCAATTCTATTATTGAATTGATGGTTTTATTTGTGACAATAATAAACACATTAGTGACAATACCAAATTTTCATTTTTATGACAAAATAATTTTGACACTTTTTTGTTAAAATATTAGTGACTAAGAAGTAATGAACACTAATAAAAAAAACACGAGTGACAAATATTTTGTCATTATTTTCAATTATTTTAGTGGCGAAGATATTATCACAATAAAATAAAGTATTATTACGACTTTATTTGTCACTATTTTATATTGTTTGTGTCAACAAACTTGTCATAAATATGTAAAATCACTATGACTATATAGTTTTGTCGCACATTACATAGTTTTTAGTGTTTGTACTTTTGTCACAAAAGTATTGCATAATTGTGATTATTTTCCTAAATTAGTCACTATTTTATTATTGGTGAAGGTATTTATGATGAGAGGTGACGACTTTAAAAGTTGGACTATTAATAGTAGTGATTAATATTGCTAGTTTTAGTGATAACTTTTACTTTCACTAAAAATACAATTTCTTGTAGTGATACCACAATCCATATCTTTTATACTCCCTAGCATTTTTCAATGTTTTCTTTGGTATAATTTCTTTCTATTAAGATCTAAGCTCTAATGGAGCAGGAGATTTCTAAAGCGTTTTTTAAAATGTCATATTCCTCCAAATCATATATATTAAGAATATAAGGTGATAAAGTTCTTTGATTTATTTTTGTTGTACATCATCTTTATGTCTTCTCCATTAAGATTAATTGCAAATTATTTTTGCTTATTTTCCCATTTGCAAATATAGTACACCCAATGTGCATTGAAAAGGTCATACCTTCTGACTTTGTTCATAAATAGAACTTAATCATTGTATTATTATGAGGATACTTATTTTGGAATAATCATAATCTACTTGTTGTATTTTGTAGGAAGGTGATGATTAGGAATGGATAAGGAGATACTTTGTGAAAGATTTTGAAGTGCCCATATTGGTTTTGTTTTGTATTTTAGTTGATGTACTTATATTCCATATGGATTAGAGGAAGATAATATAGGTGCATATTTTAGTTAATGATTTTTGGATATTGTATTTTGGATATATTAAAGGTTGAATTTCATTAAGTCCATATAGAGTATAAGATAGCGTATATAAATGAAATGTTTTTGGTCATTAACGTTTGGCGGTAGATATTTTAGAACATATATTAATGTATGTCTAACTATTTTAAATACTATACATTGTGTTAATGAAAATTAATTTATGTATAGATGTTGCCTACTCAATGACAAGTATTTGTTTTTCTATTATCATGTTATTGCTAATGAAATGATAAATTGTTACTTTTGTTGTTAGGTATTCTTGCCTAAAAAATTACTTCATTACCTTATGATTCAAATTGTCACTATATTCATTCAATATTGTTGCTAGGTTGAAACTGTTATGTCACCTTAGTCAAAATTTTAAGCAATATTATTCATTTTATTGCTTGATTAAAAAACTGTGGTGCTTTAAACCTATAGCAAAATAATTTTATTTATCAGTTTGAATTTTGTTGCCTTAATTAATAATTATACTTTCAACCACGCTTTTGCCCATTACTTGATGATTTTGTTTGCTGTGTTGTCAGTTACCTAATCCTGACACATAAATGTACATAATATATAGTTTGTAATTTTCAAAACCCTCTAGCAATTGAGGAAGTCTAAAATCAAAATGTCGCATTTAACACCATAATAATAATAATAATAATTATTATTATTAATAAATGCTCTAAACTTGAACGAGTAGATATAAGCCACATGCAACTGCAAAGGACTTGCTACGTTGCTTCCAATTCATGGACCTTGATTGTGAATCTAAAGTAACTTAGTTTGTATTAATTAAATCTAACCTAATTCTTGAGGCAAATAGAAATAAAGCCGTTTCACGATATCTCTTTATCAAGGAGAAATATCAAAAAATAATTTTTATAAATTCGTAAGTATTGAAGTCAAGATTACAAGGGTCATCCTTATAATTACATTTATATTTGCAAATTGCATGCGAAACCGCTAACGAATATGTAGAGCCTAGGGCTTAACAAATACACCGACTGCACTTTTTCTCCGGTTTATTTTATTAATTCATATCCACCAGCCAAAGCAAGAGAGTGACAATGGATGCAAGTAGGGTTGGAGGCAATCACGGAACAAATGGCCTTAATTAACGTTCAGTCTGAAGCTACTTGGAATATAGGCCTAGGGAGGGGGAGAGAAAAGTCACAGAGTGAGGGGGCAACATAAAGATCGGAGTTGGAGTAATGCTAATAACAATCACATACTACTAAATATTTGGGTGGCGGTGGGATCCAGAGATGGCAATGAAATTATTTATTTTACTCGTAATATCAAATTGGACTTCTTGTCTTCACGAGATGGCAATTAAATTAGATTGTGCTTTCTGCTAAAACTTTTTTTTATAAAAATAAAAAAAAGTGGCGGATTATAAATAAGCAAATTGGGAAAAAGATGAGCAAATCCAATTTCCTAAAGGCCGGGAATTTAGAATCGATTTTGTTTGGGGCATAAAATGGGCACGGAATTAAGAACTAAGAATTTCTCTGACAAGTGAAAGTAAAGTTTGGATTGGAGTTAGGAATAGTAGACAAGACTCTTACAGTACAGGTTTTTTCTAATCACGCTGCATTCAATTGTTTTTGCAAAGAGCGATGCACTTAGGCTGCCCTCCTCTCTGGATCTCGTAGACCACACGTTCATCAAGGGGGTGCTGTAAGTAAGACAGACATGCATTTCTTTGCAATCAACTATTGTCCCAAGCAGCTGCTAAATCCTACCGCCTCAATGACAATAACCTCGCACACAATCCTGTACTAAGCTGCAATCTCGGGTCTCTACATCTTTACTGAAAGATGAATATCAATCATTACAACTAATCTTCCAAGCAGAACATCATGTCCTACAAGGTATCAACTTTGAGGAAATGTGCACCGTTGGTAACCATTAACCTTTCAACTTCACACAATCGGAACTTCATAGCTCATAAGAATGCCTAACTAACCAACAGATCACAGCAAACCTTTTCTGAGAGCCGAATCCCCAGGCATAATAATAGAAGCATCAAAAGTATTTCACTTCCCCATTATCAGAAAAATCTCTTTCAGATCCCTCCTTGTATGATTCATCCAATGAAAATGCCAACGCTTTTTCAATACATAAGCTGGAAGCAAATAATTGCCAGTCATGTTCCTTAGTCATATCTTCATGGGAACAATGATAAACTGCTACATGTCCCAAACCACATGGATAGTTCTCATACTTGTCCTCAGCAGGAAAGGTTGAAGATGTGTCAATGCTATACGGCAATACAAGAGCATGATTATTTGCTATGTAATAATCTCTCAAGGAATTGCTTACTGGAGAGTGCTTCAGCACAGAATTGAAATTGATTCCAGAGGAAACTAGAACTTTTCTATCAGTATGACATTGCTCATCATCTACAATCTTGCTCATAAACCAGAGATGATTTTGGGGAGAAAGAATGATGCTTCTACTATCACATGTGCTGTAAGGATGACAATATTCAACTAAATTATGATCGCTGGCTTTGTCGTGCAAGGACAAAGAGCAATCATCCAAAACAGTATCCACTTTTTCCTTAATCTCTAGAATACCTTCTTCCAGATCATGGCTGTCATGGCTGGGTGAGGGGTGCCAACATAGTGAAGGCAGGTTTGGGGAATGATGACATAACAAAGATGGTTTACACAATCCATTTACACTGAATCTGCTATGGTTTTCCAATTGTTGATCATCAGCATGTAAACCCCATGAATTTGGACACATGCTCAGCTCTGTATTTTCACAACTCAAAGATAGGTTTCTATCATCCATCATGTTTTTGAAGTCCCAACCCAGCAAAAGAGGACGAGGCTCTTCTGAAGACAGAGGGTTATTGGGAGATCGGAATTCACCAATGATGCTGTTCTGTTTCTGTTTCTGATGAGGATGCATGCTAAATTCTGTAGTTCTACAAGTCGGAGACGGTTTTCTCTCGTCCACTATGTTGTTAAATTCCCAATCCGCCAGAGGGAGATGGAGTTCATCACCACTAAAGGATTTATTAAAATAATGGAATCTATTGGTACCCTTGAGATCATTACAGGTGTCAGGTTCATATTCTGGAATCTGAAAGCCAAAAGTAGAACTGTCCTCAGCATAGAAACCATGGGTCTTGCTTTCTCGCAGAATTTGGAGTGCCCTCATTCTGCTATCCTTATAGGCTTCATGATAGACTTCAAGGCTGGAACTTGAGATATGTGGCTCGCTTGGTATATCCAACCAACAAAAGCATAGATCATTGTCGAAGGGTAGCTTATCCTCTATTTCCATCATGTTTCTTATAGGCGTCTGATGAGATTCATTTGAATAGTTTTTTGAACAAGGAAAGGTATGCACCTTAGTTTTGCCATCAATTTGCCCCTTCCCTGTCTGGAAAATGCAAAAGGTCAGAAAGCAAAGTTCCAGCTGCTTAATGTAGACATCGTCTAACTCATAGCCACTCAAATAACATTTCTCCATACTTTTTCCACGATAGTCACAGGAAACAGCCGGCTGATCAGCGCAGAAATAATATCACACCTGCGGATATATTCTTTATGGCACATGATAGCAGAAATATGGAAGACATAAGAACTCATTATATATCATGTGTCTAACCCCTTTGAACATAGCTCATCAGGAAAAGAGGTATTTGCAACCCACTTTTGGAGATTTTTTCTTTTTCTAGAAAAGACATCCAATTGCCGGTACTGAGCCCCTGCAGATTTGCAGCAACTCAGTTATGACTAGAAAGCTTTAGGATCCACATTGTTTACGTAATAATTGCATGCAAGTATAGTCCTAAGTATTCTTCAACTTAGTAAGTTAAGGTTTTAAATGAATATGAGGTGATGAATAGTAGTAGAGTAGCATTAATAAAGTAAGAAAATACGTAGGCCACAGCTCATAAACCATTCTAATAATATAAAGGTCCAAAGTTGGAAAGGTTACAACAACAAAAATTGTCATAATATTTATATGCTTCCTTAAGGCAGTGAAGAACAAGTCAAAATTTTTCTCTCTAATGTCATTATTGTGCAAGTTTTGAGACACTGCAAAATAGTTGATTGCAATTAATGTTCCTTTCCAGACTATCCCAAAGAATCCAAAAGAAAATAATAGTCCTGTTAATACAATTAATGTTTTCATTCTATGAAACTTATGATCAGGTGCTCAAATGTTACCACAGTTGTATGCGATTTTCTGTACATTGTGCATATCCTCTAGGGATGCAGAAAAGTTCTTCAAATTCACCTCCGCCAACATTCTTACAGTTGCTTAAAAGAATAATGGAATCAGTTAAAAAGTTCACTTTTACGTCCTATAAATTTGAAATGGGGAAATGTCAGGATTTTAGTAAGCCATGTGAATTGTGATAAACTTGAATTCATGATTCTTAATCCATATAATTGGCATGTCTATATCGGAAAAAACGACAGAGCATGATGTAAATGAGCAAAGTGATTTATGTAGGTGAAACTCTCATCTTCACAATTTTTTTGTTTACAGGTAAACAAAAAGAATTGTTCAAATTCTTGTCCTGTATAATCCATCCACTATACATTTGAATGGTAAAAGGCAAGGACAACTTCCACGTGCTAATTTACAATCCGATAACTACAGAAATGTTACAGCACTTGTAATGAAGAAAAAGAAAAGGTGAAATACCAGTTGGTAGTGACTCTGTTTAGTGACCCACCTGACTCGTGGAGATAGGAATGGAAAAGAATTAACATGTGTAGCATTCTCAGGCAGCAACAAGGAATTGAATTTCTTATGGCTATTATGGATTGAAGGAAAAGCAAGATATGATGTTAGACATTTAGCACAAAAGATGAAGGGAAGGCCCAGTAATCAAGCAAACGGTGCAGCAGAAAAGTACTAGATGACGAATAAGAATTAACAATTTCTCCTTTTCGTTTGAATCAGCAGTGTTACACATTAATAACCAACCTCCAGAATTGCAGCTTGTTTTGAGCTTCTTAGATTGGTGTTCATCACGATCTTGTGGATCAGAACGGAACCGACTATCAGCATCCTCCTGCAATTTCTTAAAGAAAGCATATTCCGACATTTTGGGCTCGCAAGCTGACATATATTTCACATTATGTTATTGGTTTCAACCATTAGTTAAATAAACATTGAGGTAGAAAAACAGTTCACTGAACAATCGATTAACCAAAATCAACATCAATGTGAAAAAGGAACAAAAAAATGATGCGTAGACTTTCGAAATCGCAGATTTGTAAGAAAACAGATCACCTTGATTTTGGTGAGTCACGGGTCCGCATTTGGAGCTCCGATCTCCATGGAAGTCTCTTGGGAACCGCGCCGATGGATCTTGGGGAACTTGGAACACGTCTCTCTTCATCGTCACTCAATTACTTATCCCATCGAAACCCCAAGTTCCATTTAGCCATTTTGATATTTAGCGCCAAAAGTTAGCCTTTATTTGGATACGTAGTTACACAAGAGGAAGGGAAGGAAATATTGAGGGAAAAAGAGGAGAAAAGAACGAAAGAGAAATGTAATTTTCTTTCTCTTATTTGTTTTTTTAATTTATTAAAGGAGGGAATTGAATGGAAGAAATTTTTTTAAGACCTTTATGTTTTTGATTATAGAACTTGTTTATCTTTACTTGATAGATTTAATAAGGATACAATGGTAATTTACTTATATTAAGGTTATCTTGTCTTAAATTTTCCTTCCTTTCCTACCAATTTGGTGATAAATACAATTGATTCAAATTTCTCTCCATTCCCTCCCTTTCTCTTGACTTACTTTTGTCCAAACAATGGAAATCAACAGAAATATAATTCTTTTCTTTTACTTTCCTTCAATCCAAACAAAGGCTTAGCCTTCTCTTCAGTGCAGTTTCGTTTTACAAAATTGCTTTTCTTTTTTTTTAATCTATATATATAACTTATGCAGTACGGACACGGCAAAATGGAGCCGTGTTTGTGTGTCGGATACGTGTCCGTATTAGACACTCACTGATGCACGATGGACACAACTCGAACACGTCTGGAGATCACTCGGACATGACTTAATGGAATATATGCTCCATATTTTTTTAGAGGGACTTATAAAGTACCAAATATGTATGAATTATTATGATGTTGGAAGTCTTGAAACATATCAATCAATACATATCATATTATTAATTTGAATTTTTTAATTGTAAATTTTATAATATATATATTGTTGTGTCTGTGTCTATCAAATTTTAAAAATTGGTGTGTCCTCGTATCCGTATCCATGTTGTATCACATATCTGTGTCTGTACTTCTTAGTTTATAACATATAATCTTTCTCGACCAACATGGATGTGAAGGATTGCAATACGCAGCGGAAATTAAAATTGCAATCATATGCTATCTATTGCGTTTAACAACATACTAATAATAAGAAATAGGTATAAGATAAATACCTGAAAATGACGATTATTCAATTCGAAACTTCGAAAACACGAAGCCTCTATGTTTTCCACACCGAAGAATATATCCCGCTTTCAACGCTTGATATGGCTATGGATGAATTTGAAGAACTTTTCTTCAAGAGCAGAGAAAACAATTTTCTCTAACTTTTCTCTTGTTTATATTTCAGTACAAAGAACCAAAACAATGAATATCTCTATATTCAAACTCTTCTCTTTGTTTTACTCTCAACGCACAAAAACGAAAGTCTCTCTTTTCTTTTCACAGTTGTTCGTTTTCAAACACACACCCAATCTTTTGTTTTTAGTAACGTCCACACTAAAAACCGAAAACCAAGTCACCCCCCTTAAGTCATGTACATCCACTTTATATATATGTCTTCTAAAACCAGCGTCAACAACTTTTATTCACAAAAGACATATCCTTTTGTAACCATTACAAGGTTTATTGTTTTGGTTAACAATAAAACCAAAACGATAACTACCATCGGGCATTTTTTTTAAAACAATAATAAATTATTATTATTATTTATAAAATAAAATAAAATAAAACTATTTTATTTTATTATTATTTCTAAAATGAAATAAAATAAAA
>JANZLD010000004.1:36789055-36802386 GCA_026413575.1 Erythroxylum carthagenense | reverse complement strand
AAAAATTATCCTAATCCAATATCAATCTTAACCTTAACCGAAAAGAAAAACTTACTCACACATATTTATCAATGTAATATAAATCATGGTCATAATATATGTTTGCATTGATCAAATCCGCACGATTAAAATAAATAAGGAATAAAATAAAGAAAATAAATTTAAAACACCCCTTTTTCACAGCTTTATTTTCTCGCGCCACTAGCTTCAACACATTTAATCTCCACTAGCTTCAACACATTTAATCTCCACTAGCTGCTTCGATGTGGGAGTGTGCTTCTTTTGTTGCCATTCCACTAGCTGCCAACTTTTGAGTGGAGAATATCCTCAATGGTGGTGTAACGTGGATGCTCCTAGCCACCACCAGCTCAACGTGTTCACCAGCAGCTGCCTCACGTTCTCGCCAAGCCACCTCCTGCTTACTTCTTCATCTGCAACGTGTTGTTAGTGTGTAACGTTAGTAATCTCCAGCTGTTGATGTGTGGATGGTGAGTGTTAAATGATGGTGCAACCTCCTTCTCTCGACCAGCAGCTACGTTATTTTCTTCTTGCCACAACTCCACGCCTCCTTTAGTTAACGCTTATCTTTCAGCTAATATCTAACTGTTTCAGCTAACGTGTGTGGAAAATCTTGAGAGAGGGAGTGTTGCGTTCTTTCCTAGGCCTTCTTTCTATGCTGCCACCACCAGCTTGTTTTTGTGTCTCCCAACGTTGCAGCTAGGTGTCATCTTTCTTTTCCAACTAGCTGCCACGTTATGTTTTTCTCCACCCAACCAACTGCTTCTTTTGCTTCAATGTGTGTGAGTTCAGTCTTCTCTTGGTGTAACATTCTTCTCTTCAATTCACCAGCTCAACGTTTCTTCTTCTTTGTGGTGTAACATTCGTGTAGAGTTGGTGAGTGCTGGAGCAAAAATCCTCTCCCAGCTCAACGTGTCTTCTTCTTCTTCTTTTTTCACCAGCTACTTACGTAGTCTCTTTTACTCTCTGGCTTCTCACGCATAATCCACTCCTCGCACCAGCTGTCACGTTTCTTCTTTTATCCTCGCCTGCTACTTAGCTATTTTTTTTATGTCTTCACACATCTACTTAAAAGTGCACTAATCTCCATAGCAACTACGTGTATTGTCCCCCAGCAATGTGTGGAATTGCAAGATTTTTCGGTGGAGGCTACTTGATTTTCTTTTGTCTCTTGTGTGTGAAAAAAATGGAGGCATATGGAGGCTGCTGTAACGTGTGTGAGTGGAGAGTATTTTGCCAGCGCCTCTTCCCTTTGTTCATGCCACCAGCTGTTCCTATATATATATATATATATTTAAATAAGGGAGATTTTATTAATATATGGACCTACAAAAGTATATAAATTGCAGTACAAAAACCATGTAAAGAAAATATTTGAGGTTCATGGTTTAGACCGGATGTATGGAACAAAGAGTTGTTCCATACGCAAGATTTTCTGGAGAGGAAGAGGGAGAGTAGTTTCTATCGCGAATTGTGTCGAAGTACCACTTGATGCTAACTTTGCTAGATAATCTGCAAAGCTGTTAACCTCTCGATAAATATGACTAATGGACGACGTCGAGACAGAAAGCAAATGATGAATATCTGCAAGTGCTTTTTCATACCTCCATGGCCAAGAGTCTGAATTATGGTTCAATAGCCGCACAATGCCCAGATTGTCTATTTGAACCTGTATTTTTCGGAATCCACTGGCAACACAAAACCGAAAGCCACAAACTATGGCCTCTATTTCCATGGCAAAGCTAACATTCGAGTTATAGTATCGACATTCAGCAAACAAGAAAGTTCCAGTGGCATTACGTACCACAAATCCCAAACCTGAAGGACCGGGACATTTGAGCGAGGAGCCATCTGTGTTAAGAACAATGTCACAATCATCCGGGGGTCTCCAACACAATGTCATAATCACCGGTTTGTGAGGCAATTGAAAGGAGCAATTAAAGGATCTGGATAAGTCAACCATTTCCTGTCGATTCTTTGGAAATAATTTATGAACTCGCACCATGGAGGAGGCATGCTGTATAATCGAAAGAAGTAAGGAGGAGGCCGTGGGGGATTTATCCTCATAAACAAACAGGTTGCGCTTTTTCCAGATTTCCCAAAGGATGAAGTAAGGTATGACCGAAATGATTACTGTCCTAGTAGTGTCCCCCCGTCCAAGAATGGACCACTCTCGGAGAAATAACCATAGATTAGGTGGGAAAGATAAGTGAATGTGTAACAGTGCTAAAAAATGACTCCAGATTAGTCTAACCGAGGGATACTCATAAAAAATATGATGCACACTTTCGGCTGCCAAGGAGCAAAAACTACACTTCGATGGATTGAGAATGAAACCTAACTTGTTCAATGTTTCCGGGAAGGGAAGAATGGAGTTGTAGAGACGCCACACAAAGATTGAGATCCGCTTTGGCAGAAACTTATTCCAAGCTTGGCGAAGAGAGGCACTGATAGGGTTACGAGAGCGTACCAATGCATAAGCCGAGGAAAGGCTGAATTCGCTAGTAACAGTTGGCTTCCAAAGTCTCCGATCGGGACCATTAGAAAACTGCTGCAAATGAGAATTTATAAATGTGGCGTGGTCAGGTTGCAAGAGTAGTACTATGCAGCTCAACAACTCCTCGCGCTGGTTATAGAAATCTCGAACAGTGAGCTGTGGGAGAGGAAGGTGCTGGACTTGGTCCAGTGAAGAAAAAGCCCTAAGACCTGACCAGTTATCTGTCCAGAATGATACCAAACCAGTATGGATAGAAATATACTCATGTTCCTTAGCAATCCGATCAACTTTAGCAACTCTCCGCCAATTCGTCTTACGTCGTGCAGTTGGTGATAAGGATGTAACAAAGTTATCCCATATACCCACTTGATTCTTGACCTTCCACCACAACTTTATTGAATAGGCAGCCACAATATCCTCCAATTTTCGGAATCCCAGCCCATTCTCATCCACCGGAAATGAGAGGCGATCCCATGAACGCCAATGGCGTTTGGTATCTTCAAAATAGCTTCCCCATAAAAACTGTTGGAAGATCTTTTCCATTTTGTGTAGGATGGACTTAGGTGTTTCAATAACAGTGAAAACGTGTTGTGGGATGGAGGATAAAACATGTTTGATCAAAATCATTCGAGATGCAGGGGATAACCATTTATTCTTCCAGCTACAAACACGGTTCTCAATTGCCTCAACTAAGTGAGTGAACATACGCTCTGTCTTTCTGCCCTGAAATAGGCGACAACCTAAATATTGCAAGGGGAAAGAGCCTTGGGCCATTTGCAGGAGCTGCAGAACATCTCTTTTATGATTGGGAGGCGCACCTGCCGATAATAGAAAACAACTTTTGTGCTTGTTTACCTTTTGTCCCGTGGCTATTTCATAGTCGGCAAGCAAGAGATTAAGTTGAGTTAGTGATCGTTTGTCACTCCGAATAAAGATAATTAAATTGTCTGCAAAGCATAGATGAGAGATAGCTGCCGCGCTAGTAGGCACTCCATAAGGCATTATTCGGCCTTGCATCACAAAAGATTGCATGGAGCGAGTCAAAGCCTCCGATACTAAAAGAAACAGGTAAGGGGACAATGGGTCTCCTTGTTTAATGCCTCGGGACAATTGGAAGAAACCAACTGGACTACCATTCACCAAAATTGAAAACCAGCTGGATTGAAAGGTCCCAATAATCAACCTGATAATCCCACCATTAAATCCGAATGCTGCCATTATACGAGAGAGAAATGAACAAGAAACACGATCAAAAGCCTTCATCATATCCAGTTTGAGTATTATATTGCCACCTCGAGCATGGTAGTCAATAAATTGGCATAAATCCTGAGCCATCAGTATGTTGTCCATAATGTCTCGCCCCGATAAAAAGGCCGACTGCTCTGGGGATATCAACTTTGGTAAAACAAGCTTCAACCATTCTGTGATTATCTTCGTGAATATTTTATTCAGGAAGGTACAAAGACTGATTGGTCTAAAGTCGGAGAAAGAATTTACATGTAGCTTTTTTGGCAAAAGAGTTATCAGTGTACTACTGACTGCACGGGGAACTGGAATTCCTGACATAAATTCTGTACATGCATCAAAGAGATCATGGCAGATGATGTCCCAACAGTTATGGTAAAATGCTCCACAATAGCCATCAACTCCGGGCGCACTAGTGGATGATAAACTCATGATTGCTTGCTTAACCTCCTCCATTGTAACCGGTTGTAGCAACATAACATTGTCGACTTCCTTAACAAGCCTCGGTATATAACTTAACAGCCTAGATGTCGCCTCCTCCTCATCCTCAACTACCTCCTTTAACAAGAGTGATTGAAAAAATCTAACCGCTTCAAGTTCAATGTGAGCCGGGTCTGTCAACCATTGCCCATTACCATCTCTAATCTTATGAATCCCCAATCGCGTTCGTTTCTCCGCCAAAGAAGCGTGAAAATATGCGGTGTTAGCATCTCCTTCCTTAAGCCATTTCAATCTCATCTTTTGTAGCATAAAATCCTCTTGTTCATGAAGTCTTAGTAACAATTCAGCTTTGGATTTATTCAGCCTCATCAGAATATCATTAGTCCCAAATTCTTCAAACTCCCGTTCCAACTGCATCACAGCATTCTCTGCCAATTTCAGATTAAGAAAGACATCCCCAAATTTCTCTTTGTTCCACAATCTTAGGCAGGATTTGAGGCGACGAAGCTTTAGGGAAAACCGTAACATACCATCTATTCCTATATTAATGCCACCAGTTGCTTGATTTCTTCTCTATGCTGCCGCTTATTCCTTTCCTTTTTTGTCTCATCATATTGAATAAACTCTACCCCTCATTCACACCTAAACCTCCTTTTTTTTTCAGCTCTCCTGCTGCAGCCATCTTCTTTTGTCTTTTATGTATTGAAAGTCCATCATCTCATGCTCTCTTTTATCTACCGCCAACTACTGCTTTCTACATGATTTTAGGAGTGTTTTTGTCATCATTCACTTACAGCTCTTTCTATTTTTTCTTCACTCCTGCGCTGCTACTTTCTTTTCTTACTTTAGGCTTTTAATTGTCCCAATTTTAATATATGCTTAGATTTAAAACAAATAACTCTTAATTAGTGCAATTTAAACATAAATGGACAAGAGTTTAATAAATTATGTATCTAAAATTAATATAAAATGTCCATTATCAAAGTGTTCAAGGATATCTCGGATACTGATCCTATGTTTTGACTCCATTTATTGGTGCCTTTTAGGGATTACTCATAGGGCAGTGATTGGGTACAACTTGATGTATTCAGAGTAATTGAGTAGCCAATAAAGGATTCACCACTCTTGATAGAAGGAGATGGTATCCACAGCCTTTTATCGGGGTCATTACTCAGAGGTCTCTAGCTAGTAGATATGTGTTATAAGGAGAGTCTTCAATGATACATAGAGTAATGAAATCCTCATGACAAGATCTAATAACACTTGGACTAGATGTGACGTAATCAATCTAATAGGAGTTGATACTTTGACCATACTCTGAACCAAGTGGGGTATAGATGGTGAAAGGATGAATTGTATGGAAACATTGCTTATAGAAGGGTTTGTAGTCAAACCACTAACTTTCTAGTCAATTGGAGATCATGACATATTGCTAGATACCGCTCTTGACTTACTTAAATTAATCGTTAATTTAAGTGGCCAAAATAATCAGGAACCTAATGGGTCACACATATAAGAGATCTGAAGGATGAGTAAAATGGTCTTAAATGATGATTCAAGATATGGGAGAGTGTTTTGAGATTGTATCGCAATGTGATCATGGTAGAAAACACTGCATGAAATGGATTAGAAATAGGTGTTGTTGGCTTCCATGAATGTATGCTATTCATGGTCATTAACTTCCCATAACTTTTATTAATGCATGATATTCATGGTCATTAACTTCCTATAACTTCCATATGCATGTTATTTATAATCGTTAACTTCCAATAACTTTCTATTAGTGATGGGAGTTATGAAAGACCAAATGGTGCAAAAAAGTGAGATGATTTTTGTTCACCTTGTGTAAGACCCAAGAAAAAAAAGAAAGGATCTTTTTCTTACGCACACACTTTTTCTCTCTAACTCTCTCAAGAATTCTTATCTTTGCTAGCACAAAGAAATAATTCTATCCATCTAGTGTGGTTTCATCCTTCTATCTTCATGTCGAATTTCATTAGAGACGGGCACGAAGAAAATTAAAGAACGAAGGAAATCATCAGAAAGTATGTAAACATCTTACATTTTATGTTTTTTCTATATCTATATGCATAAATAGGTATGGTTTTTAAGGATTCGTTTTATTTTTTCTGTGTATATTTGATATATATTATGTATGAGATGCATGACTAGAACTTAACAGTGGTATCAGAGTCATCTTGTGCCTTGCTAGATGTAGAATACATGTCATGTGAAAAATGTTTTCATAGTTGTGATAGCTTAGAGTCTTGTAATGTCTTGTTCGAAATTAATTATAGAAAAATAGTTTTCACAATGTTCTTTCGCCAATCTGTTCATAAGATACAAGTGAATGACTCAGTGTGATTGAAAATATTTTTAATGTGATTAAAATATTTAATTTCGGCTTTACAAGAACCTGAATAAAATATATCTTTCTGCTAGGCATGTGCTGTCTATTGGCTAAACTGATGAGATTACACATGATTTTCATGGAATTTGATTATGAAAAAATTATGTGAACATATTTGGGATTTTTTATGCCTCTGTAATGTTTGTAGAATTATAAAAAATGTTTTAATATTTTTATCAAACAATTTCCAGATCTAGACAATTTTCTAGAAATTTTAAGATCTGTTTTGTTTGATGTTTTTGTATGTTTATATTTCGGTTTCGAAACTAAAAAATATTTTTATGTGATAAAAATGTGTTAATTTGATGTTTGATGCATGTCTTAATTATTTTGCTAAAAATTTGATTTTCAAAAAAATTTAAGTCATATTTGTCATTTTTGGTGTCTTATTAGTGTTTCGGTAATTAGGATAATTTTTAGGTGATTCCTAAATTATTTTGATCATCATGAAATGACCTAGAGATTCCTAGAATGATGATTTGATGTTCTAGAAATTTTGGAAATTAATTTTTTAATTAATTTTAGTAGAATAATAGATTTTTTAGTAAGACTAGAAAAATTAGCATGTATGACAAAATTGAAGTTGTTTAATTTTGGACATCAAATAATTATTTTAAGGTAAATTAATTATGAATTAATTTATGGAATTAGGAATTCATGTTAATTATATTAATATTAATTCCAATCGAAATAAGATACAATAGTAATTTTAGTCAAGTTAGGAAAAGGAAGATAGTAAATCTAAGTATTAGATTGGGCTTAGATGCATGTACTAAATTGGGCCTTCATGTTAGGATCCATATGATGTCATAACCAAAATGATGTGTTTACATATATGCATTAAAAAATGCATGGTTAGGAGAATGTGTGGGCTTGCATGATGGATGGCTATGAGCTTAGGCCCAATTTGATTGGATAGTCCATATCACGCCATGTAGTTATAGTAACTATATGTGTGTGTGTGTGTGTGTGTGTGTGTGTGTATGAGTTATATGTATAAGACCATCTAAGTTAGATGAGACCTTAGTCAGACTCCTCACTTATAATATTAAAACTAACACCTTCCTTTAATGCGGCGAGAACTAGAGTCCTTTTAAAGTTAGGATTGTTGGGCAAACCTAAACCTGCTCTACACAGATATATTCGAACCATGGAAATAGGATTTCTAGTTTAATGGGTTGATTTTAACCAGAAGCATTGGATGTTAGGCAAACCCAAGATCAACGTGGACAGAGGCAAAGTTGGGTAGTGTATATTAGATGTGTACACTTGTCAAGAGTTGATAGCCTAATGAGTGTGCACACTTCAACAATTGATAACATTAGATTCGATAGTTGCATTGGAGATGTAATTGGTATGATCAATACCTACCAATTGAACTAAGGATGGCTTGTTGGGCAAACCTAAGGTCATTCTTAGGGATATTGGATATCGACCCACTAGAAGAATTTCTCTACAATATCTATTAGCTTTCTATTGAGGGTCATGAATTTGTGAAAATAGTGGGAGCCATATGCATGTTATTAAAGTCCTTATAGATATGTATTTAAGTATATTTTTATTTTTCTCTATTTAACAATAGGTTGCTATTGCCCGAGTCAACCCTATGAGTACTAGTGTGAATCTAAGATCATTGAGGGAAGCTAACAAGTTGATTGGATCAGGAACTTGAGAATAGTCTCAAGTCTAAGAAGCTTGGTTATATCTTAGAAGAACCACTTCCGGATTCTCGAGCTGGTCAACATGCTTAAGGTAGTTGAGCCATCTATCTGTAAGGACAAGGTTGTGATGTTAGTGGACTTTTCTGATTCGAAGAAAAAGAGCCAAAAGAAGAAGATGTCTGTAAGGCCTAAGGGAGGTGTCAAGAAAGCAAAGAAAACTGCCTCAAAGAGAACTTGCTTCCACTATGGCAAGGATGACGACTGGAAGAGAAACTACAAGGCTTATCTAGAGTCCTTGATGCATAAGAAGGCATTTGATGCCCCATCTACTTCAGGTATTTATGTTATTGATATTCATACTATTTCTGATAACAACGTATGGGTATTAGATACCAGTTATGGATCACACGTTTATACTGACATGAAGGGCCTCAAGAACAATAGACAACTCAATAAGGGAGAGTCAGACATATGAATGGGCAATGGAGCAAGAGTTGCTGCATTAGCTATAGGCACATATGTATTGCCACTCCCTAATGGACTTGTATTAGAACCGGAGAATAGTTTTAATGTACTTGCTTTGACTAAAAATGTAATGTATGTTACTATTCTTAATAAAGCAGGATTCCATTTAAATTTCACTAACAATGGTTGTTCAATTTATTTAAATGGAATGTTATATGCTTTGGGTACATTGTGCAATGACATATCCATATGTCTAATACGGTCTAAAATATTAATAGTAACAAAAGATTAAAACGAGATAATATGAAATCTTCTTACTTTTGGCTTTGTCGCCTTGGCCATATAAATGAGAGATGCATGTCTAAACTACACAAGTGTGGTAGTTTAGAGCGATTTGATTATGAATCATATGATACATGCGAATCTTGCTTATTAGGCAAGAAGAATAAGTTACCCTTTAAAGGAAAGGGTGAACAAACTAATGGAGTTTTAGACCTAATACATACTGATGTATATGGTCTAATGTCCATACATGCCAAAGGTAGTTTTGTATACTTGTGTCGATGATCATTCATGATATGGTTATGTGTATCTTATGCGACACAAGTCTGAAGCCTTTGAAAGGTTCAAAGAATTCAAAAATAAAGTTGAGAAACAACTTGGGAAAAGTATTAAATCACTTCGATCAGATCGAGGTGGTGAATACTTAAGCCAATATTTTTTAGATTACCTTAGGGATAATGGAACACTGTCCCAGTAGACTCCACCTTACACAACACAACACAATGATGTGGTTGAGAGGAGAAATCGAACCTTGTTAGATATGGTGAGGTCTATGATGGGTTTAGCGAATTTACCAAAATCCTTTTGGGGGAATGCACTCAAAACTTCTGTTTATGTATTAAATAGAGTCACATCCAAGTCAATAGATGTTACTCCATATGAGATATGGACCAACAATAAACCCTATCTTTCTCATATGAAAGCTTAGGGTTGTCCGATTATGTGAAGCAGATTCAGTAAAATAAGCTTCAAGTTAAATCTAACAAGTGTGTGCTTGTAAGATATCCTAAGAAAACTGTAAGATATTGGTTCTACCATGTTTTGAAATGAAAAGTGTTTGTTTCAAAACATACTATATTTTTAGAGAAAGAGTTTCTTTTAAGAGAAGATAGTGGGAGCAAAATTGAACTTGTGAAAGTTCAAGATGCTCAAATAGATGCATATTAACTGGTTGGACCCGAGGCTAATGTTCGTGAAGATGAAACAATAGTTCAACCTTTTAACACACAAGAAGTTCATAGGTCAGGTAGGATACGTTATGTTTATGAGAAATATAGATTTCTCATAAGTGATCTTAATGATGTATTGCTTATAGAATATGATGGGCCTACTACTTATGAGGAGGTTCTAAAGAGTTCAGAATCTGACAAATGACTTTAAGCTATGAAATCTGAAATGGATTCCATGTATGAAAATCAAGTATGGACTTTGGTTGACCCACCCGAAGGGATAAAAACATAGGGTGAAAATGGGTTTTCATAAAGAAAACTAAAATAGAGGGTAATGTAGTTATCCATAAAGCTAGGCTTATAGCCAAAGGTTATCATCTAAGGCAATGTGTTGACTATGACGAAATATTTAGCCTAATAGCTATGCTTAAATCCATTAGGATAGTCCTAGTATGAATATGAGATATGGCAAATGCATGTGAAGATGGCTTTCCTTAATGGAAACCTAACTGAGGATGTGTATATGACACAAGTTGATGGTTTCATATTCATGAATGGAGAAAAGGTATGCAAGCTTCAGAAATCCATTTATGGATTGAAGCAAACATTTAGGAGTTGGAATATCCGATTTGATGAGACAATCAAAGAGTTTGGTTTCTCACAAAATCCAGATGAGACATTTGTGTATAAGAAGGTCGGTGGGAGTGCAATCTGTTCCTTGTACTCTATATAGATGACATATTGCTAATAGGAAACAATGCCTCAGCTTTGCAATCAGTACAAAGTTGGTTTGCTAAAAACTTCTCTATAAAAGACCTTGGAGAAGCAACTTATATTTTAAGGATAAGGATCTATAGAGATAGATCTAAGAGGTTACTTAGTCTTCTCAGTTAACATACATAGACAAAATGCTAAAGAGGTTTACATGGAGTAGTCCAAGAGAGGTTATCTTTCCATGGTATATGGGATTACACTCTCTAAATCTATGTTTCTAAAGAAAAAAGATGAGAGGACTTGCATGAGTTTGAATCCTTATGCTTCAGCTATAGGATCAGTCATATAAGCTATGTTATGTATTAGATATGATGTATCATATGTTCTAAGTGTTATGAGCATATACCATTCAAACCTTAGTGGGGGTCATTGGGTGACTTTCAAGAATATTCTTAAGTACTTAAAAGAACTAAAGATGTATTCTTGATATATAGAGAAGGTGATCTTGTGGTAAGCTGAGTATATTTATGCCAGCTTCCAATCGAATAAGGATGACTTCAAATCCTGGTCTAGATATGTATTCACACTAAATGGTGGTGTAGTCAGTTGGAAAAGTTTCAAACAAGAGACAACTACTGATTCAACGAAAGAGCCAGAGTACATTGCAGCTTCAAAAGCAACAAATGAAGCAGTTTGGATTAAGAAGTTCATCATAGAACTTAGTGTGGTTTTGAGCATTGCTGACCCAGTACAGTTGTATTATGACAATAACCAGGCTATAGTGCAGATGAAGGAGCTGAGATTTCATCAGAATTCTAAACATTTTCTCAATCGTTACCATTTAATTAGAGAGATCATTGGTAAAAATGATGTCAAGATATAGAGAGTTCCCATTGATCAAAATATAGCTGATCCGTTGACTAAGCCTATTTCCAAAAGGAGTTTTGTGTCACATATACACGCCTATGGTATTAGATATTAAGATGATTGACTTTAGTGCAAATGGGAGTTAGATAGGGAAGTGTTTTAAAGGCAATCACCTTTATCACTTATTGTACAAATCTTTTTATGATTAATAAAGAAAATTTCATTATTTCGTTGTTCATACATTAAGTTTTTGATACAAAACATAGCATGGAGGAAATCATGATGAGATCGTAATAATGAGATTCTTATCATGTGTAATTATGTTATTATCTAAACTTTCCCTAGTTATAGGATTAATGAGATGGGATATCATTAGTATAGATAGACTAGCGCATGTTATACTCCTTGGTTAGATTAAACAATAGATCTCATAAGCTGTAGACATGAGATGTTTAGAGTTAAAATGTGGATGCTTACTAAGGGTAATAAGTACATTGGATTGACCTACTATGAGACAATCATATGGATATTATGTTCTAGTGTCAATGATAGTCTCACTATAGCAATAGCACAAGTATCCTTTTACTTGAGGTGCTCAAGGATATCTTAGATATTGATCCTGTGCTTTGACTCCATTCATTGATGCCTTTTAGAGGTTACTTATAGGGTGGCGATTAAGTATAACTTGAGGTATTAAGAGGTAATTGTGTAGCTAATAAAAGATTCACCACTCTAGATAGAAGGAAATGATACCCACAGCCTCTTGTCGGGATCATTAACCGAGAGTCTTTGGCCAGAGCAGATATGTATCATGATGAGGGTCTTCAATGATACATAGAGTAATGAGATCCTCAGGACAAGATCTAATAACACTTGGAATAAATTTGACATAGTCAGTTTAGTGGGAGTTGACACTTTGACCATACTTTGAATCAAGTGTGGTATAGATGGTGAAAGGACAAATAACATGGAAACATTTCATATGGAAGGGTTCATAGTCAAACCACTGACTTTCTATTCAATTGGGGGTCAAGATGTGTTGCCAAATACTGCTCTTAACTTATTTTAATTAAGTGTTAATTCAAGTGGTCAATATAACCGAGAACCTAATAGGCTATATACTTAAGAGATCTAAAGGATGAGTAAAATAGTATTGAATGGTGATTCAAGATATGAGACAGTCGTTCGGGATTATATCCTGATGTGATCGTGGTAAAACACATTGCATAGAATGGATTAGAAACAAGTGTTGTTGGCTTCCATTAATTGGTACTACTGTCGCCTACAACCAAATTAATAAAAGCTCTAGCTATAAAAAATGTACTTAGTGAAGAGTTGAGATCGTTCTCCTGAGGAATTTTAATGGTAAAGATTATACTAGTTCAAAACTAAAACAAAGTAAGTATAACAGCCCAGATCACTCGCTTATAGATATTATCCACTTTGGGCCTTGACCCAGCCAAGCCCTCACGGTTTTACTTTTCCCGAGGCCTTCCCAGGAGGTCACCTACCCTAGAACTACTCTCTCCCAAGCACATTTAATCTCAAAGTTCTGATGGGATTTAGTACATTAGGCCATGGAAAACGCATCTGTAACATCCCGTTACTATTAGCAAGGGCATCTTGGTAAATTGGGACAGACTGATAGGTTGCATTGCATTCACTGACTGAGCATGCTACTGGCCTCTAATTATAGAGGAACAGGTTTACTGCATATGCATTTATTCATAAGTACATGCGTTCATGGTTTCCGGTATTGAATTGCGAACTGGAACTGACTG
>JANZLD010000004.1:36670969-36684715 GCA_026413575.1 Erythroxylum carthagenense | reverse complement strand
TTTTGCAGGGATCTCAACGTCGGAGTCATCGCAGAAAGCAGCCAACTCATGGATCAAAACAGCAACGTTCCGTTCCGCCAGAATCCGGCAGAACCAGGTATTTTATAACATATTGTCAAAAGTGTTACTGTCTAGTATTACTGTATGTCATTTTTGTTGTAGTGTATTTGATGAAGAAGAATGTAGTTCTCACCTGTGAACTTCCTAAAATACATACAACTATTGGCATAAGTTTAATTGTAACCACGATCCATCATAAAAGAATCAAACTTTTGACACCACTATCTTGGAGCTTGTTTTAACTTATATAGGATTTTCTTTAATTTACAAACCAGATTCTTCTTGCCTTTAGCTTTGAAACATTCTAGTTGCTCCATTTATATCTCATAGTCCAAATCTCTATCTGTTTAAGTTCATATTCAAAGCATGCAGTCAAACCCAATATTGCTCAAATACCACTAGTGAGAAGAATTCATTAAAATCATTACCCTTCTTTTGACTAAACTTTTTCACTACAAACATTACCTTATGTTACAATAGATTGTCACCATCTTTCTTTATCTTCAATACCTTCTTTAGGGCCTTTTTACCTGTTAGAAGCTTCATAAGTTCATATGTATCATTCTTCTTCAGAGAGTTCATATCTTCCTTTATAGCCACGAGCTAAAGATTTTTGGTTTCACAAGATGCTACTTATTATCAATAACTTCATCTTCAGCATTGCCTGGATATGGTTTGTGTAGCTAGTTATTACCAGGTTGTACCTGATCACCATCAATGTGTGTTTAGTCACACACTTCATCTCCTTCACTTACGGATTACTTAATAGTGGTAGAGAGTGGAGAAGAATTAACGACGTTATAGGATGAGCTATTGTGTGTAACTTTTTCTTCACTCAAAAGATCTGCACCTCTCTCATGCTCCTAGAATACCACATCCCTACTCCTGAAAATTTTTGCTTCTCTAAGATATAGTGTTTGAAGCTAAACTGATCATCACTATAGCCAACAAAGATGCAAGGCACCTTTGAGTTAAGCTTCTTTCTTTGAGCTTTCGGTATATGTTTAAATATGTTATATTCAAATATTCTAAGATTGTGACATGTGGGATCTCTACCTATCCACGTTTTCTCAGGAATTTTAAAATCCAATGGAAATAAGGGAGCTTAGTTGATCAAATAGACTGCAATTGGACTACTTCATCCCAAAATGTCTTTGGTAGCTTGGACATTCTGAGCATGCAATGAACCTTCTCCATAATTGTTCTGTTCATACTCTCAACAACATCATTATACTGAAGAGCACCAAGTTTGGTCTTCTCATGTCTAATGTCATGTAATGTACATTATTCTTTAAATACTTTGGAAATATGCTCTTCTTCATTATTTGTTCGCAGGCACTATAGCTTCGTCGCAGTTCCCTTTTATACCATGACATAAAACTTATGAAAAATTTCAAATATTTGACTCTTTGTTTTCAACATGTACACCTAAGACTTCCACGAAGCATCATTAATGAATGTAACAAAGTATTTTTTACCTCCTAATGATCCCTTCCCAATTGGTTCACAAATTTCTGAATGCACTAGCTCCAATCTCTTAGTCTGACTTGTAAATCTTCTTTGAAAAGTGACCCTATACTGCTTTCTAGCCAAACAATGATCACAAAGATTAAACGATAGTGTATTCTTAACTAGGATAAGGGATTTACCAGTTAGGAACTTTAATATCTTCTCACTTATGTGCCCCAATTGTCGATGCCACAAATTTGGATAAGTTTGCTCTTCAATTGTGTATACTTCTCCACAACCACATAGCTTTAAGTATGTCTTATACAATGTCCAACTTAACACTCCTCAAGTAACAATCATTGATCCCTTGGACAGTTTCCGATTCCTATCCCCAAAAATGTGTTAGAATCCTTCTTTATCTAAGACGTTAGTCGATAACATATTTTACCTTAAATCGAGAATTTGTTGTACATCTTTGAAGTTTAGTAAGCATTTGATGTTTTTTTGAACTCTAACATCACCCATACCAACGATCTCGGTAGAACTTTAATTACCTATCTTTATGCTTCCGAAGTCTTCGATCTTATAGTTTGGTAAGTACTCCACTTTTAGAACACAATGATATCAAGCTCCTAAATCAATTAGCCATTTAGAATCCAAATTACTAACTTGGAGACAATCATTTGTCACATAAACTAGGAAAACTTCATCATTAATGGTTGAAGCTATTGTGACTATATTCTTATCATCTCCATCATTATGATAATCTTACTTTTTCTAATCCCTTTTCCACATACAACAGAACATTTTAATATGTCCTAACTTTTCGAGATAGTGGCATGTCTTTATGTCTTTTTCACCTCTGAACCTTGATCGATTCTTAGACTTGCCATGATCTTGAGGCCCTACTTTTGCTCTTTCTCCTACTTTTTACCACAAAATCCTACACGTTGTCAAATACCATCTCTTTTCTTCTAATTCTTCATTGAATATACTCTTTTTGATCACATCCAAAGAAAGCACACCTTCAGGAGCTGAATTGCTTATTGTCACCACCAACTTCTCCTAGCTATTCGGTAGCAAACATAATAAGAACAAGGCTCGAAGCTCATCATCAAGAATGATCTTCCTTGTTGTATGCTTGTTGATTATATCTTGAAAATCACTCAAATACTCTGACATAGATTTTTCAGGTTTCAACCTTAAGTTTACAAGTCTTTTAATCAGAGAGGTCTTGCTATGGGCAATCTTCCTTTTATAGAGTCCTTCTAGTTTTTTTCCACAGCTTAATCATGCGTAAAGTGTTTTTGTTTCATCTTCTCCCATTCTTGATCTAGCATCTTTTCAAGTTTTAAAGGAAAATCATCCTTCATACTTTTTTCCACATCAATAGGATCAGAGAGATCCCTGCAATATAGAAGGTATTCTATCATAGGCCTCTAAATAAAGAAATTTGTTGATGTCAACTTGACAATAGAGCTGTTTCCACCAATATCACTTATTGGGAGACAAAAAATACAACTCTCTAAAAGATCAACCAAAAAGCAACAATAACATACTCTTCAAGTTTAATAAGCAAATATCAGTATCAAAATGAAAACATAATAAAAAATCAAACACCGAGGGAGAAACCATGGGCCAAACCAATAAGCAAATCTACTAAAATCAAATAAAGATTTACAAAGTTTAATATCTCACCCCATAGCTACAATTTGTCTTATAAAGTTCAATATTGAAACCAAAGTTGATATGTGAATCAACAAACTCTTAAACCAATCCCAAAAATAATCATAAAAGGATGAGAATATTATACTACTTCATCTCTTTGTGTTTTCCCTCATTTTTGTAGTGATTTAGTTGCTCAAACATGCAAAACCTACATATCTTCTCTTTTATATGATGAAATAGGTTTTTCTATACCATATACAATCATATACATGGCTATGTAAGTGACTAATACAATCATATACATGGCTATGTAAGTGACTGAGTATCTTCAGTATTGCCTCTCTGGCAGATGTACATAATCATAAAGAGATACATGATTAACCATGTAAGTTCTAAACATGGGCATGTATGTCTTCACCTTTTACTTCCTTCACATAATACCAAAGACTTACATGGTTGATACATATAGCTGTGTAAATAGAGAACATGGGCATGTGGCACTCTACACGGGGCGTCTATCCATAAAAGGCTTGATTCACCTATCATCTATTTTGTCTTCACTTGAACATCATTTCACTAACCATAAAAAGTTTTTGATATGTTTATGATACTAATGAGGATATCTAAATGTCCTTTTTGGTGTCTTCCAAAGGTAAGGGGGACTGGAAGCTCTGCAGAATTTGAGTGGTATCTTTTTCAGTACTCAAGTTTGTGAATGATATCTTTTTCACAAACTTGAGTACTCATGTCTGCTAAAGAATCGGGCCAACCATTTAAATGGTGACAAGAATGATCCTTTCTTTTCATCGTAATTTGTTCTTAAATGACTTTCTCACTTTGAACTTCTTGGATGTTGGTCTTAACTAGATTGCAAAACTCATCAAGGGCTAACATTGAGAAGGGTTCCTCAATAAGAACACCAACCTATGGATACAAAATGAGTATTAGCTCTTACATGTTTCATCCAAATGTTATAGGAATGAAGGGGAGGGCGACGCATTAGTTATATCCACTGAAATTGTTAAGGAAAAGAATGCTAAAGATCATAATAAAAGCTCATAATTTCTCCCTCCTACTTCATCCCATGTCAGTTCATAAGTGCTAACTACATCTAATGGTAGCATTAACGAAAAATGGGGAAAAGAACTTATTGCAAGATCAAAATGGTATATCCTTCTGTTAAAAATCAAACTAATAAAAGTTCAATTTTCGATATAGCCTATGACGCTGAGTTGTTTGAATTGAAAGGGGGAGATCTAGTACTTACTCACATGGGCATAGAATTGGATTAGTGTATGTTAGTTTTATAGAACTGCAAAAGTAGGCAATTTGCACTATAGACATCTTCATACTTCTTTAATTCAAAATAAGGAAGCACCACTGATGAAAGTAGTAGGGACCGTAATCTAGTGACAATCCTCCTCAAGTATAATAAGAAGAGTGAGATGCTAGAGGACCAGAAATCTTGATGTCAAGCAAGTGTATGAAAGAGGTATCGAAATACCCATGAGTTGTTTGCAAACACCAGTTCCTTCATCGAAACATGATATTTTTTATTCCTTCATTGTTATAATGTTCTACAAATTATGGACTAGAGTACTCTATGATTGATGACTCTTTGTGCAACTTTATAGCATGATATTAATATAGACTTTGACAAAACCAAATGACCTAACAATTGAAGAAGCTATCTAACCTATTCTTGTAGAGAACACCAAAAATACAAACTTATCAATTGAACTGGTAGAATAAATTTATGGGAATCAACATAAAACATAAAAGTCTATTGATTAATTTTGAAAGAGATATACCATTGTAGTTCTCTTTGATTCCTCTAAATTGAGCAACCGAAGGCTTGCATCTGCAGAAATCATTCTCTTATGAAATACTCATGCACGAAATCACAAAAAATGTTTGTTGGTTTGATGGAGCAATTAACTTTACGATAGAAGAAGCACCTACGCACAAAATCACTCTCTTATGAATGTTGGGGGATTTTACGTTACATATTAGGGATTCTAGAAATGATCGGCAGAGAAGAGACAGATAAGAGTTTTAGTTGAAATGACATCATTTTACTATCTTCAAGAAACGACGTTGTTTTGTTAGTTAAACAAGCTTCTCCTATTGACGTTGACATGTCTGATCAGTATGGGTCGTTAACATGTGACAATGTCATGTCAACAAAGGTAACGATGAGACTAACGTTGGGCTAGAATTGAAAGAAATTGAAAGTTTGAGTATTTTATTGCTACTTTTTAAAATTCAACCTATAATTAAAATTTTAAGGAAAAGTTGGGCTTTTTTTGATAATTAACCTTTGAAATTTTAACTAAAAATAGTTGGCACCATATTTAACCACTTTCAACTTGAATGCAGGGATAATTCTTATCCTATAGTTCATACTAATAATTATACACTCCATTTTTTAAATGATTAAGCTGTAATATCATGTTTTAGGCTTAATTTCCAATCATAAACACTCCCCCATACATATTTTGCTTCTAGCAATTACCTAGTAAAGAACATTCTATGGTACGGTGAATCTACTCTGTGACCATTGAGAGACAATAATGATTATGGCCTTGTTTGGTAAAGAGTTGAAAAACTCTTTTTAGGTTGTTTGACCTATTTCAACTTATTGACTTGATGAAAAAGCTATTACAAGTGTTTGGTTATTAGCTGGTTGGGTTGGCTGATTCAACCCAACTAGCTAATTTTACATCTACTGCTTGTAAGCAACGTTTTTACAATAGCATATTCATGTTTCCTATAATGCCCTCGTGTTTGACGCTTCTAGTGGGGTTCTGTTGTTGCCTTAGGACTGACTTACTTCAGCAGAGTTGAAACAAATATAATAGTTGATGCTGAAATGTCTTTGTCCTTGCTTTTATTAGATGTTTATTTATAATGTAATAATATTTTAAAATTTGGTGATTACTTTTTTATTTTATTTATAACTAATAATTAATTTGGTTGAATTTTATATCAATAAATAAAATTGTAAAATTTCATAATATTTATATCTTATTACTTATATCAAAAGGTACAAACATGTTTTAATATTAAATGATAATTAATTTTATTAATAATATAATAAAAATTAATAAAATGCTTAAATTATTGTCATGTTAAACTAATGAATGCCTGCACATCTTCGGGTAGCACACCAGATTCCATATCCTAATTCTGCTCCAAAATGTTGCATGTAGCATGAACAATTCATCTTCCTCTTCGGTCTTCATCATCAAAGTCTTCAAATCAATCAGCCCTTGGGTAAGGCTCGGATCCCCCTTCAATATCACCCATTTTCCATTCTCCTGGAACTTCATAGTTAGTTCAACCCAATTAATCACCACCTCTCCCAAGGCTTATAACCACTTGATCCCTAGTATCAAATCACAACCATTGAGGGTCATAAGAAGATAATCTTCAATTATGTGGTACTGTTGGACCACTAATGGAATTCCCCTACAAACTCCCTTGCTCTTCACAGTCACCCCATTCCTCATAACTACTCCATACTCCTTAGTTTCCTCTAATTCTAATCCCAATTGCTCCATTAGCCTCATGGAATTGAAATTATGGGAGGCACTCGAATCCACCAAACAAATCACCTCCAATTCCCTTATTTGCCCCCTCATCTTCATAGTTTTTGGCATAGTTAATCCCACTACCGAACTCACTGCTAATTCAACACTCTCTTCTTCCTCTCCCTCACTTTCGGTTTCCTCCTCTTTATCTAGCACCAAGAGGACTTGCAGTTGCTTATTCTTGCATCGATGCCCTGGGGTGAATTTCTCATTACAATTAAAGCACAGCCCCCTATCCCTCTTTTCTTGCCATTCCGAGGCTGAGAGCCTTTTAAACCCTGTTTCCCAAACACTCTTCTCACTTTTTTTCCCTCTCTTCGGCCTTCCCTCTCCATGAACCCTCCTTTGGCTTCCCCCATTCTGCTCATACTAATCTGTTTGCTATTCCTATAATTCCTTATCTCCTGATTCTTCTATTCTATCTCCAAAGTAGTCTCAATGATCTCAGTCAGCCCTTAGGGCTTAAGCAGATTTAATTTGTACCTGAATTGAGGCTGCAACCCTTTAATAAAGGTGCATTTCATCACCTCTGGCATTAACTCTCGGCAGGATGCAGCTAGGGCCCAAAATCGCCTCCGATAGTCCAGAACCGTCCCCTCTTGCTTGATAGATAAAAATCTTTGGCATGTACTGCCCTCATGGAGTGGTCAGAAATATCGAAAGAGCATACCTTTCAATTCCCTTCAATCCAGAATCACCCTGTGGCTTCAACTGTCCGATACCACGCCAAAGATTCTTAGTCAAAACTCAGAGACGCCAACTCCACCTTTTCTTCCTCTGTATACCTCCCTGCAGAAAAAAAATGTTCTGCCTTGTTGACCCATGTGTCTGGATCTTGCCCCTTGAAAATGGGCATCTTAATTCTCCTGGGCTTGCAGTCACGCCTCTAGTCTGGTGGTTGGGGATCGTCGTCTGCGTGTCCCCTTCTCCAGTGCTCATCACGCCGATATCCTTTCTCTTCTCTGTACCACCTCCTCTCCTCTGGTTCGACCCTAACTTCACCAGTGCCCCTCTCATCCCTTCTCACGTCATCTCCATCGTGCCGATCATTTCTCTGGTGTCGTCCCCTTTCCAGCTCTCTTTCGAGCCCTAAATGTTCCCCGACTAAATGTTTATTAGTCGGGTCATACCCGCCTGGCATCTGGAGCCCCGCAGGTCGCCCATGGTTTTCTAGTGCCCACCCGACCCACCTAGCATCCCCTCCTTTGTGACCTATTTCCATCCTTGTATAAACGTCCTCCTTAATCTCTTCCTTTCAACTTCTCCTCAGTCCAGTCACTGAAGATTCTCCTTCAACCATTTTCATTGGGTTAGGCTGTGTCGGTTCTGGGCGTCCTTAAAGGGTGGTGATCGCTTGCATAAGCTGATCAAACCTCCTACTAATTTCTTCCTTCAGCTCCCCCTTAACCCCTTCGAGTTTTTGGTTAACTTCCACCCTCAAGGATTCACGCTCCACTTGCAGCCCTACTTTGATTTCTTCTACTTCTTTTTCCAATATGTCCAGCCTCATATCCTGCTTCTTTACTGCCATGCCTAGAATTGTAAGCTCGGATACCAAATGATAGAACCTACAAATCGTTCTTCAACCACACCAAATGCACACAACAGAAACACAGAAATGGCAACACCAAAAAATAGTAGAAAATGGTGTCTGTATTGTTTAATCTCTAAGACCAGAAAAAGACAAAGGAAATAGTGCTAGAATTTGAGGTTCTAGCTCCTCCAGCCTTAGGATCAACTATACGTAAAATGACAAAACAAAATGCATGACATTCCCCACATTCCTCCTGTACTGTTTTATTCCACTGTCACTAACTAACTTTCTATTCCTATGACAACTTCGCCCACCCCTTGTCCTAATATGACAAAGTTTGCCCCTCCAATGCCTTGGTCTTTCTTCTATGGTAAGTGAACCTAATTTTTGGACTCCTATGGGTCGTATCATAATTCCCCTGGAAACATTCTAATTTCTCTTTTGCTTACAACTGCGTACACTTTGTTGTAAATGTTCTGTCAATGGTATGTCCCTGTTACTGCCATTTAAGAAGTTAATCCAGCAGATACGTCTATTACTTAATCCACCGGATAGGTCTATGCTATTATTTTGGAAATTTGGTGACTGGATGATCCAATCTACCTATTCCAAAAAGAAATTTGCTCCCCCTTTTGTTGGTTCTAAGACAAATTCTATTGGAGGACCGAATATTTGCATCTCCACTTATGCATGCATATCTTTCCAGGTTGTTATATTTAGTTTAATATTATTTTGTATCCATTCTGAAGCTAAATGAGTAAGTAGATGGGAACCTTGACGAGGGAAATCCTACTTTGCACTACTTAAAAGGTACTTGGTCTAAACAGTCAGAAACTATAACAGAACCAATTTCATGCTCCATGTTGCAGAACTTATTTGTCTACTTCCCAGGTATGTGCTTCCTTATGATTTTTTAAGTTGTATTGTTGTATTGTTGTATTTTTCATTTGTTGCAAAATAACAAATATTTAAAATTTGCTTAGACTTTTCAAGACTGAAAGCCAGTATAGACTATAGAATGCATCTTTAATTGTTAAATGAATATATGTTGATGGTGTGGAAGTTATGCTGTTATAGGTCTGAATGATCAGAAAACTGTTGCACTCATTTATGTATATGCCTTATTTGGATGTTCACTAACTAGCCGGCCGTATTCTAGAACTGAGATTATGAGCAGAGCTCAAGATAAAAGGCTTAAAGTAAAAGATTTGCTCATTATCTATCTTTAGGCCCGTTAATAATGGAAAATGCACATTTTTCTATTCGACTTCACGGGAAAATTTTACCGCTAATGCTAGACCAAGCTCTATAGTACGGAATTAGCATTTAGTAGGTCCTTCTTATTACATCTATTTGGACAAAGCAAGTGCTCAAATGCATTTTATCTGCTTTTAGTATTTTGATACGTAAAGAATATGTTTTGCACATCTTTGTATGGACAAGTTGCATCTCTGTTGATGAAAATGGGAACAAGTTATTCTTCTCTGATAGCAATCATCATCGTGTCATCATACTTGACGACAATGGAAAGATCCTACACTGTGTATGTATGATAAATCATATAAGTTCAATCAAAATGAGCGGCATTATATATATATAAGTTGATTGTGGAATTGTGTGGTGACCTTGAGAAATATTCTTTAAAAGCATTGAAAATGTTTGGTACTTTACCAGAAATATAAACTAAGTAGGATTGACCAATGATCAGTGTAAAAATTTTAAACCGTTTAACTTTTAGTTTGTTTTTCAGCTTTTTGTTTTGATTTATTTTAATAATTTTTGTTATTAAAAAATAATCAATTTATTAACTAATCGGTCAATTTATAGAAATTAAATTTAAAATAAATCAATTAATTTTTATTTAACAATTTTTTAATTAAACTTCAAATTTTTCAATAAATAAGGCCAATATCTTTCAATCATATTTTATATTTTTTAATTTTATTTAATCTTTAGTCAGTTTTATAATAGTCGAATATCGGTTGAATCTTTTAAATCTTAAACTTTTTATCTTATTGATTTTACTTCTGGTCCAGTTTTTAACACATTAGGAGTGATAACTAAACATGGGAAGAACAATTTTAAGAAATAGAATATGTTTTATACAGTGAGGTTATATAATTCAAGAAGTTTGCTACCTTATTTCTAGTGTCCACTAGGTGTAAGCCCTAGTTTGTTAAAAGTTGTTGCTGTAAACGTTTCTCTACATCATTTAATAAAGATCCTGTTTAAAGGGGATTTAACCAAAGTTCTTTGGCTTTCGTTTTGCTTCTATAATCATTACTGCTTCTCAAAATGTTAAATTTAGGTAATACAATGCTAGATTTCGACTTATTTAGTCTATATGTCAGATTGGTTCTTCCCCTGTCTTCGAGGATGGAGACTTCGAATCAGCCAAGCTAATTCGTCCAGCAGCTTCATTTTACAGTGATACCGAAGATTGCCTATATGTTGTTGACTCAGAGGGGAACATCTAAAGTGCTACTGAGTGAGTATTTATGTGTCAATATAGAAATGCTTGAATGCTTGAATAATCAATTTTTTTTAATGTTTTTCTTGTAATACAGTGTGAACTATAGACTTTAGTAGTTGAGGTGGATTTCATTTTATTGAGTGGTTTCTGAGCTTATAGTATAGCTCTGACAGGAATTTTAATTAGATGGGCTTGCATTTATCTAGCAGCTTAAAGTTTAAGCATCAAATTGCATGTTAAGTATGAATGTTGGTAGTTGTCAACTACATATTCTGTAGAAGCATTGTCTGAGGTGTGTATTGGCAGTAATTTTGAAATTCTTTATCTGTTACAATATTCACTGTTCCAAAAATCTCTTGTGGATATGCATGCTCCTGTTAGTTTTCTGTCTTAACTTTCAAGCAATGAAAGAAAATTAACCATTGTTTATTTTCTTGATGATCATCTTCAGCTGATTGCTTGAACCTCTTTGTATTATTATTCTTTGGAACTTTTTGAAATGATATTATTTATGTTGTAGTGGAGGATAGCTACATTCTCCTTTGTTTTGACATTATTTCAGTAACGTGCTTGACTTGGAGCCCACTCTTTTATTAATTTACTTATCACTGATTTTGCTGTGTGACCTTCATCCCAGAACCATGCCATCAGGAGAGCTGATACGTGTTAAGCGACCATTTCATCACAATAGCTTAAGCTGTTGTGTGAGGCCAATTCAATTGATTTTATATATTCTCTAACACACCCCTCAAGTGAAAGCCCTTTGGGTTTGAAACTTGCATAGACCTACTTTACCTTATGCTTAATTTAATTAGAATAGGTGGGTGGTAGGATTCGAACTCATGACCGTTTGGTTATAGAGCTTTTGATACCAAGTTGAATTTTTAATATGGGTAGAGTGTAGAGTCCACTAACAATAATTGGGCTTGGGTCAACTATTGTCCAAATAACTAGAACCAGTTGTTTGGATAGTTGACCCTTACCACTTATAAACCCTTTATCATTTTTATGTTTAGTCAATATGGGACATTCTAACACTCCCCCTCAAGTGCAAATGGGAATGGACATCCAGTTGGCACTTGAAATATACGCAGTGGTAACCGGACCGGGCCGCTAGGAATGGACATCCAGACAGACAACCGGGAAATTCATAATCCGGACCAAACTTGCTCTGATACCATGTTGAAATTTAAAATGAGCCTACGGGCCCACATGAGAAGGAAAGTTAAACCACATACAAGTTTAAGTGAGGTTCCATCCTAAAACCAATTGGTGATAGGTGAAGTAGCCCACTAGACTTATATGTTACTCTTCTTTTCT
Organism: Erythroxylum carthagenense; assembly: GCA_026413575.1. Classification (NCBI taxonomy): domain Eukaryota; kingdom Viridiplantae; phylum Streptophyta; class Magnoliopsida; order Malpighiales; family Erythroxylaceae; genus Erythroxylum; species Erythroxylum carthagenense. The sequence continues at coordinate 36,672,618 of JANZLD010000004.1, read as the reverse complement.
CTCTTTCTCCAATGTGGGACAAACTGCCACTTTATATGTCAACACACCCCCCTCACGTGTGGGTCTAACACGTGACACAATCTATCATTTCGAGAGGTTAACGACTAACATAAGAGCAACCTGCTTTGATACCACTGTTCTACCTAAAACTTGAGTTAAAGGTGAGACGGAATCAAATTACTTAAGCCCACCACGCATCCACTGGTTAGCGAACGTTCATAGAACCATTGAGCACTCCTGCGCATTTCTACGGGTAGGGGGAGTCAAACTCAAGACGTAGAGCTTAGATGAGTTTTAGAGACAGTTTATCCTTCTAGCATCGGAAAAAAATAGAAAAATGTATGGACTTGGATTGCAAGTAAGCTAGGTTTTGGGAAGAAGTCCAATTCTGAAATTGAAGAGGTCAACTCCCAATCACTGGTTTTTCATTGGCATCTCTTGAAATCGGTGGATAATGATTTCTTATTCATCAGCTGCAGTTGAAGAACTCAATTTATCTTGATGATCTTTAAAGATGTTGGTTCAGCCAGATTTTGACGAGGCTACACGTTGCCGTTTGGATCCATGATCTTGACTGTCTCTAACAAAAGCTCCTGCAAAACAAAGCAAAGCACACCGGGGGTTGTTTTTCGATAAGCCCCTCCAACGATCAAGTCAGTCTTTTTGGAGAGTTTGACAACTATGAATATAGAAGCTAGGGTTCTGATCACATACCCGTATCATGGCGAAACTATAACTTATATATGGGATGGTTGCTAGGTTTAAGTCTTTACATATGCATGGGAGACTTCCACCTGCGAGTTGGCAGTGGATGCGTGGACTAGGGCATGGGCCTATCATAGTCAACAGGAATTGGGTCAATCCTTGCGGGGCGGACCAATGGGCCTATGAGTCGTTTTTATTAGGCTTGGGCCTAGCACGACCAACCCAACCATAAGTCCCCCTACTCCTCAAGTCTGAGCAAGGAGAAAGGTCGAAGGAGTACATAAAGATCTTGTAGCTCGTCTGTGGGACAGCTCGGGGTAGGCCTGATCGGTCGGATATCAACGAATAGTATATGACCGCTTGTGCTAGGATCGATCGGTTGAGTGTTTCGATCAGTCGACATCAACACTTATTGCGTGACAAGTCATACTAAGAGAGTTCGGGCGAATATCTACGCTGAGCACGTGAAGGTACTTTATTTAATCATTATTGACGACGCGTGCCCTCTGACAGATTTTCAGAATCTCAAATGAATCGTCTTTGTAACCGTTGTGCAGTTGTCACCCACGTCCTTTCACTTGCTGCGCCGCTCCGGATTTCGAATAACCCTAACTCCCCTTAGCTCAGATTCTGCCATGTGTCTGGACCTGGTTCGGATTTTCTCCATGCGTTGAGCGTTGATTGGAGCGTTCATACAACCGATCTCCTATAAGTACTCGGGTCGATAGACTCCAGATTTTCTTTACGCCTGTTCTGTTCTCCGACTTTCATCCTGCTTTCATTTGTATTTTCTTGCCTGCAGTCTCTGAAGTTTGCTTTTAACCGCCGTCCAATTTTCCGACCTCAAATCACCAAATAGGTACGTCATTTTCCTTCGTTTCCTCCTCTAAAGTTTTCCCAAAGGTTTCCTCTTAGTAAGCATGTCGTCAGCCAGTTCTAGAGGT
>JANZLD010000004.1:36440550-36457034 GCA_026413575.1 Erythroxylum carthagenense | reverse complement strand
AGTTTCTCGACCACGCCGGGATCACCAGCTCGGTTGGTGTCGACCGCCGGACGGATGGGTCAAGCTGAACACGGATGGGGCTTGTAATCCCTCACAGCGTATGGCGTCAGCTGGAGGTCTTCTACGTGATAGTGATGGCAGGTGGCGAGGTGGGTTCTCCCAGCTCATAGGGTGGTGCTTAGCGCAGTCAGCGGAACTCTGGGCGGTTTACACAGGTCTATCCTTAGCTTGGAGATTGGGTTACCGTTGGATATAGCTGGAAGTGGATTCGATGGGGGTGCACCAGCTCTTGTCCTCTGTGCCCTCCCGCTCTCAGTCGGATAACCCTATTGTTTTAGGTATCCAGGAACTCCTCAACCGGAACTGGTCTATTGTTCATCGGCATATCTTCAGAGAGAGCAACAGGTGCGCGGACTGGCTGGTTGACCCGGCCCGTCAGAACGAAATCGGTGTCACTTATTTTGATGTGCCACCCTCAGGGTGCCATAGTCTCCTTGTAGAGGATTTCGCGAGGCTCAGCCCCCTAGATTTACTTAGCTTTCGGTGCTTTCTTTCCCTCTATGTAAAAAATAAAAAAAATAATGCGCATCTTTCCAATTCGGTCGAAACAGTAGTTAGATCAATGAATGTCCGCTTGGGAAAGAAATGATGAGGTCAATGAATGTCCCCTTGAAATCTTACGAGAAATGACGACACTATGTAATAATGTAGAGGGGTGAATTTACTTGTTTTTTAACCATTAATGACAAAAAACCTGTAAATTTAATTTTAACATTTTCAATAAATTATAAATTATATTTTAAAGTTTTAAAGCATTTAAAATGAATTTGAATATTTGCAAGATGTTTAAATTAAACTCAAAATAGATAAATTTTTTTTAAATAATTAGTTTTTGTCTGTTAGATATCACATTAATATTGACGCGATACAAATTTATTATTATATTAAACATATGAATCCATCCTTATATATATATATCACTTGACAAAGTAAAAGTTAGTTATTTGATTAAACTTAAATAAATATTAATATTATTTTCTGTAGTTATGTTTAATTTTTAATAAATATATTAAATATAATATAACTTAAGTATATGGTTTTACTTTACCAAACTATTTTAAATTAAAAAACTCTAATTACCCTAAATTTTCAAATTGATTACCTCCTCTATCATCGTCATCGTCCCCTCCCTCCTCCTTTGACAATGTTGTCCTTCACCTCTTCCTCTCTTTCCCTCTTCATTATCTCATCTCATTTGGCTACTAATTCTTAAGTTGATTCAAGTACAAGACATCATCCCAAAGTTGTGTGTGAAATTGATAGTTTATTCTTGAATGAACATAGATCACTGATGGGTGCAATAGAACAAGTATGGACAAAAAAATGGCCAAAGGAAATCAATATCTTGGAGCTTACTCCTAGCCAACTAGAGAAGGCTACTATTGTCATCACCTCAATAATAAGTAGTGCCACCACCAACTGCAACAACAATAGCAATAGAAGAGGTAGGGGAGACTGATTGACCCACTTAATCCATTTGTAAGTATACGTAATCGATTTTAACAAATAATTAAAATTAGAGTAAATCTAGAATATCGATCTTATAGGAATGATATCACTATGTTTATTAATTTTAATTAAACAATAAAACTGAATAAAGAAAAAGATTGCAAAAGATAATTAATTTACTAAACTAATGAAAACAATGCAAATAAGTTAGTAAGAAAGAAAATCCATAAAGAAAATATTAAGGCTTCGTGTTTCAATTATATAAGATTCTAATTATTAGACGAGATTAATTATCTTGGTAAAAATAATAATTGATCCAATACATATGCTCTCTCTTGAGGCACACATTTATATCTAATTAGGTAACTACCACTTCTATATATGTAAATTAACCTAAGTAAATTCATTAAGTATATGTAATCTATTTGGTTATCACAATAGACTAGGATACTTTCATTTTCAATGCTAAAATTTTATTTTACTAATGCATAAATCATATTTCACCCCTCGATCCTTCACACAATCCTTAAGATTAACTCTATAATGGCTAGTCACAAAATCACAATTAAGAATGAAAGAAATAAATTAAACCAACAAATAATCAAATCATGTATTGATAATTGAAATATCCATTACAAGTTACATTTTTATGTCCTAAATAGGCTTTCTAGTTATTAAATATAACAAAAACATAACTAAAATAAATCAATATGAATATAAGGGGAAAGAATAAAAGAAAAGAGTAAGATAAGTTATCACAGTCTTCTCCAATCTTGCTTCAAATCCTCCTTAAATACTAATAAAAAAATAAAACTATGAAAACAAAAGCAAGGTGGCTATCAAACATCTTCCAAAATTTCGCAAGGTTAAATCTAATAAGATTATTTATAGTTAGGGTTGCAAAAATAAAGTTTTAGATTACTTGTGCTGGACCCCACTTCCGGAGCCTAGCATTCGGAGACATTTAATGGTCGAAACTCATTGCAAAATTTCTTAAACAATTAATGCATATGCGGAAAAATCGACAATCAAATTGGCCCAATTTTTAAAAAATACAATTTCAGTCACAAAGATGCAAACATTATTGAACACATCAGAGTTTCAGTAATCACTTGAGTGCATTACATACACAATGCTTGTTTTCATAATATCTTAACATTTAAAAAAAACCACCTCTTTGGTTTAATACAAATACAAAATACAAATGATACAATTGAATGCTTATGCTTGATATGATTCTAAATACCAAAATTCTGAACTAACTTAATTACAAAAGTCTTTAACTATCTTGGAGTTCCAATGCCTTGTAAGGATCGCTAATCTTCTCTTTCTGTGCCTGAGGAGGGAAGCGTGGGGGTGAGCTATACAACTCAATGGCTAATATATTTATAGTCATTAGCAACGAGCCATATAATTCAGGCATACACATATATATAAATATACCAAAGGATGCATATATGTATGTCCCATTTAATTTAGCAATTCTATCATCCACACTTCAAGCTCAAAATTTCACATTGAACAAATTAGATGTAACTTAACATCAAAACATAACACTCAAATTGCATCATAACTTAACACATCAAAATGCAAATGCACAAACAATTGGCTTGAGGGTTTCATGGAAGTAGAATGGAAAAATCGATATTTACCCTATGAACATAATGAGAGCAATTTCGGAGCTCATATGCCACAAGCAGGCAGCTGGGAGAGGGTTCTTGTCAACGTGCACGTGACAAACAGAATGATTTCACTCTCGCCCAAACAGAATCACATAATCATGCTCAAATTATTTTATGAAATGCTTTCATGCTTTTCATGCTCTTTCCTTTCTTTTCATTTATACAAAATGCCATGACAAATATCAAGGCATAACAAGAACAAACCACAATTCAGTTATATCAAAATGTCATATATCTTTCAATGAATAACATAAAACACATCATAGTAATTCATAATTTAGCAATTCTAGCACATTCACACATGTAGGCAAAATGCCCATTTACACAATAACCATAAATATATTACTCACCTAATTTGCCTACAAAAATTCAAGTCAAGGTTGTCTTTCCCCTTGCTCTTGGATAGGATTCTCTTGGTTCCCTAAAACAAACCAAGTCTCATTCAATAGGAATCCAATAGAAATCCTACAATACAAAATCACTAAAATTGATTCTAGAATGCTTAAACCCGAGCATTTTCTAAACTCTATGAACTAAAATCCTTCCAAAAAATCCAAAACATCCAAAATGGTCTTATCTTGATTCTTTATTAAATGAAGAGATCTTTAGGTCAAAGGGAAGCTCTTCTCTTTCTTTTCCTTTTTCCTTTCTTGAACAGCTCCAAAATCTCTTTTCAAGACTAAGAAAAGTTAAACCCTAGCTTATTTTCTCTTCTTTCTCTCCTTCTCTTCTTCTTTCTGTATTTCTTTCTCTTTTTCATGACACTCTCTCTTTTTTCTCTTCAATTTTTGTTCTCCTGTCTTCTTAAAATCTAAGACAACACCTCTTCTTTCAATTATACCCTTAATGGTCGAGAAATGTCCCATTTGTCCTTCCATTTAAGCCTTATGTCTTTTATGCTTAAGTGTCTTGTCAAAAGTACCATTGAACATTCCTATAACCTTAACACCTTAATTCAGAAAGTTCTCCTTATCTTAAGTTTCTAATGACACCAAAATCATTCAATTCGGTTCAGAAATCCAAAAGTTGTATCCCAAACATTTTTGGATTGTTCTTATTCTAAAATAATATATTATAGCCAACTTCCATCTAGAATTTGAAAGTCTTAAGGATTGAATTAGATTTCAACTTCTTCATACCATTTGTAGCTCCATGTCCTTAGTTTATTTTGAAACAAGAATAATCTTATTCAGAGCTTTACCGATCTAGAAATCATCAAAATACTGAAGCATGTTTAGTAAAATATCCAATTCATACTCTTCCAATCGATACCTTTACTTTGATTCAAACAATCTTTTTCGAATTCCCACCAAATGCTATCCAATTCTATGGAGGGATAGAAAAAATGTGTTAAGAAACTATTGGTTCAAGAATCACTTCATTTGGAGGTCGGAGAACAAAGTTATGACCGAAAGAATCAAACATGATTTTTCCCCCAATCATATTAAGCCTATCTTGGGAAAAATGACATAAAACTCTCTACAGATGTCAGATCAAGATAATATTAGGACAATTTTAAAGAGGAATTAAATATCTACAACTTTTATGAAGACCTTAGAGACTAATTCTATCGTCTATAGGGTTGAAAAAAAAGCAGACAATAGGTACAAACGAAACTAAATGAAAAAGCAGGCGAATAGGAAAAAGAAGAAAATTGCTATAACTTTACCTGAAGATATCAGATTGAGACGTTATTTAACTAGTTTATAATAGGAATTCAAAATATACAACATGAAGACTTTGAAGATAGATTCTATCGTATAAAGGGTCAAAAATGGAGCAGACGATAGGTACAGATGAAACCAAATGAAAAAGTAGACGAATGGGAAAAGGTAGATGAATCGGGAAAATTGCTATAACTTTCTGTAAAGATATCGGATTGAGGAGTTCTTTAGATGGTGTGAAAGATAACTTCACGATATACAACTTTTCTGAAGACCTTGAAGATAGATTCTATTGTCTAAAGGGTCAAAAATGGGAGCAGACAATAGGTATAGACGAAACCAAATGAAAAAATAGACGAATGGGAAAAAGTAGATGAATCGGGAAAATTGTGATAACTTTCCCTAATGATATTGGATTGAGGTTTTATTTATATGGTTTGAAATAGGACTTCAATATCTACAACTCTCACGAAGACCTAAAAGATAGATTCTATCTTCTGAAGGGTTAAAGGTGAAACCAATGAAAAAGCAGACGAATGGGAAAAAGAAGATGAATCGGGAAAATTGCTATAACTTTCCCTATAGATATCTAATTGAATTTTTATTTAGATGGTTTGAAAGAGGACTTCGAGATATAAAACTTTCATGAAGACCTCAAAGATAGATTCTATCGTTTGAAGGGTCAAAAATCGAGCAAACAATAGGTATACAGAAGGTCAAACATAGAAGAAACAGAAAGTCAAATATAGAAGAAGTAGAAAGCCAAACATAGACGATATGACGTCATCACAGATGATATATTTTACAGATGATATGACGTCATCATAGACAATACATTTTTACAGGCGATATGACGTCATCATAGATGATATGACGTCATCGCAGACGATACTATCTATACTCCTAACATCTCCACTTATGAAGACCATAACTTTCAACTCCAATGTCCAAAATTCTCATGCTATATATCGTTGGAAAGATAAGAGAAAGACCTACAATTTTCTAAGACAACTTTGTCTAAATCTATCCAGATCAATCCAGGATTTTCCCTGAAGTCAGAATATGAACTTTAGATTCCTCCACCAATGTACTACACCCAGTTCTTAACTTCATGACAAATTTTGAGATTCTTAAAGACAAAATTTAAATTTGATATCTTCATAAGAAATGTAGCTAGATGTTGCTAGTTTAATAAAAATCAAGAATCATCTCATTTGGATAACTAGAGAAAAAGTTGTGGCTAAAAGACTGAAGCATACTCTGTGAACATTTTTCAGATCAACCACCCATTTTATTTCACAATCTTTCCTTAACACAACTCATACCAAGATCACCTTTTCTACTTCATTTACTCCTCATTCTTAGCTCCATTTTAAATCAATATCATCCATAAAGAAAATATAGTCCATGGTTAATCATGAACACTAATAACATAACATACACACACACACATATATATATCCTTCATCAACTTAGTACACAAATTCAACTTCATTTTGGTTTCATTTTACTTCTAACTTTCACCTTAATTCTTCTCATTTCAAAATCTCTTATCAACCAAAAACACCAAACCAAAACATGAATCTATCCACATTTCTCATTCACTACTTTACTTTTGTCTATCATTTCTAATTCAAGAATTTTCATCATTTGTTCTTTACTCATGACTAATCACTAAAATTTCTCATTTACCAATTCTAATCTCCTAAGAAAAGTTTGGGGTCTAGTAACTTGAACATGTTCTCAAAAATTATGCACGAGTACCAACATCAAATCAATATTGGCACTAGCTTTGGTTTTGATCTTAAACTTTCATGCATCGCAAAGTAGTATGTAATAAGTGCCTAACATCAAGTAATAATTGAAGCTGGTTTTATTCAATGACTTTCTATGTAAAAGCATGACAAGTTTGATATTGGTCCATATACCACTCTAATGTTGGTCTTGTTTTGCTTCTCAACTTCTTCCATCCAGTAGATAACCGACTTGTCTCCTTATTATGTCTAATGCCTATTATACATTATCTACCAACTTCTCAACTTTTTTCACATCTTCGAACTTGAATTGACTCCCAATGTCTTCGAAAATGTTGTTACCCTTCTGGTTAGCTTTTAATTGACTCTAAAATCTCCTCGATTGGATGAATATGGAGAAAATTATAGTTAAATCCATGTTAACCTCTCAAAAGCGTCACCTACAATGCAACGAATTAAATATAGGAAAAAATCATATAATCCATATAAAGAATGCTCCTAAAATGCCAAATACAAAGTAATTTAATTCCAAATAATATGTCAAATATAGACCTATCAACGACAATATTGAAGGAGGAGAGAGGGGGTTGATGTGATACGTTAGAGAGAGTGGGAGTTAAGGACTGCGATGGAGGATGTTAATCAATTTGGGAATATGGGGTAATTAAGATTATATTTTTAAAGAGTTTAATTATGGTGCAATCATATTATTTAGGTTAAATTAGGTTTAATATATTTGATTAGATTTTATTAAAAATTAAATATAAGTAAGAATAGCATTAAATTAATTTACGTATAATATGACAAGTGGTTCCTGCTTTGCCACATGGCATATATGTGACACATTAGACTCATGTGTCAAATAAAAATGATAAAGTTACGCCATGAAAACAATGACATGACATATATTAGATAGAGACTTAATTCTGTCCAAATTTTTTTGATCTATTTAGGGTTTAATTTAAAATTTTTATAAATATTTCTGTTTGTTTTAAACACTTTTTAAATGCTATAGTCTAATATGTATTTTGGTGAAAATGTTTGAGTTAAATTTGCACCTTCTATTGACATGTATAATGCCTAATAAACTATTGTCCCTGTCCATTTGTTTATGTTTTACTATGTTTTTTAATGTGGTTTCCAAAAAATAAGGAAATAAATTATTAAAACATATTTTGTTTTATAATGTTGCAAAATTTTATTTTCAAAAATCAAGATAGCAATGACATTGTGAAAACACAAAATTTGTGTTTTCACCAACTATGGCAATTGGTTTTGAAAATAAGAAAATACTTATTACCAAAATCAAAATTATCCCTAGGCCATCTTTCTAAAATTTCTTTATCAATTTCTTTACTGATGGAAATTACTGCTCTCTTATGCAAAGGTCTAATTTGTTGTTGTCTCTCTCTTAAATCCTTATTTATTTATTCTTGCTCTTTAGTCTTCGCTTATCCTTAAGTACAATTCCATTCCTTCCTAATTTTTATATTTCTCTAGGTTCTAATAAGATATTGATTGAGATCTTATGTCTATCTCCCCCTCTATTAATTCTTTCAAGGTTTTTTATTTAAATTTTTGTAATTAAAATTGCAGTATCTTAATTTTTTAATGATAAGGAAGACACTAAGCACTAGAATGAAAGAGAGTTAAGAAATTGGATGCTTTTAGAAGAATCTTTTTTAGGAATTAAGATGAAGGAAGGGAAAAGGAAAAAATAGGGTTGAACATCTTAGTTCAGTTTATTTTAATTGAATTGATGTAGAAGGGTTTGTGGGTTTACTATTGTCCTAATTATTGGTTCAGTTAAGTTAAAATGTTAGCATAATGAAGAGAAAAAATAAAATGATTCACTATAATGTTTTTGATTTAATAGTTGAATCAAGAATGAAAAGACTAAATATAGATCATATAAACTTGAATTGTTCACATACCTTTTGGAAAAGTTAACTTTGCTCAACAACTTTTAAAGATGTAGATGTAGCAGTATATCTAGAACTTCTTTTTTTCATTCTCTTTTATTCGTGATTACAATGGTCTACCTCTTCACTACTATACTATATTTTTTGAAAATGGTTAACTCACTAGTCATATATTTTATGAAACTTGAAAGAAATTAGTATAAATAAATGAGCCATCAGGTGTGAAAGGAGTATATTAGAAAAGTGCACATATTATTATATTTTCTCATTTTCTGCAACAATTTATAATTATAAATGATATCCTTCAATTTACTCCTTTAGAGCTTGCCTCTTCATAGACATTATTTGTCTATATTTATATACCTATATTTAATGTGTTTTGCTTGTTATTTATGTGTTTTATAGTATTTTTGGTACTTAGTTTTCTTCAAGTTAGTTTTCTTTAAGTTTATTTTTAGGTTATAATTGCTTTCATAGACCATGAGGAGATGTAGTGAACTTGTGACATGGAATGAAAGAATTAGAGTTCTTGTGGATTTACACGGCTGTGTATAGTGACTATGTTAGTTACTGTAAATGTGTAGACCTTCAAAGATACAATTGTTGCCCGTGTGGAGTTACATACTTGAGTATGTTGACATGCAATGTGAGATCTCACATCGATTGGAGAGGGAAACGAAGTACGTCTTATAAGGGTACGGATACCTCTCCCTTACAGACGCATTTTTCATGGCCTAATGCATTGGATCCCATCGGAACTCCGAGGTTAAATATGCTTGAGTGAGAGTAGTTCTAGGATGGGTGACCTCCTGGGAAGGCCTCAGGAAAAGTAAAATCGTGAAGGCTTGGTTGGGCCAAGGCCCAAAACAGACAATATCTGTAAGCGGGTGATCTGGGTTGTTACAAGTGGTATCAGAGCTGGTACCTAAACCGTTGTGCTAGCTAGGCTGGACCCTAAAGAGGGCTGGGCCCTAAAGAGGGGGTGGAAAGTGTGAGATCCCACATTGGTTGGAGAGAGGAACAAAGTACGTCTTATAAGGGTACGGATACCTCTCCCTTATAGACACATTTTTCATAGCCTAATGCACCTTATCCCATTAAAACTTTGAGGTTAAATGTGCTTGGGAGAGAGTAGTTCTAGGATAGGTGACCTCCTAGGAAGGTCTCGGGAAAAGAAAAACCATGAGGGCTTGGCTGTGCCAAGGCCCAAAGCAGACAATATCTGTAAGTAGGTGATCTGGGCTGTTACATACAAGATTGTATATATTGCCTATGTAAGTCTTTATAATCGTGAAAAGTCATAAATTGATGTGCTTTTGGAGATACAAGGTCACTTATATGCCGTTTAAGAGACTATGTATCTCTAAAAGTACATCAATTTATAACTTTTCACAATTATAGAGACTTACATGGGTAATATACACAGCCTTGTATATCTAGAAACCCTAGTTTGTTGATATATAAGGATAATAAGAAGGCTACATGAAGGGAGGCAGATTAGAAACGATGAAATTCAGAGAGAGGCAACTAGAGTCGATAGAGACACTTGAATAAGAAGAGTAAAGGAATGAAAATAAGCTACACATTATAAAGAAGATCAAATCGTGGAAACATCATGCCAACTCCAACTTTCCATAATTTTAATATCAAGGCTTTCAAGCTTATTCATTAGTTTCTTATTATATTTCATTATCTTGGACGTTTATTTCTGATTAGTTGTATTTTTAACATGATTATGGATTTCTAAATCTATTTTATGGTTTATTCTTGAATTCTTTTCTAAAAACTTTTACTTGATTTAATTCAATATATTATTGCTTTGTGGCATTTGTTGTACTTATAATTGAAAGAAATCGAGAGATTGACCTAGGTATTTGTATTAAGTTGCGTAATAAGAGTTAGTACCTTAACAAAACTACAAATATTATATTAATAAACAATTAAAGAGAGATACTTAATTCTAAGTTAATTATCCTTGGGATTGCTTTAAATCCAATTGAGTAATTACGAGTAGTTTTAAGAATCAAGAGACTTCAGTTCAACTGTTACATATTTCAATTGGGATTACTTGGTTAGATCTTAAGAGAAGAAAATCAAAAACTTAGGATATCTAGGATTAAGCACAATTTAATTAGCAAGGCAAAAGGAAAATAAAACAAAGATAAAATAATACATAAGTTTCCATTATTGATCAACTTTGCTCTTATCACTATCTTTACCGATTCAATTGTTCGATCTTATTAGTTCAGTTCAAATTCAGTTACTTTATTTTGATTTCAATTAATTCAATATTTTATCACCTTAGTCAAAGTGCATTTAAATTGTTAGGTGACTAATCTAATTCCTGTGGGAATGATATTTAGTGTACTACAATATACGATCTTTATAATTGCAGTATTGCATGCATTAAAACAAGCAAACAAGTTTTTGGTGCCATTTTCAGGGATTAAGTTTTGCATCTTATTCAATTAGAATGCCATCATCTGAGAGGAGAACACTATATCCCAGCACCAAGAATTCCCTCAAAATACGGAACTTTAATGCAGAAACAATATGATTTCCTCATGTCTTTCCAATTGAATCAATCCCTATGTCTGGGTCTCTTTTGTACACAGGAACATTATTTGATTCACAAAACTGGGCAATCTCATCGTCTAAAGCGACAACTATATAATATGGATTCATAAAACACTTCGTTCTTAAATTCTTAGTCAAATTCGCAATTTTAATTTAAAACTCATAGTTAAAATATCATCACATCTACACAGCATATCCATTTAACCATCAATAAAACACTCAATTTAATTCAATATTTTATCACCTTATTCAAAGTAATATTCAAAGTAATAAAACACTCAATTTAACTCAATTGAATTAAAATATTGAATTAAATGGATAAATGGTATTTAGCATCTTATTCAATTAGAATTATTTTTATTTAAGGATTGTAATACTTTTCTTGAGTGATTGTAGTTGTAGGAACCCAAGAATCACAAGGAGTAATTGTGCAACTTTCAGGCCTTTTCTTCCAACCTAGTGAGCCATTATGATATGGATGTGAGTTACTTTAACTTACATAACTTTTAAGCCTTCTGTCACAATTGTGGCATGTATGTCACGATCATGGGCTAACTCTGGTCCTTCTGTCATGATCATGGCCTATTGTGTCATGATTGTGGGTCGTTGTTTTAGCCTCAATGTCTTACAAAACTCCTCTATTCTTCGATATTGACCTTGAAAAACTAACAAACACATCAAGGTACCTAAAAAACATAATATTTAAGCTCAAGCTCTTGAACTAACCCAATAAACACTTTAAACACAATTAATTCACAAACTAACACAATTCTAAACTAAACGCCTGCTAAATGATTGAATTAATAGCTAAACATATATCAAACTAAGCCCTAAAACATGATGCAATTTACACTTATTAGTTCCTCTTTTAGTTAATTACGTAGGTAATAAGTTTGGTATGGACTTCTATATATAAAGTAAATAGACATACAGATAATGGATCCCCTTTCCTCAATTCTTTAACACCTTTAATAAGTTTAGAAGGCTCACCATTGACTAAAATGCTGAAGGAAATAATTGTTATATTATTCTATCCATCATATAAACTTTGTTAGGAAGCTAAATGTGTAATATCTTGCCTCCTAAAATTGTTAAGAGATTAAACTGTTAGATTGAGTCACATGAGTTATTTTATTTAAGAATTTACGAGGTGCATTTCACTTACATACATAATATTCATATACATATATGAATCATGATTTAGAAAACATTGCAAGATAGTATATGTTCTCAATTGACATATTTCAGGGTATGAAATAGAAATGAACGTGATATGAACGTGCATTCCCAGTGTTTTGCATTTTGATTTACCAATAACATGAATTGATGGATTATAATTAGTGATTTGGGAATTTATTGTCACAATTGAGTAATTGATGAGGTGACATGTGCATCTAGTCTAAGAAAATGTTAAAGAGCAAGAAAAATTGATACATGAGAATTTAGATTGATTAGGCCTATGAAATGGTGACATGTGGCATTAGGAATAAGTGACAAATGGATCAGTTAAATGGATGATAAGTGACTTAATTATAATTACGACAAGTGGCCCTTTAAGATTGTGACAAAGGGCACTTTAGACTTGTGACATGTGGAGCACTAGAATGATGACATGAATAGCTTTACAAATGGTGACATATATAGCCTTACAATCAGTGACATGTGTAGCCTTACAATTGGTGACATGTGTAGCCTTACAAGTAGTGACATGTGGAGGCTTAAATGAGTGACATGTGGAGCCTAAATTAAGTGACACATGGACCAATAGAATAGTAACATATGGATCAATAGAAGGATAACATATGTACTAATATAATAGTAACACATGGACCAATGGAATGGTGGCACATGGATTAGTTTGACTTCCTTTGAATTTTTTAAAGAAAATGGATGAAAATGGCAATAGAAGTGAGAGTGAATGTTGACCATAAGATTAGAAAAGGGAGAAAAACAAAAATGAGAAGAGAAAGAGAGAAAAAGGGGAAGAGAAGAGGAGAAGGAAAGAAGTTATCAAGGTAAGTTGAAATTCTAGTTTCAATTTCATCTTTCTCTTTTGACCTATTTTTCATATTCTTAGAGTAAAATTTGAAGAAACTCAAAGAATAAAAGTTGTAGATATAGGTCTTAACTTGACCTCAGTGAAAGTGTCTTGACAAAATATTGACTAGAGCTCGAGTTATGCTTGTTTCCCTAATACTGCCTATGATAGACCCCTGTGCTAGAATCTTATATTATTTCCTATTTTTTTAGGGCCTTAGAGTCCGAATTAGGGAAAGTATAAAACTTGAAAAATGATGTCTTACTAATGCTTCTATGAAAATGTTTTTTAAGAGATGTATTGATAATGATTTATTGAGGGTTGAGTATTGGTTATAATCTGTTTCTTACTAAAAATAGGGCATAATTTAGATGGGGATTATATTTTAAAGGGAGATGCTATTTGTGTAATTTTTAGATATATTAAGAATAATGTAAATCTAGTTTCTAGGGGCACAAAAATTATGAAATTTGGATTTTTGTATAGATAGTTATGATTAAAAGAAGACAGCTTATTCATAAAGGAACATTAGGAAGAAAAGGATGCAAACATTGCATATAATGTTTGTTAGCTTGATGGTTGAGGAGACATTGAGATAAAATAGTAAGTGAATTGTTGACCAATTGACATATGTTAGAATAACATTTATGATGACTGATTAGGGACGAATTTAGTTGTGGTGGTGTATGAATATGAGATACATGTTTGAGTAGTAAATGCATTTTATATTTGTATGTATAAAGGGTCAGGAGCTATGGATCAAGGAGCTCGTACCGAGGATTGTTAAAATCAAAGGAGTGTACACGTTCTTTTGAGATGAGTTGGGAAAACCATATCTCTCAAATGGGATTAGGATATCCTAAGATATGTATGATGACTTGTATGTGAAATTTGAACGTAGGTAACGCATAATAGAATTGAATCTCAAATAGATGCTAGTACACTTGTGTATTTAATAAATGACATTGTTTTAAATAAATCTTTGTACTTGGAGTGCAACTGATGTTTTTATTATGTATTTTGAGAAATGATATTGCTTTTGACAAACCTACACTTGAAGTGAAAAGGATAATGTTTTATTTTCTAAAAATACATTTTTGAACAACTTTGCACTTGGAGTATAAAATAATGTTTTGAAACTTACATATGCATAACCGAGTCATGAATGCTACGTGTATGTGTTCTTTTTTAGCTTAGAGCTATAGCAAGATTCCATTTTGTCGGTTGGACCGATAAATAAAGGTAAGGTGTCATATTTGATTTTTAGTACATAATATTTTTGTATGATTTTTGTGATTGATGAGGTAACGATTGGCTAATCATGTGTTAGGCACAATAGTTTAAGCGACCCTCGTACCTTTAATGTTGGTACATAAAAGTCGAGTCGCATATTGACACCTTTCTATGGGACTTATGGGTGATTGCACACTTAGAAGTCTGGTCACCAACGAGGTCATCACCTAGGGTCATGATGCTCTTATTGACCCAAGTTCGGACTCACCACTGATAAAAGTTGAGCCAAAACCTAGAATCAACACTAGTTTGGTTGACTAGTGGTGACACATATGATTGTTTTGACCTATTCTGAGATTTGTTTTCCTGTCGAGATTTAGTTTATACATATAATGCTCTTCTGCTTTTGTGTACTGGAACTGAAACCTATGTTCACTACATAAGTGATTAATAGGCTAGGCCTATGTGGTTCTTAACCAGTATATATTGAGTCATAGGCTAAGCCTATGTGTTTCTATGTCATGTATGTTTACTTCATAGGTGGTTATGCGCATGCTAGATGAGTGAAAAACTCGTCCTTAGGTTATCTAGACCATCCTGGTGTGTATCGAGTTCTATTTACGATATATATTTTTCTTGCCCACTAAGTACATTGTGTACTCACCCCCTCTACTTTCTGACCATGCAAGTTAATTTCGTGTGTTTGAAGCTCTGATTGTATCGTGCAGTCTTTTGACATTTTCGAGGCATTACCATACATGGGTCATCTTTGTTTTGTACTTTTGTTATATAGTGGCTCGTGAACTATTTTTTTCAAGTTGGTTATGTTGATATGCTTTATGATTTTGTAAGTAAACTCTTGACTGTCTTGTGGCTGGTAAATGACCTTATGCATGAACCTTTTGTACTATTGTTGAGATTGCTCTTGAGTGGACTTAAAAGTCAAGAAGTTGTGTTAGAGTTTTAAATGTTAATATAGAAATTCATTTAAAATTGATTTACAGGTATTTTAATTGAGTTTTGGGATTTTCAAAATATAGTTGTTGTGTTATCCAAATGTTTTCAAAGGATATTCAGTTAGCCTTGCATAATTAGGTTAAGGGTACCATGAGTATCTTTAGTCTAGGTATGCGGCAGTCGTCATGTGTCCGATGTGGTTCTGGATCATGACAAAATGTCCTCAAAGTATGTAAAATGAATCTCTAACCAATAGAGTCAAATTCCTTTTTAAGATCAATCTTTACTACATAGTTCTTGCTAGATTATCTCCTATTGTAGTTTTTAAATAATTCTTGTACAAGTAATATATTGTTGCCAATTTGTCTCCCTTTAATGAAAATACTTTATGAGAGATCATTATAATAAACTAGAACAACCTTAAGCCTGGATGCTAAAACTTTAGAGATGATCTTATAAATGGTATTGCAACAAGAAATGGGTTTATAAGCCAATAAAGGTCTTGTTAACTTCCTTTAACATCTTTCCATGATTGAATAATTCTATAAATGTATCTATGACTATGAGTTTAGTATAAGATTAGGCTTTTTAGCAAAAGTAAGCATTAATGGCATTTGATTTAAGGCTCGTACTTGGTTTGAGATCAAGCAAGACATTATTTATATCAAAATCATTAAATGGTTTAAATAAGAGTCCAACCTCTTAGTCAGATATTTTCTCATGAATGAAAGACTAAATGACCTATATAGGTGAGGAGCTAATAGAAAGAATCCTAAGAGTTTAAGAGAAAAAGAAAAAGACCTTTCAAATCTAACCATCATAGGAGTTAATCATAGTTCCATTCTCTTTCTTCACAAATGCAATTTTACTATTATTCCTACTAGCAAGAACTAATTTATGGAAGAACCTCGTATTTCTATATCCATCTTTAGGTTATTGTATTCTTGATATTTACTTTAAGAGGGAGAAGTTAACTTCCACAACCTAATTATAATTATAGAGAGCAAATTTTTCTACCTCATGTTTGTCTACTTATGAAGGAATGATTTAGAGATTAGATTAGGCTTTTATTGTTGGCCCCCGAACCTTGAAGCGAAAATTAGAAATATGAAAATGAAATCAAATGAGTGTTTTGTATGTGATTTGTG
>JANZLD010000004.1:36411201-36440450 GCA_026413575.1 Erythroxylum carthagenense | reverse complement strand
CGGATTTTATAGGATATTATATGAATAAGTGAATTTGTGTATGAATTTAAAAATGTTATGTGACATGTGTATGAGTTTGTTATGGTAAAGAATAAGAATATAATGAATAACAAGAATATGATGAAAAAGGAGATTCAAGTGTTTTAAGATTTATATGAGAATTGACGAGATGCATAAGATGTGAAAGAAAGAAAAAAAATGTACATCGATATCGGATAGGTTAAGTCATAAGGGTTTCCAACGCGACAAGTTTTCTATTTTCACGCTACGGATGTCGGGATTTGAACTTTCAGTGTCAATTGATCTATTCGATTTCCCATTGGTATTTGGTTCGACTCATTTGTTTTCTTTTTCATTTGTTTCAAATCAGTTTCGACCCACTTGTTACATATGTTTCGATTGTTTTTCATTATCTGCTTGTCATGCCCGATTCATGTGCTTGATTTCCCATTTCGTTATGTGATCCGATTCAGCTTGTTCTTCGTTCCGTTTCGGATTCGTTCTAAGAGTGATCTTGCAGTATAGCAGTGGGGTTTAAGTGTTAATGTAAGAAGTTGGGTCTCGGAAACGGGATCCAACATTTATTAGCTTCTATTTGGTGCTTAAGAACTTGATATGTGTTGTTGAACTTTCTTTTATTGAGGATTTTAAGCTCCTCTTTAACCTTTTGAAGTTTTATAAAATATATGCCTATATGGATTATAGCTTAATCCATTAATGATTGCTTCTTTGAATCCCTCAATTTCTATTAACTAGTTATTTATCTGAAGGATTCCTCCTCTTTAAGTTAGATCAAGTCTTTTAAACCGCAATATAAATATGGTCAGAGAAAAGGGGGCTATTGAAAGAAGCCTTACTATTAGGGAAAGATGAGAACCATTTTGTGTTAATTAAAGCTCTATCTAAGTTTTTTGCTTAAAACCCATCCTTATTTATATATTTTTCTCTAAGTACAGAAGTGAACATCTATATTCAAGTTAATCACTTAGAGTTAACTAACATAATTATAGAGATGTTTTTAGTAAATCCTTAGATAGGAATTCCCCTTAGCCTCTGAGGGATGCAAAATATTGCTAAAGTCTCCAAAGATGATCTAAGTAGATTTCATTATGGAGCTGATATCACTAATATTATTCTAGAAAGTGACTCATTGAAAAAACATGTTAAAGGTTTAAATAAGAGTGAACTAGAGTGAGGTGTTCTCCTGCTTCATTCTTATTGACAAGTATATAAATTGTTATGCTATAATAGTGCAAGTAACATCAATTATGTCTTGATCGAAAGTAATTTCCAATCTACCATTTTAGAGTAATTGATGGTTTGGTGATAATAGACTAATGTTTACTTAAGAAATTCAATCTTTTGAAATCAAGCAAAGGTTTGAGATCAAACGCATAATAATGTAGAGCTTGTTGTTTATTGGGGTTATTGAGCCCTTCTACATTCCAAGAAAGAATAGACATCAGAAGGGGGAGGAATGTAGTTTATTACCCCTCTACTTCCTAATATATATCCTTTTGGTAGAAATTCTATAATTAATTTCTGTACCTAGTCTGTGGTTCTCCTTGCAAGCTAGGGATTAAGATGGAAATTGATATGTTCAATATTATAAGAGTTACATACTTCTTAAAAGATATTTTAAGATTCCAATATATAGCCAAGATAACTTTAGTAGTAGAATTTCTTACTTTTATTGATTTCCCTTCCTTGATTCCTTCTTTATTGCCCTTTATCCGAAGACTAGTCAAAATTCATAGGGGAATCAATAACATTATTCCTTTCAAATGAACATCCATAATTAATTTTAGGAATTCTATACTCCTTTTGACTCCTTTTCTCTTATCCATATTGGTCTTATTATAATCAACCTTAACATCATTGCTACTATTAGTCATTGGTGTCTTCAATTGTATTAGTTCTTGAAATTCCCAATTTTTGAATTTCTTACTTATAGGGATCCATTCTTTTGTTAGGTGTTATCTCTATTAAGAAGCATAAAGATAGTGTCCTCTAGGAGGTTATCATCTTCCCTTTATTTTAATATAAGAATAACATTTAGTAGGTCTTATTAAATGTCAACCAGAATAAAAATTCTTGCATAGCTAACCCTTTTCATCTCAGAAGTGGCTTTATTAGGACATAGAGGATTTCCAATAAATCTTGTCAAATAACTTAATCCCTTAAGAGTCTAATATTTTAATGGAATAGTATGGATGTTAAGTTACAATGGCATCTTTTATGAAATTTTAAGCTTGATATTTTCAATCAAACATGGAAAGAAAGTGGTTCTCCTCATTAACCAAGACTTCTCTTAGTTAAAGTGTTTGTAATGGTGTTGAGCTTATGAATTTAGAATAGAAGAAGTTGGACGATTATCCAAAAAGAATCTAAAAAGGGTCAAGTCCTATTTAGAGGCTTCTTCTTTCAAGACTTCATTTGGAGGGGCTATGATAGAGCTTACATTTATAGGCTTAGGGGCAAAGTAATAAAGTACTAAGGAAGAGTTGAATCTTCTAATATTTGATGCTAATAGGATTTATTGCCTTAAAATGGAAAGATGCAACTATTAAAGGTTTATTTTACACAAAGATTAAAGTCTTGTAAGGAGGAACATTTATAAAGGAAGGGGTGGAGGAGGTGGCTTGTGAAAGAGGTGGAAAAGCTTTAGAAGTCAGAGGCACAAGGTTCAACGTTAAGCTAAAAAAGGATAAAAATAAAAGGTAACATAAGAGAAATATAAAATGTTATTTACGAAATGGAAAGAAAAGAACATGGAAAGAATAGAGTAGTGGGAGAGAATAGAGGAAGAGAAACTAGGTGGAAATTAAGCTAAAAAATGGTGTAAAAGGAAGCAGAACAAGGATAAGAAAAAGTAGAATAATAGGACTAGACTAGAAATATCTCATTTTTAAGGAAGTTCACAAAAATCTCCAAAATCAACTTCCTTCTTTTATTAAATCCCTTCCATTCTTAATCAATTTGATAATTTGTTCAAATCTTTCTTGACTATCTTAAATTCCCAATGAATGTATAAGTAAAAAGTTCTTTTTTGTTATTTTTCTTTTTTATCAATTTCTTGCTCTATCTTTACATGTTGACTAACTTCTTAAGCAATATTTAAATTAACTGTGTGTGATGCATATACGTGGAGACATAATTTTAGATTTTTGAAAAGAAAACAAATATTCTTTAAAAGTTTTGCATAAACACAACCTAAGAGACACCCTTTTTAAAAATCAAAGGTGAAGGTATGAGTATACTTGTGAAGTAAAGATTCTCTCGTGAAATACACAATTTTGAACACGTTCGTGTATAAGTGCATAGAGAATCAAATATAACCCTAACCTAGGCTATATTAAACCAAGTGCATAGAGAAACAACTATACCAACCTTAGACCATGAAATAGGGAGAGGCCTAGGACACGAACATGTCATAGGCTGTATATGACAAACTTCTTTAATAGGAAACACATTTTTAGTAGATTTTGATCTCTAAAAAGATTATAAAGCTTTTTATAATGTTGTTTAAGTTAAGTTGATTTGGTAAAGTGGCAAGTTGTATAATACTATACCAATTAGAGTTTATAGTTAACTATACTTATCTAAACATAATCTAAATAGAGAGGAAATCCGTAATCGTCAAGAGTTATTGATCAATATATAGAAATTAGATGCTTTGATTAGTTATTATTTGTGCTTATTGAACCAGATGAGATTTTAACCTATAATTTTGATGATAACAAGATATGTTATAACCAATGTTTTATCTTTGGTGATGTTAGAAAGATAATTTATCAAAGATTCAATTGAAAGATCAAAATTAGGTTCAATGAAAGATTAAAGTGGTCAAAAGATCAAACTAAGCAAAGTGGAGCACCATATGCAATATAAGATAGTTTAAAGGAAATCAAGTTAAGTGGAGTAAGCATAAGAAATAATGAAGCCATTTTATAAGAATCAAGTTGTCCTTGATCCTTTTAGTTTGCCAAGAAATCCAATTATACAAACAACCAAAAAAGGTTTCAAGATTTGTTTGATGTTGTTATAAAAGAAGTGGCTGCATATGTGGAATCAGACTAAATTGAAAAAGGGTGTTGGTTAGCTTGATTCAAGTTGAGGTTAGGGAAAAACTGGATGCAAATATGACCTACAATATAATTATGTAATTTTTTGGACAACTTAGCAGTGAGGAACAATCTCTAAGAAGAGTGTGGCTTATACTATGTCTTTAAAAATAACAAATAGATCCATGATCTCCATTATGGATATGGCCTAGACTGTGTCTAACTTTGTAAATTTATGGGAGGATCCTCAATGTTAGACATATGTATTGCCTAATCTATTCCTAACTTCCTAAAGATATAAAAGAATACAGAATTTTAGATGCAAGCATGTCCCACATCGCATCCAATTATATTACAATGTTTGTAGCCAACACAGTTTATTTTGTTGTGTAGAGCATGTCCCACATCGCATCCAACAACTCTCTATAGATACGATCCCTACTCACCACACAGTTTATTTTGGTGCACACGTATCAACAATCTGCCTTATTTTTGGAATTTAGTTCCCCCTTCTTCCTAGCAGATTTTCTACTTTTGTTATTATTTTGCACTCAAAATTCCTTAATTTTTACTTGATTAGTGGCTTCTACTTCAGGAATATCACCATCTGCATCTGTACCCTTAGCAACAACCATCTTAATGCCTTCACTATTGATGGTATTTATATCATCTCTAGTTTTCTCCAAGATCATTTCTTTATAGTCAGCTACAACCTTAAGCTTATTACTCTCTGACTTAGGAATGACTTCTACTTCATAAATATTACTATCTACCTTTGTAGTCTTAGAAGCAATCTCCTTAATACTTGCACCAGTGATAACATTCATTTCATCTCCAGTTTTCTCCATGGGCATTTCCTTATAAACTGTTACTGCCTCTAGTTGTTTCCTTTCAAAATGAGGAATCTCCAGTTGCTGAGAATTTATATCAATTATATACTCCTCCATCAATTGTTTCATCTTCTATATCAATTTGAGGTAATTCCTCTACTTGCACCAAGCTATGTAAGTTGTTTAAACCAGCATTATTAGTAGACCCTTCATCTCCTACTTTAGTGTCATACGCAATGTCTTATCCTAAACGAGTATTGTTGTGCTCAAATTCCATTAAATCTTCATACCAGGAAGTTTTAAAAACTCATACCAATGGGGACCCATTTCTTGGAAGAGTTGTTAGGCTTCTAAGGATAAGAAATGTGTGTATCGGTCTTCTCTAACTCTCCATATTCAGTTAATCTTAAAATAGGTAAGCTATTAGGCAAAGGAGCAATTTTCTTTATTTTTATACACAACTTAGCATAGCTGATTCTCTCTATGGTTATAGTTTGAGAGTGTACGCATAATGGCTTTCCCAAGGAGCAGACAAAAACTCAGCCACTTAATCGTCCATAACTCCATAGGCAAATTACGAAAGTTAACTCACATTAGGAGCACTTCAATCTTACCCCTATCACGTTCCAATCTAGGCCTCCACTTCTGAATGAAGAGGTTGATCCCCGATATGTCATGGACTCTTTTCAACAATCCCAGTTAAGTTGCAATCGTTCGAAAACTTGAGTAAAATCGTGTCATCCTCCTTTAGCATTACCATGACCAACCCTTTTTTACTCCATCTAGCTTTTGCCCAAGCATTCATAACAAGGACTGTAGGACATTTGGACCTGAAAAAACCTATTAAGGTTGTGGACTAAGCCTTAGCACCTACCTTTAGCAGCTCCACCAGAGGGGAAATAATACCATCTTTGATGACATTCTGGTAATGCTTGAAGGCTCTCATGTAATGCTACATTTGAAACTTATTCCTCCAAGCTCCCACTAGGCAAAGATCCTCATAACTCCTTCTAACATTTGGATTTTCCCCTGCTTTCTTATCTCCATATTTTAGTAGAAGCAACTCCTTGGAGAGAGTTGGGAAGTCTTCCTTGAACAATCATATGGGAGGCCTGGGGAAGGCTTTCCAACGAGGCTGAAGCCTCTGCCACCTTGTAATAGCCGTATGTATAAGGTGGAAGTACTAAACTTATTTCCAAGTAGAGAGAGGTTATAGTATAGATTACAAGTATTTGAAGCTCTTTCTTCCACATTCTAAACTTTCGCTTCAAATAACTTCTGAACTTCTTGTTAGCTACCTCTTATCAAGTAACTTCTTTAACTTCTAAGTCAATCGTATTTTTTGTTAATTATCTTCAATATTTTTTCAACTTCCACGTTCTAGCGACCTCTTACTATTTTTCAACTTCCACGTTATAACCACTTGCTACTATTGGCACATACCAATTATGCATTAACTATCTAAAATTCTTGAACCTTGAAAGTCTCAACTATTTCTCGTGCACAAAAAAAGTCTTTGCTACTATTGGCACATACCAGTGATGCATTAACTATCTAAAATTCTTGAATCTTCAAAGTCGTGCACAAAAAAAGTCTTTGGCAAAATAACTCCCAAGACCTAAACCGAGACTTACGTGCCATCTAATACATAGCACCGGAATTCCGTGTCTGGACTAATAAAATCGAGTAAAATGAGGCTTAATGCCAAATGTGTCAAGACACAGAAATGGAAGATTAAATAGTTTCAGGCGAACTATCCCTGTTTATACATATAAGCAATGCGAGGGAGTATGTATGGGCCTCCCACAATGAGATGTAACATAAGCCCTTAAATGTTGAATGAAGCGAAGTTCTTTTGTCAACCTTTTTTGTTGCGAACCTTAAAAAGGAAAAGGAAAAGGAAAAAGAAAGAGTGAAGATTTGGTTATGTGAGTGCAAAACCACAGGTCAGAAGTCTTCAGAGCATCCAGGGATGATGAATTCTTAACTTTGCGATGCTGCTGCAACATTTAAATACCCATATCTTTCCATCACTCTCCTAGTTGCAAGAGCTGCTGCCTCACTTGCACTCAGTGTACCAGTAGTCATGATTGCAGCAAATTCTCGGGTAATCTCCTCTTGCACCTTGCTCCGTGCGTTCCCAAGAGGGTCTTCAGTAATTCCATTAACCGTGGGTTTCTCTTTCACTTCTGCAGGTTTGACAGCAGGGGGCACGGAGTTCCCAGACGTCTTTGGCTCATCCCACTTAGGATCCTCAGATCTCACTTCATTATTATCCGATGATTTCTTAACAACAGCTGTTGCAGCGGGTGAAGGTTGAACCACAGAAGGTGGTCGAAATTGTGGAACTTGTGGGACAGCTCCAACTCTTAGTGTACTCTCCAGATTCTGTATCATGGGCACTACAACAAAAATAAAATTAAGAAAAAGATCAAAGAGGTTCAAATATGTTAAAGATTTCATATAATAATCACTACTGATTAGCATCAACCGCCACAACCAAGGGACCAAGTTCATGACAATATTCAAAAATCGGTCCAGTGAAACATCAGTTTGCACAAAATCTGCAAAATTTATCGAAACAACATATTTAAACACAAATTTAATTTGCTGCAGTGCATCATAGTGACAATGTTTGCTATAATTCACCCTTCTAAAGTAGCAATTCTCCCAATCAATAATGAGAGACCAAATTACAGAAAGTAGAGATCAGAAAAACTAGTACTTACTTATTAGAGCACCCATTGGGCTGTTCATAACTTCACTAGGGAGCTGAATAATGTAATCAGGAATTGAGGCACCCACCAAAAATTGAGCAACTTCATTACTAAAATTGTTGCAGTTATGAGTAAGTAAACTGTAAGTCTCTGCAGTATACCGGGGACTAATTTCCTGCAAATACATTTCAAATACATCCTTCGGCACATGTGTGACACCCAAATCTATCACTTTAATAGGTGAACCATAAGGTGTTGTTCCAGATGGAGCTTGTTGTATACCTCCACCAAAATAATATTCATTACCATACACCACAATTCCAGTGTGCCTGCCGAACACAAATTAATCAATATGACATGAATCGTGGCAACGGTATACACCCTAATTACATTCTATCCTTAAGGCTTAGGTGATAGTTTTTAAATGGAAAATGCCTACAATTTATACCAACACCTAAGAACAGCTGACATAGGCAATAAATGGAAAATATTGAGGCCAGACAATAATGCCAACAGAGACCGTGCACCCACATAAGGAGTGGAGAATACTCTATTGGCCATGAGATGAAAAATGATGTATAATCATGTCAAACAACTTTCAATTCCTCAAGGACAAAAGACTTACCAAATACCCTCAATAACCTTCCCCAAAAATGTCATGGATAGCTGCCGTGCTAATCCTTGGCTGAGATCATACACATTCAAGATGACCCTGTGCCCTTCCTGTGACCAGTATGTAAATGAGGCGTCGATTCAACCAGCAAATACAACACGAGGAAAAGGACAATGCATGAAATTTATACCTCTGCCATTTTCTTCCAGCCAAAACCTGAGGGAACTTGGGTCACTGCTGAATTATAAACCACGGTCGACAACCTGTCACAAATGAAATTAGACATCACATTCAAGCCACGTAGAGCAAAGCCTAGCACCTTCATGTTGCATAAGAATGCCAAACAAAGAAGTTTCCAATAGCAGGAGATTTCAATTGTTCATGAATACCAGTAGGACAAGGAATTAGAAAAGCAAATTTAAACGCTGAATACCAATATAATCGCAAACAACACTACAACTAGCCCAAAAAGTCCTCAAAGCTCCTACTTTGCTAACACAGAACACCCTCGACAAATAAGACTCCCTTGGCAAGCACAACAACAGTTCATTCAGAAATCATCCCAAAACAAGTCCCCTTTTTCTTTTGTTTCGGTACCCTACTCTATCACAAGTTTCAACAAAGGAAGCCTTAATTCAGAAATTACGAACAGAGTAACCCCCGGTCCGAGCGAAGAAAACGCTAAAAGAAATCCAAGAATCACAGGAGCAAAGCCAAACCACAACCTAGATCTCACATTCTTAAAAACCTCAATAAACTGAAAAATGGATACAGGGAGGGAGGGAGAGAAAGGGAGAGATACCACACCTGCAAGAAGGAACCGACAAAATCGAGAGAATGCGCTTTGTGGCTGGGGTTAAGCTCCTATATATACGTATATATATATATATATATATTGCAAGGAATTCAATATAGTGAACCAAGAACCATGAAGCAATTAAAACGAGTGGGGTACGTCCTTTTATCGTTGAGAGCTCCCACGTTCTCTCCAGAGTCCTACTTCAACGGGCCTTCTAGAACCTACGCGCCAATTACATCATCACACCTGCCATTGTCCTTTTCTCTTAATATTATTATTTACTCTTCATCAGCCTTCTCTTTCTTTTCTACACGCGTTTAGTTTGACAATGCGCGTCACGCGACTGGTCTCAGTCAGTACCATTGCCTTTTCCCTTTACTCCTTTTTTATCCATCTCCTCCGTCACTCCGTCTCTGCTAAGGGATTTGTGGTCACCATTTCAGATTTTGAAGGATTCCATTACCATGTACTGCCTTAATTCTCAAAAATTAGTTTTAGAAATACAATAAAGCTTCTTTAATTTGTAATAATTTATATCTTGTAATAATTTTTATGGTCTTAATAAACTAAATTAAAAGTTTCGATACAAATAATAAATTAATAATTTTAACTAAAAATACATTAAAAATAAATAATTGATTATTATATTTTTCTTAAATTATGACTATTGTAACCTTTTTATTAAAATTTAAATATAAGTGGATCTTACATCTTTCTTTTTTACATTTAAAATTTCCGAAATCAAAATATCGATTTGCAACAAAAAAATTTATTAGAGACTTTGTCTTAGCTAATATAAAGGTTATTTTATAACTCATTGGGTACATTTATTAAATTAGCGTTCAAATAATTGATACACTTTAAAAATTGAAAATATTAAGTACTTTTAACATAAATATAATAAACGTTTTATTTATTATCATTTTAGGATGTTAGACTATTTAATGTCTCATGTAATTTATAGATTTTAGTCCTATAAAAAGCACCCAAAATGATGGTTATTGGATATTAAATAATATATCTCAATTGGGTCACCGACTCTTTTTTTCTCTCTTTTAATTCCCAAATGACATGTTAGTTGGTGGTACTATATAAGTTTAAAAACTTATTGAATAGTTATTCTGAACCATTGAAGAAACACATTAAAGAAAGAAGAAGAGAAGGAATAAAAAGCTTTACAGAAAGAACAACTCATTGATACAGGTATGTCTACAAACATCGATCCATAAATGTCTAATAATTGGTATCAGAGTCATGGGTGTTGCATTATGGTTGTCTACCGTCCTCCATGGTTGTTTGTTGTATTAGTGATGGCAATGTTGCATTATTTTGTATTGTTTCTTTATGGCCTTACTTTCTTCGATGCACTGCTATGAAAGGAATACAACAATAAAACACAAAAATGAAACGAACCTTTGGTGTTGATATGTATGTGTTACATTATTTGTTGTCTGTCATTATCAACATTTGTTTCGTTTTTTTGTTTGTTTTGTTTTCTGAATGCTTGTTATCTGTATTAGTAATGGCACCATAAACAAGCACTGAAAAAACAAACCCGAATGAAACCATCTTTTGTCATTATAGTAACCGAAACATAACGGTTATAGATGAATTGTTTAAAAAAAATTCCAAATACAAATACAAACCTTCGGTGTTGGTATGAATAGAATGGAAAGTGATTTTCGAATGGTTTAAAGTGAGAAAATCCATGGGTTTTGTATCGTGTAATGACAACCGATACAAACAACGTTTTACCTCTTATGTACAAATAACCCAGAGAAGAGTCAGGAATAAAATTGCACAAACAATCTATGGAAAAGACAGAAGATGTTAGCTTTTAAAAAAAACGTACACGAAACAACATTTGAGGAAGTGCACGAGCCAGACGTTGCGCCAGAGGAGATAGACGCTGGAGCTTTCACTGTATGCACCAGACGCTGTCTTTCCTTGGCAGGTGCTGGCGTGTGTAGAGCACGTGCTAGATGGACTTCCAAGCCCAAAACTGACTTGTTTTGGGCTTTTGGGCCATTAAATAAATAAATAAATAAAATTGAGTTAATAAATGTTTATGGCTCAATTAAAATGGATTATTTAATTCATAATTAATTTATACATAATATAATTTTGGAAATCAGTGTCATAATATATATTTCTTTGGTACATTGACTATTTTATATTATGTAATATTTGGAATTAAATTTTCCTATTATATGATGCATGTGCTACATGGCATAATGATAATTTAAAATAGTTTATTAGTCACCAAAGTGACTAAACTAATTAAATTAAAATTTGTCATATATGATAATTTTCTAATTAAATATTTATTGCATGGAAAGCTTTTTAATAACCAAAGTAGCGTAGCTTGAAAATTTTTTTAATTTAATTGTGATTATTTCAATTGGTCATTATGATATGATGCTAAAATGACATAAAGATTGAACTGAACAAGTGAGATTATTAATTATAACGCTAGGAAGTCACCCAAAAGTAGACCATTACTTATAATTAATGACATTAAAGGGATTTTATTAACATATTTGGTTAATATGATTATATATCCAAAGATAACATGCATGTTGATTATAATATGATTGATTGTCCATTATAGTAAATTATATATATGCATCAGAATAGATTATTACTATGTATTTAAATTTAACCCAAAGGAGAATTTAAATGCATAATCTAAGTGTATTAGTTAGTTTGAATCCATTTAGGTTTACTCAAAGCATTAATGCGTGTGCTATATGTTGTATGTGTAGCATCTACTAATTTGTTCGCCTTAGGAAATGACTTGATCAAGTTCAATGGTTTGAACTATGGGGATTGGTCTCAACAAATCCAGTTTCCACTGGGTGTATGGATTTGGACTTGGGCATAGGTTCAGACGTAAGGCCCGCAGCCATAACTGAGACTAGTTCTAAAGCTAACAAGTCTTATTATGAGGCTTGGGAACGGTCTAACAGGGTAAGTTTAAATTTGATGCGAATGACAATCACAGAAAATGTGAAGCCATTAATGCCTAAGTTGGATAATGCAAAGGAGTTCATGTTAAAGCTTAAGGAATACTCCAAATTTGAAATAGCTGACAAGTCCATAGTAGGAACTTTAATAAGTGAGCTAACGACCAAGAAGTTTGACTGGTCACAACCCATTGATGATCATATAACTTATATGTCAGACCTAGTTGCAAAGTTGAAATTTATGGGTATGGATGTGAGTGAGTCCTTTCTGGTACAGTTTATAATCAACTCACTTCCTCTAGAGTTTGTCCAGTTCTAAGTGAATTATAACACTATTAAAGAAAATGGAACCTTCAAGAAATTAAGGCCATGTTAGTTCAGGAGGAAGGGAGATTAAAGAAAATGAAGGAGCATTCTGTTCATTTTACATTTCATCCAAGAGCTAATAGCAGCAAGAATAAACCAGTAAAGAAAGGCAAAGATAAGGACAAAGCTCTCAGCAAAGCTAATGAGGGCTGAATCAATAAAAATAAGAGGTGCCATTTCTGCAAGAAGCCTGGTCACTTTAGGAAAGATTGTCCTAAACAAAAGGCTTGGTTCGAAAAGAAAGGTATATACTATGTCTCAGTATGTTTTGAATCAAATCTTATTAAAGTGTCTAATAATACCTGGTGGTTAGATTTTGGTACAACTACTCATGTGTCACATGTTAAACAGGGATTCCTTTCAATCCAGCTTATAAATAGAACTGAAAATTTCTTGTATATGGGGAAACGAATGAAGGCACGAAAAGAGGGCATTGGGACGAACAGATTGATCTTGGACACTGGATGTTCCCTAGATCTAGAATAGTGTCTTTATGTTTCTGAATATGCTAGGAATTTAGTTTCTGCTGCAAAATTGGACGATGTAAGATTTCAATTTAAAATTGCAAATGGTGTTTTTTCATTGTATAAACATAAGTATTATTATTGTTCTGGCACTTTAATTGATTGTTTATATTGTTTCAATCTTGATGTTGATTTTGCTAAATCTCTGTTTCATGTTGACCATATTATAGGAAGTAAACGTAGTGCATAAAATGAATGTTTTGTTTTTTGTGGCATAAAAGATTAGGTCATATATCCAAGGAAAGGGTACAAAGGTTAGTTAAAAATGAAATATTACCTCCATTGGATTTTGTTGACTGAGATATATGTGTGGATTGCATTAAAGGCAAGCAAACCAAACATACATTAAAGCATCCAACCACAAGAAGTAGTGCATTACTTGAATTAATACACACTGACATCTGTGGTCCTTTCGACATTCCTTCTTGGAGCGACGAAAAATATTTAATTATCGTTATTGATAACTTCTCACGATATAGTTATATTTATCTGCTATATGAGAAGTCTCAGTTTGTAAACATCCTAGAGGTGTTCATTAATGAAATAGAAAGACAGTTAGATAGAAAGTAAAGATAGTGAGGTCTAATAGAGGTGGTAAAAATTATGAAAATTTTGATGAAAATGGACAACGTCCAGGTCCATTTGCAAAGTTTCTTTCAAGTCGAGGAATATGTGTGCAATACACATGCCTAGTACACCACAACAAAATGGTGTAGCTAAAAGGCAGAATCATACTCTTATGGATATGGTTAGGAGTATGTTAAGCTATAGTTCTATATCGTTTTCATTGTGGATGCATGCATTAAAGACTACTTAATAGGATTCCTGGTAAGGCAGTTCCTAAGACATCTTATGAACTGTGGATAGGAAGGAAACCTAGTTTACTACACATTCACATTTGGGGTTGTCCAGCATAAGTAAGGCTTTATAATCCACATGAAAAGAAGCTTGATGCGAGAATCGTTAGTGGTTATTTCATCAGTTATCCTGAAAAATCAAAGGGCTATAGATTTTATTTTCCTAATCATAGTACGAGAATAGTTGAGTCTGGTAATGCTTGATTCATTGAGAATGGTCCAATCAATCGGAGTGGAGAACTGCAAAAAATGGATATTCATGAGAGTCAAGTAGAAACTACAACATCAAATGTGATACCACTAGTTGTTATTCCTCTTGTTGCGTCACAGATATGCAATCTAGTGGAACAATAAATTAAAATTCCATTTTCACAAATTGAACATATTAATGACAAACTAGGTAATGATGTTCAAGTTACAAATGATCAAGTGATGTCACAAGAAGTAGCATTACGAAGGTCTACAACGCAGAGAAGACTAGCTATTTCGAGTGACTATGAAGTTTACTCACTAGAACATGAAGGTGACTTGAGCACTGATAAGGATCTAGTCTCGTTCAAATAAGCCATGGAATGTAGAAATTATGAAAAATGGTTCAATGTTATGAAAGAAGAGTTGAAATTTATGGATGAAAACAAAGTCTGGGAATTAGTTATGTTGCCAGAAGGAGCAAAGAAAGTGCATTGTAAATGGGTCTTTAAGACCAAAAATGACTCAACAAGCGACATTGAATGGTATAAAGTTAGACTTGTTGCCAAAGGTTACACTTAAAAGGATGGTATTGACTATAAAGGGTCTTTCTCTCCAGTTTCAAAGAAGGACTCTTTAAGAATTATTATGGCACTAGTGGCTCATTATGATTTAGAGTTTCACCAAATGGATGTAAAGACCGCCTTTCTAAATAGAAACTTAGAAGAAGTTTATATGGATCAACCAGAAGGTTTTAAAACCACAGTAAAGGAACGATTAGTTTGTAAACTGAAGAAGTCAATATATGGACTAAAACAAGCTTCCCGAAAATGGTATCTTAAGTTTAATGATATCATTATATCTTATGATTTTATAGAAAACACTGTTGATCAGAGTATTTATATGAAGGTTAGTGAGAGCAAGTTCATTATATTATTCCTATATGTTGACGATAACCTTTTTGCTGCGAATAATATGGTTTTGTTACATAATGTCAAGAATCTTCTTTCTAATAATTTAGAAATGAAAGATATGGGTGAGGCATCCTACGTGATAGGAATAGAAATATTCCGGGATAGATCACAAGGATTGTAAGGATTATCTCAGAAGGGTTATATCGAGAAAGCATTAGAAATATTTCAAATAAAAAATGCTCCGTATGTAGCGTCCCCTTATCGCAGGGTACACACCGGGACGCCTGAATGTCATTCCGGTACATATCCTATGACAAGGGCGAGCTACTTTCGATCACTACATTCACTTCAAATGGCATGGTATCACAATTTACTTAAAAAGCATCATAATAATATCACAATATTTTAAAAACCTAACTTTTTCCTTATTTCATTTCACAAAAATCGAGGTCTGCATTGTCTTTCAACGTTTTCCATAGGTATAACATCAAACTTAATACAAAAGGGCTACATGAGAGAGGAAGGTATAAGCAGTCTATCTAAATTGTCCACAGATTCCAGCTGACCAACCTTTGAGCCATGACTCTTCCTGCCAAAACACAATCTATACGGCTAGTAGAGCCCCTTAGTAGGTTGAGTCATCTCTCGGTCCTAAAAAGACAACGTTGCAATTTTGGTGAGTTTTGCGAACTTAATGAGATAATCATCATTGATGGTTCACTCAATTCATGCATCATACTATCACACGTAACATAATATTAACTTTATTGCATATTCATAATATATCACATCCCACGTTCAAAATAGTCATATCGTTCATACAAAACACACATATCAATTATAAATTGCAATGCACGTGAGACTCACTTTCATTTATTATTGTCATTATGACTGAGTTCCATTTTACTAGCTCATATCCCTTAGTGGATACTGAGCTGTGTCATATAACGTCTCATATCCCTTAGTGGATACCGGTTACAGTCGCAATCAAGCTCGAGGCTCTAATCACATTCTGAGCTTTAAACTCTTTATCTTGGCGACTCCGGTCATAACTTCCTTTATCTTGCATGCATTCATGTAAAGAATGTTTCTCATAACATAACCTCGGTCAATCACATGGATGCACATTCACATTTTAGACCACATTCATCATCGGACCGTAGCCCGGCACTCAACAGAAATGTGGAGCACACTTTTGCATTCATATGCATATTCATAAATTTATACAATTGAAGCACTTATTTCGTCATGTTCACATACAAGGAGCACTCTAATAATTCATTCATACACCAGAATCAGCAGATCTTCCTTGTCCGGAATCAACACAATCAAACCACATCAATGTCATTATTCAAAACATATTCTAAAGTAAACAGTTAATTGAGTGAGGCCGTCTAGGTTACTCACAAGTTGTCTTAGTTCTATTGTCTCATTTCCATCGTCTCATTTCTATCATCTCATTTTCTTCCGTCTCATTTCCGTCTCATTTCTATTGTCTTATTTTCTTCCGTCTCATTTCTATCATCTCATTTTCTTCCGCCTCATTTCTTCCGTCTCATTTTCTTCCGTCTCATTTCTTCCGTCTCATTTCTTCCATCTCATCTTCTTCCGTCCCATTTTCTTCCGTCCCATTTTCTTCCGTCTCATTTTCTTCCGTCTCATTTTTTTCCGTCTAATTTCTTCCGTCTAATTTTCTTCTGTCTCATTTTCTCGGTCTCATTTTCTTCCCTCTCATTTCTTCTGCAGAATGTCTTCACTTACAAGGATCATAACTTTTGACTCCGATGTCTGAAATTTTCATACTATATACTGTTGGAAAGATAAAAGAAAGATATACAACTTTCCCGAAGGCATCTTGGCTAAATTCGCTTTATATGAATCCCAAATTTTCCCCTAAATTCTGAAGACGAATTTTACCTACATACACCAACGTACTGGACCAACTTCATAACTTCATGAAATTTTGAGACTTTTAGAAACAGAAATAAAATTCGATGTCTTCATACAAAATGTAGCCATATGTCTCTAATTTAATTCAAATCAAGAATCATCTCGTTTAGATAACTAGAGAAAACGTTATGGCTAAAAGACTGAAGTGTATTCAGTGAATATTTTCCAGATTTTCAAACTTTCAATATTTTACATGACCAAAACACCAAAAAAATTTTCAAAAACTAATTTAACACTATAACTGAATTTATTTCTTCCCAACCACCTGGTATTTATGAACAAACACATAAATGCCATTTCCCACGCAGATGATAGTAACTTATCAAATTTATTTCACGAATCCCCAACTCTAAGGGATTTCTTCACTACTTACCTGCTGAAAACTTCAAAATCTTCAAGCCCTAAAGCCACACGTTTCACTTACTTCACCGAGTACAATGACCAGCTTCTAGTTTTTCTCAAGGTAGAGGACACAATTGGCAAAGTAGGTTTGGTGAAGGAAAGGAATATCACAGAAGTCTCTTAGAAAGTAATTGATGGAAAACTCTGTGTTTCAAAAGGAAGTTTGAAAAAGATGATAATAAAGAAGGGACTTAGACAAGACTTAACCTGTCAACTCTCAAAGAATAGTAACTTACTTCTAGCAAGAGTACAAAAGCCTAAGTGACACTTATCACTTACCCAAGCATATATGAAGAGAATACCTAAATATATCTCTTACACTTCACTAACACTTGAGGAAGACAATTTTAATGTAAAATAATACTATTTATTTATAAAGCCTCTAAATATAGATGTTGTAGAATGATTACAAGAACGTTGAAAAATTCATGTGTGGTTAATAACATTCCTTTTCAATATGACCTATTAGGTTAATACTTCAATTTATTACCTATAATTTTATTTTTATATGAACTTAAATCATGAATAATTAAAATATGCTTAAACTTGCAGCATATTGTTTTACATTTGTTAAAAGTATAACTTAAAAGAAAGGGTAAAGTACATTTTAAATATAAACTTTACCTAACTATGTAGTATTACTTATAATTATTGATAAGTGTTAATTGCATCATGTTTTAGGGCTTAGTTTGATATATGTTTAACTATTAATTCAATCATTTAGTATGTGATTAGGTTAGAATTGTGTTAGTTTGTTAATTGTTTGTGTTTTTTGGGTTAGTACAAGTCTTTGAGCTTAAATATTATATTTTTGAGGTACTTTGATATGTTTGCTAGTGTTTCAGGGTCAATATCGAAGAACGAAGGAGTTTCGAAAGATATTTAGGCTGAAACAACGACCTACAATTAGGCCACGATTGTGACAGAAGGCTTAGAAGTAGGCCATGATCGTGGCTTTGCGTCAGACAGATGCACAAACACTTACAAACTTCACTTTTTGAGGAATATTTTGGACCTTTTGGACCCCAAAAAAGCCCTAGAGTTATCCAAAACATAAAAGACTATTTAAAGAAAAACAAAAGGGAAGAAGAGAGAGCTTTTGACATCAGCCACCTAGAAGAAACCCCAGAGAAAATTCATCGAGTGATAGAGAAAGAGAAGGAAGAGAGAAGTGGAGAAGAAGCTGACTAGATGTACTTCTCAAATAAAGAGTTTCCCGACGTCACTGCCTTCCATCATTCGTTCTGATCATATTTCCTGTTTATTTTCAATTTTAATATTGTATAGAATTGGAATAATAGTTTGATGATATGATTTTTGAATGTTGAGGATGTTCTAAACTCACCTTCGGAGTTTTATCTTTGAATTAATGAAATTTGATTGTTTATATGTTATTGGATTTGTTGTGATTTAATTATGAGAGTGCATAATTTGCCAATAAACTGAGAGAGTTAATCAAATGAAAAATGATTAAATTAGGCTAACAAAAGTTAGGTGATTTAATAGAATAAGAATTAAATCAAATCGGTCAATTATGCGAAGAGAGATCTTGTATAGGTTTTCGGTTGTTTATTGGAGAACTTCAGAACTAATTAGGATTTTAGATAGGTTGTTAATTGAGAGATTGCAAGTTCTATAATTTGATTAGGGTTTATAATTTAGAGTTAATGGTTGTAACTCGAGAGAGAGTAATTAACCCTAAGATCATCTAGAACTAACAATATGATAATTCATAAACAATTAGGTTAGCATTAAGGATAGGTAAAATTCTCTTTCTCTCAATTGATAATCCCTTTAGGTTGATTCTTAGGTGTGTGTTGCAATTGCTGATGAATCATTAGTATTTTCTTGATTGATTGAATTGAATTCTCATTTAGTTTCATTTTTTTTGAATTTCTGCAATTTATTCTAGCCTTAGATTTTAGGATTAGATTATCCCTCCTTATGTTAGGTACTGCGTTAGTGAACCGTGCCCTTGCGGATTATCGAGGGTATTATTAAAACGTACACACATCAATAACTATAAAAAAATCAATCAAATGCTCAAAATGTTAAATTGTTACAAAAATGGATAACTACTAACTCTATCTTTAATGATACTAACATAGATCGCCTCCCTTTACAGGTTAACAAAAATGCATCATATAAACATAAAAATAAAAATAATTAAAAAAGGAAGAAAAGAGTTAACCTAAATTGCCAAAAACTCCCATTCTTCAAAACCCTAAGTTCAAACTAGATGTCGCTAATGCCATATAATTTAAGAAGAAATTTTGCATCCACAAAGTAAATCGTTGATTTTAAGTATGACAAAGAGCTTGGTGATGGACAAAGGAGATCCGTTAACATTTGAAGCATTGAAGCAAAGCAAAACGAACAAGCTCACTAAAATTTCTACATCTTATGGCTATTCTGTTAAGCCAATGCTAAGAGCTCATAGATTGAATCATACTCCATTGAAAACTATGACTTTTGAGTTTGTAATAGCTATAAGAGTTATCTGCATGACATTGTTTTTATTATCGACTTTGATATAAGTTAACTTTTTTTTTAATCTTTCACCATAATTTCTCTGAAGATTGTAACTATTCATTATAACCAAAATGGCAACAACTTATAAGAAGCCTCTTTGTTACATGTCGAAAGAAGAAATGAAATGGAAGATTATTGTTAGCACTAGACTTAGTCCTCTATTCAATTGAAATAACATCAACATGTATATAGAACTTTTGAATGAAATAACTAAATTAGATATTGTGATCATTAATCAAGTTAATACCTAAGCAATCAAAATAAAACATTGCGATTTTTAACTATGATTTGACCTTTTAGAATAAGATTTTTTTACATGTCTATACTTTTTATATGAAATCATAAACACTATTATCAATTGTAAGGTTCATATCTCACTCATTGCTATGAATATGACATTAGTAATTTTATTTGAAAATAGTCTCTCTATTAATTAAAAATAAAGTTGTGTATTATTGAATCTCTTCATATCTCACATACCAACAAGATTATTACTGAGAGTTGTTGTTATTGCTTGATACTAGTAAATTTATCTCTTGTTCATCGATTGTTAATTTTTTTGGTTTACTCTTAAATAGTTCACTTTCTTTTTGATTCCTTAGATTTTTTTTTGTTTTTTAAATATTTAATTATAAATAATTTAAATATTATATGTGTATTATTGTGTAAAGTGACCAACAGATCCAGTTTATGACTATTAATAATTGAAAACTAATTTCAAAAAATTTAAAATTTAAAATATTTAATTAATATTTTTGTTAAAATTTATTAATATTATAAATTAAGATAAAATTGATTCTAAACATAATTTAGCCTTGACAAAAAGTTAATGAAGCAACGGCGACGGTTTGTACTTTTGTGGCTACCTCGGCTAACAAAATAAGGTTATAAATAGTAAATTAAACAAAACAAACAAGCAAAAGCCAAAGCTCCAACAGATATAAATAATGCATTAAAGAAAACAAACAAATAAAAGCCAAAGCTCCAACAGATCTGTAAAACAAAATCATTAACCATGGCCTTCACATCTCAACACCTTAGCTTCTCTCCGCTTTCTCTCAAATCGTCGTCTTTTTCTTCCACTTTATCGCCTCTTGTTAACCTATCTGTAAGCTGTGTACTGCCATTTAATAACAAGAAGGAGTGCATCGCGAATAAGACATATAACGTCCTTGGTATCAATGGGACAGCAGCTGGATGCAGTCCGATCTCGCTTCGAGCTATGTCTTCTTCTTCTTCTTCGTTTGGGTCTAGGCTAGAAGAGAATATTAAGAAGACCGTCTCTGAGAACCCTATTGTTGTTTACTCCAAGACTTGGTGCTCGTGAGTTCTTGATAATTGATGCTAATTAACCATCTGTTAATACCTTTCATGTTTTACAATGCTCTTGATGTGAAATTATTTTAAATTGAAGTGAAATTATGATGTGGAATTTGTCTTGAAGGTATTCCTCCGAGGTGAAGTCGCTGTTTAAGAGGGTGGGCGTGCAGCCATTTGTCATTGAATTGGACGAACTGGGTATTTCAGCTTCCATTTTACTTCCTTTTTTTATTCTGAATATATAATTTGTTTGTAGTCGTAAGTATCAATGATTTTATTTTATTTTTGTTTGTATTTTTAGACGTTTCAATTGGTAACAACAGAGTGTAATTGTTTTCCCATTTAGCACATGGAATCTTGCGTCATTATACCATTTTCCGCACTTTGTGACTATGAACTTACTTCTTAAATCAGCAAGCTTGGCGTGTTTTGAACAGTTGCTTATATTTTTTTTATTTATTGGAAACCTCTTCAGGTCCACAAGGACCTCAGCTGCAGAAGGTACTGGAAAGGCTTACAGGACAACATACAGTTCCAAATGTATTCATTGGTAGGTTCCCTTTGCATTTTAATTGGTGTTTTTGGTCGGATATGCTTTTCCAATCATGTACAAGTACAACTGTGATCTAGTATTCAAATTACAAGTAATTGTTGAATAAGCTATTATGGTCTACTTTTGTTTCTATGCTAAGAATCACAGTTTTGAAAGAATAATAGATCACTTGGAGTTGGATGAGAACCTTGAATTACAACTCCATTTGACAGGCCAATAGCATATTTTGATTTGACAATGTCAATTTTGATTATGCGCATCCCGAACAGAACATGAATGTGATTGTTTTTGATAATTGAACACAAAGTAAATGCTGTTATTTTGTTCTTAAATTTCGGCAAAGTAATGGAGCCATTTTTGTTATGAACAGTATGCAAATCAACTTTAAACTTCAGTGCATATTGATGAATAACGTATTTCCTAGGTGGAGCATTTCATTCACAGTATGTGTGAATGAGATTAAGATGTTACACAGAGGAAGTCTCAAGGATCCCATTATTATTTGGACCCAAAGTTTTCCAATATTTCATTTCCCTTAGGGTTCCTACGTTGTTGCATGAATCCAATATTACAAACACCGATTCAAATCAGTTAGGGTAATTATGTCTTGCTGTTCTCTGAATTTTGTCAGATGTAGATGCTGGAAATCGACACAAGGGTTCTGGAGAACATGTTATAGCTATCGAGCTTTTATTTCTTAACAACACTTCTGTTTGAGTTAATATGTTAATCAGATGGATAGTATAGTACCTCTAGTTTGAATAAGAGTAGGAAAACTGAAAATTCAAGCAGGGAGTGAACCCGTGTTATTTGATTTCATTGAATCACCAAACGTGTTATTTGATTGACTTCAGTAGTAAAGATGTCATTGGCCTTGGATAGAAAGAGAAAATTCAGATGGTTTATGATTGTTTGAATTGAAAGAGCTTTTACTTACATTAGACGGTTTATGATTGTTTCAAGTGGCACTTTCACTCGTATGCTTTGCTTTAACATACGTCATTGGGTCTTCATATTTCTGTAACTGCCAGTTTCTTGAAAAAACTGATTAGATGTGTGTGTGTGTGTGTGTGTGAGAGAGAGAGAGAGAGAGAGAGGAAATGGTGATTTGATCGATTCTGGTGTAAATGGAGAGAGTGAGGCCTAGATGAGTTGATGGATTCTGGGGCTTCTATGCTCTTGTAAATAATACTGGAGACTTAATTTCACTTGTGGGACTTCTATCTGTTTTGATCATTTTCAGTTCTTCAATAAATACTTTCCCCTTTTGCTGTCTTATATTAGTTGGAAGTTCTTTCATTTGAAAGGTCTAACGATTTTCCATCAAATTCTCAGGTGGCAAGCATATTGGTGGTTGTACGGGTATAATTATAAACTAGTTACTTCAGATTCATCTTCCAACTGCATCTTATAATATCCCAAGTCTTTAGCACTTTCACTGAATTTCAGATCATTTTATACACTCCCTGATTAAACTTTCTTTTGCTAATCATTGCACTATCATTGCTTCCCAAATTCGTAGTAGTTAGCAATTTCCTGACTTCTGAATACTCTAGGCATTGAAGATTTTCTTTATAGCTGACTCAGCCCCAAAGACCAGGGCGTCAACAGATTGGAAACGTTTCTGTGCCTAACAATGTTTCATGTTTTTACGCAGATACTGTGAAGCTCTACAGAAAAGGGGAACTTGAACCTTTGTTATTGAAAGCTAACTCGAAAAGTACTCAGGGTTAATCTTGTTTGTTTTTTAGTGGGAACAATATGATTCTCCAATGAAATTCTTGATATAATTTGCTCACTCCTGGTTTGTAAGAGAAGTACCATTTACATTGTCCGGCGGGTTTAGATTTTGAAGTCATCCATGTGATATATCTTCTCCGGAGATTTATAGTCAACTCCTGAAACTTGCCAGTTACAAATATGGCGATATGAACAAAAATTTCTC
The DNA here is from genome assembly GCA_026413575.1 of Erythroxylum carthagenense. Lineage (NCBI taxonomy): Eukaryota > Viridiplantae > Streptophyta > Magnoliopsida > Malpighiales > Erythroxylaceae > Erythroxylum > Erythroxylum carthagenense. Next base: position 36,416,909 of record JANZLD010000004.1, on the reverse strand, counting down.
TTTCCTTTTTGGAGCCGCCCCGGAGAAGTCACAAAACTTTGTGGCTCCAAAAGCTATATATATTTATAGAATCAAGCATAAATTAGGTAGGAAATTGAAGGGAAATCGTGTAATAGAATTTGGTGAAACAAAAGAATCGATTTTCTGGAAGTTAGTTTTAAATGTCTAAATTTTCTATTTCAATTTTGTGTCTTATTCAGTTTTATGGATTTTGTACCGTTTTGGCTAGAAAGTGTTGTACCGGTCAAAAAATGATATGAAATCAATAAATATCGGTACCGGCTTTAAATACCGGTCAGAACAAAAAATTTCGGTTGGTACTGTAAGTTTCAAAAATTGCAAGGACTAAATTGCAATTTCTGAAACTTAAACCTTAAAATTACCCCCTGTTTGCCTCTACTATCACGATCTATCTCTCTACCTTGCGACTCTCCCTCTCGTCATCTCCTCCTCAGCCATCTCGCCATTTCGTTGTCGACATCCCCCATACAGGTTCATCTTCCTTCGACCTGGGTTGGAGCCTTGGCGTGACGTCGGTTGAACGTTGAAGTCTTGAAGTTGAAGAGGCCACATCTTCATCTTTCTCCACAACACAGCACGTCGTTGTTGTCCATCGCAGCCACATCGCACCCGCACCGTCTGTTGCAGTTACATCGCACCCACTCCGTCCGTCACAACTCAGGCAAACTACCAAGACACCAACTCCTCATTGACCCGATAACTCGAAAACTCGATTATTTGGGTGTGTGTTTTTCAAATTTTTTTTTCATATTTCATTGCATTTTGATTCTTTGATTGTGTTGGTCCATTGGATGATGGATTTGTGTTGTGTTGTGTATGTTCGGGTGTTGGATGGTGGATTTTTGGGCAAGAAATTTTGCATGGATGTTGGATTTTGGGAATGGATATTGAAGTTGAAATAGTGAATCATGAATGAGTTTTGTGAATTGTTGAACTAAAATTGGATTTAGATTTGGATTTTGGAAGTGAAAATGTGGAATGTCCGAATGTATAAATTTTTTAGTTTGTGATTTACAGTGATATTGAATTATTGATGGACGAGATTGAGTTGAGCACTTGAGCTTGAGTTGAGAATTTAAGATGTTGAGTTCAATTATTCATATATTTTATTTAATGATAATTTGGTTATGGTCGTGAGGTGAGGGTGGGGGTGAGTGAGGTGTAAAGTGTTGATGTTGATTAATTGATTGTTAAAATTGAAAGTTGATAATCAACATTTAAACCTAAATGTAAAATTGATATCCAAATGTGAAATTAATAATTAAATATGAAATTGTAAAATTGAAAATCAAAATTGATAAAATTAAAAAGCTTAATCATTAATTGACAAATTCTTAATATTTGTGAAATGGTAATTTATTTTTAATATTTGAGTATTGAATTTAGGTAAATAATTAGTTGGGTATAAAATTATGCAATTAGAAATTAATAATAATTCGATTGTAGTTAATGATAGTATTTGCCTATTTGAATATTAGTTTTAGTTATGTAAATAATTAATTGACTATAAAAGATGTTGAACTTTAATGGAATGGTAATACATATGTGTAAGGTATGATAAATATTTATAATTGGTAATGTGTGAAAGTACAAACTACAAAGTAGTGATGTAATAAATATTTCCGAAAAACTATTTGTTATCAAATTGTGATTTGTGAATATGTTGTACATTTGTAGATTCTAATCATTTATACTTACAGTTATTAATGTCGATTAAGAATTGTAAAAGTAACATATGTATTTAAGAACGAAATATAAAATAGCATATATAATATTATAGTTTGTTAGAAATAGAATTATGAATACTTTGTGATTGTTAAGATTAGAAATTGTTATAAATGAAATTATGATTGTTTTGTAATTGTTGAAATTGCAAATTGATGGAAATAGAAATGAAATTATGAATGTTTTGTGATTGTTGGGATTGGAAATTGTTAGGAATGGAAATGAAATTATGAATGTTTTCTGATTGTTGTAATTGGAAATTATTGTAAATGGGATGGAATAGAAATGGAATTATGATTGTTTTGTAATTATTGAAATTGCAAATTGTTGGACATAGAAATGAAATTATGAATGTTTTGTGATTGTTGGGATTTAAAATTGTTGAAAATTGTTAGGAATGGAAATGAAATTATGAATATTTTGTGATTGTTGTAATTGAAATTTGTTGTAAATGGGATCAAATAAAAACGGAATTATAATTGTTTTTGTTGAAATTGCAAATTGTTGGAAATAGAAATGGAATTATGAATGTTTTGTGATTGTTAGGATTGGAAATTATTGAAAATTGTTAAGAATGGAAATGAAATTATGAATGTTTTGTTATTGTTGTAATTGAAAATTGTTGTAAATGGAATGGAACGAAAATGGAATTATGATTATTTTGTAATTATTGAAATTGCAAATTGTTGAAAATAGAAATGAAATTATGAATATTTTGTGATTGTTGGGATTGAAAATTGTTGAAAATTGTTAGGAATGGAAATGAAATTATGAATATTTTGTGATTGTTGTAATTGGAAATTATTGTAAATGGGATGGAATGGAAATGAAATTATGATTTTTTTGTAATTGTTGAAATTGCAAATTGTTGGAAATGGAAATAGAATTATGAATGTTTTGTGATTGTTGGGATTGGAAATTGTTGGAAATTGTTAGGAATGGAAATGACATTATGAATGTTTTGTGATTGTTGTAATTGAAAATTGTTGTAAATGGAATAGAATGGAAATGAAATTATGATTATTTTGTAATTGTTGAAATTGCAAATTGTTGGAAATAGAAATAGAATTATAAGTGTTTTGTGGTTGTTGGGATTGGAAATTGTTAGGAATGAAAATTGTTGGAGTATGTTTTGTTTTGTGTTATTATATATGTTGAATGTTTTGAATTATTAACTTTTGACTTATAGTGAATTGTGTTCCATGAAATTGAATTGTATGTAATGTAATTATACAGAATGAATTATATAATATAAGATGGATATGCAAATTGTCATTGTGTACTGAAATTATGTGTTATTTATTTTTGTGTATAGATAAATGGAAGGAAGTTCAAATACTCTCGATCGACCTACTTCAGGAAGATACAGTGATCCAGCTTAGGCTCACGCTGGTATGGTTCTTAGTCAAAAGAATCATATCATTTGCTTGTTTTGTAAGAAGCATTTGAAAGGTGATTCATTTAGTTGGGGTTAAAGGAGATATGGAAATGTGTAAAAAAAGTAAGTCATGATGTGAAGTGGTAGATGAAAACATTGCTTGATGAATATCAATTTGAGAAAGATTGAAGGGGAAGATTGAATTTTGAAATTGGTAGTGGAAGTTCATTTTCTAGTTTCCGTGATAATTATGGAAATGTTGAAGGTGGAAGTGATAGTGGTAGTGATACTAGTACTAGTAGTGTTCTATCTCAGGATCATGAAGAATCTGATGTGAGGAAGAGAAGAAGGTAGGTGACTAGTTTTTTTGCACCACAAACAACTTCTAGAGCTCAACCTTCAATTCGTAATGCAATGCAATCAAGAGATGCGATTCACAATGTCGATATGGCAGTAGATAGATGGTGGTATGATACAGGTTCGTCATTCAATGCTTCTCAGTTTTATTATTATCAACCTATAATGGATGCAATAGTCTCTTATAGTCCAAGATATAAAAGGCCATCGATTGATGACTTAAGAGGTAAAATTTTGAGTTGTGTTATTTTTGAAATTAGAAATTATTTGGCTGAAAGAAGAGTGAGTTGGGGTACTTATGGTTGTTCAATTATGTGTGATGGTTGGACAAACAGGAGATAAGAGCCTATTATAATTTTTTTGGTTTATTCTTCAAATGGCTTTATGTTTTTGAAATCTATTGATGCATCTGGTCTTATTAGAAATACTGAGACTTTGTTTGGGATATTTGATGAAGTTATGAATGAAGTAGGGCCAGAAAATATTGTTCATTTTATTACTGACAATAATTATGCTTATAAAGCGGCAGGAAAAAGGTTGCAGAATACCCATAATTTATTTTTTTGGATTCCTTGTGTTGCACATTGCATTGACTTAATGCTGGAGAATATATGAGATACTAGGTATTTTTTTGTTATTAATGAGACTATGTAAAAGACTAAAAAGGTGACAAAATTCATTTATAATTGTGCATGGATTTTGAATTTGATGAGAAGGGAATTTACTAATGGTAGGAATTTGTGTCGCCCTGCTGTGACAAGATTTGCAACAAATTTCTTATCACTACAGTCTTTTGTTTCGATGAGGAAAGAGTTAAGGTAAATGTTTACAAGGGATAAGTGGGTTGCATCTCAGCATACTAGGACTAATGCTCAAGTGGAGGTTTGTAGTATTATCCTAGATGATAGAGAATTTTAGTCGCAATGTCAATTTGTTATTAGAGAATTTTGGTCGCAATGTCAATTTGTTATTCGAGTTTGTGAGCCTTTGGTGAGGGTGCTTCGGTTAGCTGAAAGTGAAGAAAAGCTAACAATGGGTTATATTTTTGATGCTATGGAAAAAGCGACGGAAGCATTGAAGGCCAATCTGAAAAATATGCCTTCTTTATACCCACCATATCTCTCAATCATTAATGAGAGAAGGGAAAGACAACTTTCTTCTCCATTGTTTACAGCTGGAGCATTTTTGGATCCTAGTGTGTATTTTAGATCGGATCTTATAAAGCAAGCTGAAGTTAATAGAGCAATGCTTTGCACAATTACAACAATTGTTCCTCATGACGCGATGCAAGATCTTTTAAGCTCACAAATAGAGCTTTACAAGTTATCTTATGGGGATTTTGGAGTGTCGATTGCTATTCGAAAAAGAGGAAAACTTTCTCCAAGTATTAGTTATTTCCTATTTCTTATTTGTTAAAAATTAATTATCACTTTATTTTATTTATAACGCTACTTTTGTTATCTTATAACTTGCAGTTTCTTGGTGAGATCAATTCAGAAATAATGTTCCAAAATTGAAAAGGTTTGCAATTCAGATTTTAAGTCAATATGTGAGTGCAACTGGATGTGAACGAAACTGGAGCACATTTAAATTTATCCTCTTAAAGAAAAAGAATAGATTGGAACATAAGAGGTTGAATGACTTAGTTTTTGTTCGTTACAATTTAAAGCTTCAGGAAAGGTATGTTATTTTCATTATTATCATTATTAATTTCGATATAATTTCTTATAATTTTCTAACAATTAAATTTAATTATTTACTAGGAGTCTTAACAGCACAAGTAGTTCAACTGATCTAATTTCCATTGATAATATTGATGTTTTGGCGGATTGGGTTTCTAAAGAACCCAATTTGGTTAATGTGAATGATTTGGATTTGGAAGATAATCTTGGATAGGAAAGCATTGACATGTAATTTGGTGCATTAAATTTGAATGATAATGATGATGAAGCTCCTCTTAATGATGATGATTTTGTACCAAATGATCACTGGGATTAGTGCAATTCTAGCAAGTATTCTCTTATTGACGATTGAATTTCAGGTTTTTGTTTTTCCTCTTCTTTTAATTTTACTTGTATTTGATGTTGATGTTAAAGTCTATATATGTAATGTAACTGTAATGTTTTTATTTCAGGTTTAACTTCTACTGGATTGTTTCTTCGTCATCAACTCTTTTTGTAAATTGTTTAAGGATATTTATTGTTCTTTTTATTGAATGTTTTGAATC
>JANZLD010000004.1:36352138-36363452 GCA_026413575.1 Erythroxylum carthagenense | reverse complement strand
ATTCTCAGACAAATAACACTTCTATGTCATAATCTCCCAATACATCGGACCATCTGTCCGGAATCCAGGCATAAAAACTCACAAGCCCACCATTATTCTCCACAGAGTTATAAGCGCAAATTATAACAAATAGTAATTCAGAAACCATCTAGGTCACTCACCAACTGCCTCCAAAGCTAGTGCCTGGAAGTTTCGGCAACGTCTGAGGATCGACGTTCCAGTTGCTCCTCTATAACAAATAACATACAGATATATCACAATTTGCACAATCATAGGTGTTTAATAATGCACATGAATAAACTGAAAGATGTACAATGCTTGTTCATGATAATCCCGGGGTCAAAACCTCACAAACTCATTTTCATACCAAAACTCATCTAAGTCACTCTTTTGGGTCTATGATTCACATTAAAAAGGAAAGTGAAGATGAAATAATTTGATCATCCTCTCTTCTAGTAAGGTGTTCCTCTATGTATTATGATTCCATTGACACCAAAATCACTCAATTTGGTTTAGTACATTAGGAGATATACCTCAACCATTGGTGGACTGTTCTAATTGCAAAACAGTGTACTAAACCCAATTCCATCAAAATTTCAACAGCTTAGGGATTGAATCAACATGTAGCTTCTTCATATAATTTGTAGCCCTATTACTCTAATTTACCGAAAAGGAAGAATCATCTCATTTGGAGTCCTTTAAGTCCAAATATAAGCAAAACATTGAAGTATGCTCAGTAAAACTACTCCCATTGACAATGTTCCAACAGACTCCAACTCTTTCTTTTGATCCATCTCTTTCCATTCAACATCCATTAATACCAATTTTCATGGAGATGTAGTAAAATGTGTTAGGAACTTATTGCTTCAAGAACCAAGTCATTTGGAGGACTAGAGAAGGAGTTATGGTCAAAAGAAGCAACCAAGTTTAAGACCTCATTCAAATTGAACCTAGTTTGGCGCGAATGCCATAACGTTTTCCACAAATTTCTTATTCCTTTCGTTTTTGGACCATTTGAAAGAGGACATCTAGATCCAAAACGTTCATGAAGACACAAAGTCGAGATTCAGCCTCTAAAATGGTCAAAAATCACGATTTCCCAAGTTGTCCCGTGAATGTCCGTTAAACGGACCTGCATGTCCGTTTAACGGACATGAATCGACCAAACAGCCCCATTTCATCCAAGAAAATCTGTTAAACGGACTTCCATGTCTGCTTAACGGACATACACTGTCCCAAGGGTGTTTTTACACCCGATAAGGTCCGTTTAATGGACCTAATGTCCTTTTAACGGACATACATCTCAAAAACCTTCCTCCAAAGCCTCTTCCAAGGTTCCTACACTCATTCCATCATCATATCTACCTATAATCTTCCCAAATTCACCTCATCTAGCATAAAACCACTTCATAACATCTCAAGTTTAGCTCAAACTCATCCATACTCCATTCATAGTCCCTCATTGGTCATAAACACCCAAAATAAAACACCAGTACACACATTCATCTACAACTTTTACTGCACTTAATTTATGTCAATATTTGGGACTCTTAAAGACAACATTTAAAAACAACATCTTCATAAGAAATGTAGCCATATGTCTCTAGTTTCATCCAAAACAAAAATTGGTTCATTTGGACAACTATAAAGGAAGTTATGGCTCATACATAAGAGCATACTCAAAATCATGTTGCTGCAAAATTTTTCCAGATTTGCCACCATTCATTCAATCTTTACATCTAACTCCTCTTATACCTCCTTATACCTTGACCATCTCCTCCATTACAATTCCTCATCATTCCCTACCTAATTCAACTCCATAAACCAATCACAAACAAAGCATGATCTAGAATTTATCATTAACCAAAAACAGAGCATATATACATATCCATTAATAAGCAATGTTCTACACTCATCTAATCACCCCTTTAGAAATCATTCAATTTCTAAACCTCTATATACCCTTACATGCATTATTACACATCCTATATATCCAAAAACAAGACATGAACATAAATATTTCATCACCCAAGACATATACATAAACCTTGTAAAATCAAAGCATCAAGATACTCAAGTTACTCATCATATTTACTGAAATTAACCATACGTATGACATTAGAAGCTAAGCTTACTTGGCTAAGCTTTGATTTCTTCAAGATCTTCAAGAGTACCCCAAATCCCTAACTCCCCAAACAACCCACGTTCATAATCTCCAAAAGAGGTAGAGATAGGGTTTTTATGGTGAGAAAGAGAGAGTAAGATGACAAGGAAGCAAGTAAGAGATGGGAGCTAGGCTTAAAGTTGGAGGAGATCAAAACCCATGGAGAAGAGGAAGAGAGGAGCTACGAAATTGGTAAAGAAAATCCAAAACAAATCACCAAAGCCCTTTGAAATGAAAAGCATCGTGGAAAACAAACAAAAAGGGAGGGTCTTTCACTTTATAAGAAGTGGTGTCACTTGCCACATGCCACTTTCTTATTGCTCCAATTGGTCCATTTAAAAACAAGTTTATTTAATCTCCAAATTCTAATCCAATTGTCTCCTAACTTTCAATAACACTTGACAATAATTCCTAAAGTCATGTATCAAAAATTCCAATATTATTTGACAGTAAATGCTACTACCGTTTATCATTTAGTTTGCTACTGGGCATTTTTCCTTGTCCAAAAAGTTACCCTAAAAAATTTCAGAAAATTTTCTCAAAATTCTCCAAAATTCTAAAACAACAAATTTCACTTTCCAAATCAATTTTCAATACCAATAACCCATAAATCTCAAAACAATCACATTTATTATCAATTATGCCCGGGATGTCAATGAATGCATGTACAATTATTGCTATTTGCATGTGCAAAAATTTCCATTCATATATATTTAGCGGCCATAATATGCATGAACATGCCAAGCTATGTTTCCACACTCCTAACCCGTCCCGAATGACCAATTTACCCTTCCCATCGATGATGGGATGTTACATCTGTTGCCGCGACGAAGAATGCCAGACTTCCACGTTCGCCGCGGCGAACTAACCCTAATCGACAGAGACATAAAAGAAAGTAAACGAAATGAAAAGAGGATACTTACGAAGAAGGGTGAGAAGGAAATAAACACCAACAACGCATGAGGACTGGTGGAAGGAAGAGTAACACAACGAAAAGAAGGTGCTAGGTAGCGTGTATATGCCGTGGCGAACTTGGAATGTAATAGGTGAAAATAAGAGGGAAAGAAGGGGTCGATAGGTGTAGAAGGAGGGAGAAGTGAAATGACGAAAAAGACGAAGGGCATACGAAAGATCAAAAGAACATTAAGGGTAAAAGAGAAATTTCACCTGTGAATATTCATGCAGAAAACTCTTTTGCCGCGGTGAATAATTCACGCCGCGGCAAGGGCTGTATACCACTGTTCACCACAGTGAAAAAGTCAGTGATGCCGTGGTGAAGTTGCTTGGGGGGACGTTGTGCCGCGGCGACTAATGGCTTTGCCGCGGCGAAATAATTAGTCCTCGCCACAACGAAAGTACCATGCCACGACATAAATTTCTCAAAGCATAAAAAAGAAAAGGTTTGACACATTATAAAGGATACTCAGCTATTTTCCAAGTCCTTAGCCAGTTCAACACAACATACAACTCACCATCTACACCAATTTCCTTGATCATGAGAGATGTGTCATGCATCCATTGAAGTGTTGAATTCAAAAGGGAGGATGAATTACTGAAACCAAACAACTAAACCTAAATCCTACTAAAAACTAAAACTAATCCTACTGATCAAGTTCCTCCCCCACACTTAGCCAACATACTCATGCATAACAATGTCGTCTCATTTCAATTAATATGCTGAAGTACATTGTAAGTGAAAGAAGAGAAACAACCTGATGTTTACGGTGGCTCCTTCAGCTCCTGTGGGACATTTTGCTCATAGCCATACTGAGGCGAGGTAACTCGACTACCTTTTAGTTCCATGTTATCGTCTTCACTTCGTAGTTCGCCTAAAACATCAGCAGAAAACACTTTCTCCAAAGAATCATCAATCAATGGGTTCATCGCCCGTTCAAACTCAATGCATGCATCATCAACAACAACATCCAACATGTTCACTCCTAAAAGCGAATTGTCCTCTTGGGGGTGTTTTCATAGCTTCATACATATTAAAGCTCACCTGTTGATCACCTACCTCCATAGTGATCTTACCTTCCTCCATGCTAATCATAGTGCTAGCAGTACTCAAGAATGGTTGCCTAGAATTAGGAAAATGTCCTGCACAACTTCAGAAGACATATCAAGCACATAAAAATCAGCTGAAAAAACCAAACCTTTTACCTGGACCAAAATGTCTTCGATAATCCCCACTGGATGCCTAAATGATCTATCAACCAATTGTAACACAACAGATGTGGGCTGCAAACTCTTAAATCCTAAGGGTTGATAGATGGACTTGGGCATCACATTAATTGCCGCCCCTAGATCTAACAAGGCTCTTCCTATGGTAACTTTCCCTATTGTGCATGGAATGGTAAAAGATCCAGGGTCTTGACACTTAACCGGTATTTGGGGTTTAAATAGGGCTAGCACATTTAAACTCACTTGGACTCTCTCATTGGGCCTAAACTTCCTCTTGTTGGTGCATAAGTCCTTAAGATACTTAGCATAGGCTGGAACCATTTTCACTAAATTAAGTAAGGGAACATTGACTTCAACTTTTCCAAATAGATCAATTATATCCTTTTCATGCTTAATTTCAGTCATATGCTTGCTCATTAAATATGAATTTGGAAAAGGATGGTCTTGAAGATTTACCTCCTTACCTTTGGCTTCATGCTTGCTTGATTCCCCATGCTAAGCTTTGTCCTTAGAACTCTCTGAAGTAGCTCCTTTTTCCCTTAATGCAGACTTTCTTTCATTCAATAAGGACTCTTCCTTTAAACTTTCAGACTTCTTGCTTTTCTCCTTGGGAAGAGGCATTTCTTCACTCTCAATCTCCTCATCACATGCTTCTTCTTCTTGATTATTAAATCGCACTTATTTCCCACTTCGCAAGGCAATGGCATTAAGACTTTTTGGATTCATCACAGTGTTAGAAGGAATAGTGCCACTGCTTCTTGCTTGGTTCTCACTCAAGTTATTAGACAATTGTCACATAAGAATTGATATTTTCCTCCTTTGTATCCCATTGCTCCATTCTCTTTTCTAAAGCATTGAACCTAGCAGCTGTTTTGGAGGAATCTTGCTGGATGAGAGTGGCTATTGCATTGAATTGATTGGTGTTAGAATTCCTCTCTTCCTTCATCAAAGTCATCATATTTTGTAGCAACCGATTGGTGTCCTCTTTAGTTAGGACAGTCAGAGCTTACTGTGGGTTGGAGAACTAGTTAGTGGAAGTACCAGCTCCCTCTCCTTGCTGAAACCTGTTTTGAGCTCTGCCCTCTTCATTCCTCCAACTAAATTTAGGATTGGCCTTCCAACCCTCATTGTAAGTGTTGCAGTAGGGGTCCCATTTCTGATTTGTTCTTCCTGGATACACTGTGGATATCTCCTCATACCGACCTGGAAAAACACCGGTTATGTGCATTACTGACCCACAAGTATCACAACTGGGTGCAGTAAGATCCATTGAAGATGATGGTTGATGAACATTCATTTTCTTCAATTCTACAGTGATGAAAGACAACTGTGAAGTGATTTTGTTCTCCAACGAGTCTACCTTAGAATCCAAGCTCTCCATTCTTTTAGCTTGGGATGTGGAAGCTCCCAACTCATGTACCCCTTTGGTATCTCTCACACTATACTGTTGATGATTCAGAGTCATCTTCTTGATCAAATCCCATGCTTCCGAAGCTATAATACCAATCAAAAAACCTCCTGATGCTGAATCCAATATACCCTTATCTTGACTTTTCAACCCGTCATAAAAGTACTGCACTAACTGCTCATCAGGTATCTGGTGATGGGGGCATCTGGACAGTAGATCTTGAAAGCGATTCCAATAATCATAAAGGGACTCATCATAATCTTGCTTTGCTGAATAAATCTCTTTCCTCATTGATGAAGTCCTGGAAGCTGGAAAATACTTCTCCAAGAAAGCTTTCCTCAAATTGGCCCAACTATGGTAGACATTAGCCACATGCATTGGAGGCTCGTGTACTACTCCCGTGCTTTTCCTTCCAGTGACAAATTAAAAACTTTCCATAGAACTTGGTCCAATGAAGCTCCCACTGGCTTCATACTCTGACAGATCATAGACAAGGATTGCAGATGCATGTAGGGATCCTCTCCTGCCAAACCATGAAATTTAGGAAGAAAATTAATAAGTAATCCTTTCACTTCAAAGTTAACATCAAAATTAGGACAAACATCAATAAATGGATCATAATTCACATAAGAAGTTGTTGCTTCCCTAATAGTTCTCCGTGTCTGATTCCCATTGTTCTCTCCAACTCTCTCATGCTTTCCATTTCCTCCATTATCACCATTTCTAGGTTGGTTAGCATGAAAGTTAGGATTTTGGATAAAAGTTGAGTTTTCAGCCATGATCACTCTTTCTCTTGACTCACTCTCACTAGTTAGCTGATTTGACTTCGCTTCCACAACTATCCTTCTTCTCTCTTGTTCTTGCCTCTCTTTTCTAATCTTCCTTACTCAATCTCAGGTTGGAAAGGAACAAGTCTAGCTCTCTAGGGCATGCACAAAAACAAGTCAAATGAAAGAAATTGTAACAAAATTTACTCACAATCACACAAAATCAAACAAAAGGTGAGATGTGAAGGATGTGAGTGTATGATGTGTAAGAGCATGTATGAAGATGGGTATGTATGAAAGATGCTAAGTATGAAAAATCCAACTGTGAAAGTATGCTTTTGTTTGTGATTTCAAAATGTATGCTATGCAAAGAAAAGTTAAAAACTATACTATGAAAAAGTGTGAAATCAAACTATCCAAATTGAAATCTAAAGGAAAAGGCTCCTATAATGAATGAAAAATAAAGATGATAATGGCTAACCTAAAGAAAACCAATTGCTTGGTTCCCTAGTAGTGGCGCCATTTTGATCAGCATGTAGTAAAGTCTTTGGGTTACTGCCTTGGAAACCGAATCAAAAATTTAATTCCAAGGATTGCAATATAGAGTACAACCTCGGGTCGTCTTACTTAATCGAAACCTATTGCAAATGGTCTAAGCTAGCCTAATTGTCATGGAATGCGAACTAAATTAGTAAAAGTGGGGTTTTGGATTTTTAATAAAACTAAGTGAATCGAACTAAATGGAAGAAAAGTGTATAAAAAGGTGTTTTTGGATTTTTGGGAAATAAAAAGTGAAAACTCAAACAATGTTCAAATATGATAAAATCCTCTTGAAAATGAGCTTTGGCTATCATGGTTCAAAACAAATCTTTCAGGAGCAAAATTCACTAAGTTTTCGAATGATAAACCTTAAAGAACTCTTTAAGTCCAAGGTTTTAATCAACGAACTTCATTTCTTAAAACCTTGTTGAATGCATCTTAGTGTATGTAATGGACAAGTTAATACAAGTGGTCAATTTGGATTAAGCATAATCTCAATAGCAAATACAACTAGGCAGATAAAAGAGAATTAACACAATCACCAAAAGACATATAAAAGAGAATTAACACAATCACCAAAAGACATATATGAAACTTCATATATTAAAGCTCAAGGTTCTACATCAACCAATCCATTACACAAGACATTGTCCAATACTTGATTAAACTCTAATCCAGAAAATCCAACTACAAAGCATAAATCCCAACTCAGGAGTTCATAACAATGTAGTCAAACATAAATGAACTACTCCCCTTTAAAGCCCATTGAATTCAAATCTTCGCCGCGACAAACTTTTCCCGAATGCTCAACCTGGATTTTTCGTTCCTCGCCGCGGCGACAGATGGGCTCGTGGCGGTGAACTTTTCCTGAAGGCTCTGATCTCTGTTGACTTCAATTCAACATGTTGACTCCCTTCCCCTTGAAGATCCTATAATCAATAATAGCAATTTGTAGTATCAATTGTTCTTAGAAAAATTAAGAAATGCAATTAATACCAATTGTAACAATTTTTACTATCAAATTGCATAAAATAAAAGTGCACACTCAAGGGTTAATTTAAGCATAAAATTAAGAATTAGGAGTTAAAAAGTATAGTAAAGGCTATGAAAGTGTTGCCAATTTAGATAATAAACTTGGGCTCAATCACTAGCACAAGCAGCTTGATCTAAATTGCTACAATAATTCCGTCTCGGAAACAAAGCAGGGCATATATTATTCACAAGATTTAATCCTAAATTCTATCAAACATACAAAACACACAGACAACAACTTAAGAAGATATTTAACAACTAACAATTTTTTTTGGGTTGTTGAGACCCCTAATATTCGAAAATCCTAAATCCATTGCACTATACAGAACAAAGAAACCTACTACTTTTTCCTTTTAGATTTCTTGCTCTTTCCAATAGTAAAATCCCTCTCTGCCCCTTCCACCAAACTAGGACTCTGAGATTCATTAGAAGCATTAGGAACCACATCAGAGTTAGGGGAGGAAATAGGAATACCTGTTGGACTCATAGTAAGATAGTCAACATCTTCGAGGCTTCCTTTGGGATCATCCTGCTTTAGTTAAATTTCTCTACCCTTACTTTGCTCCTGAGGAATTTCAGAGTGTCTGCTTTCCTTAGGACTTTCTTGAGTCTTCTTAGAGCCTTGCTCCTGACCACACTCCTGAAGTTGGTTTTTATATGTAGGTAGTAAAATATGCTCCTTTTCCAGCTCTTATTGCGTTCCAGTTTCAAACATTATGCCTGTAGCTTTCCACCCTTTCTTTTGTTCATAATTCTTAGGTTTCCATTCATATTATATCTTAATTTCCTTAAAGGATACTTTTCCCTCTTCATTATAAGTGGCCAACTGAAAAGACGAAGGCCAATTCCTTTCCAAATCTAATTCAACACGCATTCTGGCATAAAGGATTCTAGACATTCTAGCTGTTTGGATATCCATTAATAAGGGATGTCCTACTATACTAGATATCCTACCCAACCCTTCATTGTTCCAATATTCGTATGGAATATTGTGGGATCTAGTCATACTGGAGCAAACCTAATCCCCTCCTGCTCTCCTGCATTCAAGCTCCATTTTATCAAGAATAAGGGCTTTAGTTGGATGTGCCAAGGGCCCTTCTCTAGTATCTCATTCATACCTAACTCAGAATCAAACTTGAATTGAAACTTATTAGAACTAGTAATTAGTGTTTCAGTTAAACCAAATGTAAGCCATGTTTTTTATAGGTTTCTCTAAACCACTAGGGAGCTAGGACACTTACTAAAAAAAAAACCAATTAGAGCATCTCGTAGTTTGGATGCCCCCTTCTTCGCTAACTTCAGTGGAGGAATGAAGAGGATTTGATCATCCTTGATTTCCAGGGGGTAATAGGCCAAGGCCTTCACATTCGAGGAATCTTCGATTAAATCTGCCACTACTGATTTCTAGGATTTTGGAAGTGTTTTCTCCGTAACTCTAGGAGCTTGATTGCTTAAGGAAGTCTTAGGTTCAGAAGGCTTTTCAACTTGTTTTTGCTCTCCAACATTTGATTGATTTTCCATAGAAGAAGAAGAACCAGGAAGGTTCTATACTATATTTTGGTTGAGATTATGGTTTTTTGAAAGAGTCGAGGGTGAAGATCTAGGAGAAGGAACAATGTTTTAGGCTAGGGTAACATGAGGAGAGGAAGGTAAGGAAGAAGACGCAGTTATGGTTTAAGGAGAGAAGAATCACCAGCGATCTAGAAAGTTGTGGTTTCTCTGTTATTATCTCTCGCACATCGCACATCGCACATTAGAGAGTGATTTCTTAATTAATAAGAAAATCTTTCTTTAATAAGTTAGAAAACTATTTTTCAAAAATATTAAGAAAACTCAATTTTCTTAAGTAATAAATGAAAGCACTTTTCAAATTTTAATCAAGAAAAATACTTTTCTAAAAATTTAGAAACTTATTATTGACAAATAAAGAAACAATTTCTAAATAAATTGAATAATAATTCTCTAAATAAGTAAAATCATAAATTTAATTGATCTCAATTATATTAAAATAAATAAATTTAATTAAGAGACATTTTTCTTAAGTACTTAAGAAAACAAATTTTCTTAATTAATTAATTTCAATCTAATTGAAATTAATTAATTATAATTTTACAAAAAAACTAAAATTAATCAGAAGTTAAATTAATTATTGATCTTAATCATATTAAGAAAAATAATTATTGAAAATTTTGGAATTAATTTGATAATTAATATAATTTAATTATTCAAATCTTTGAAAAATTAAGCTAAATTTGAAAATAATCCTAATAGAATTAACCCTTTGAAAACAATTAGAAAACACTTTTCTAAATTGATTAGGGATTTAAACCTCTTAATCTCAATTAATCAATTAAATTAAAAGGGTTAAAAACAAAAAGGAAACTGTATGGTGTGTGTAGCACACGCACTAGCAGAATCTCTCCCTCAAGCTTTGTTTTAAAGTGGGCGTGTGTGATTAGGTTTTTTGAAAAAATTTGCATGCCGCCACATCATTCCTGCTCATTGTGCAACTCAGGCTGCACATTGGCCACTTGCAATTTCACGCAGCATCTACTACAATTGTTAGGTTTTTAGACACGTCTCCCCATTTGTTGACGCCTGTGTTAGCTGAAGACGAGCCCATCTCATGGAGTTGTTCCGACCAACACATAGAAAATACTCTAACAGTTGCCGCTAGCGTGAATACCAGTAGAGTTACCACTGTTGCCATCTCTATACCGCTGTCTTCTCCAAATTGCTATAAACCAGTAACAATTGCAAGCTAACAACATTCGATAGTGAAGGGCAACTGTCGCCTTAGCTAGGGACGGCTTGTTGGTTTATGCCCTACAGTCAATTGATTTAGTTGTAGTTTAGTGACAAATTATTTAAAAGGTATTTTTTATCTTGTACATATTTAGATGTATATGATAAAGTCTATGAGATAATTTTACTTTGCAAATGAAATTATAATGAGATTATAATTATGATATTCATATTACATTTATGTATTATTCCTAAATTTTCCTAATCATAGTTCTATTAAGATTGGACATTAATAGAACATAAAAAGACTAGAACACGTTTTGTTTTTCCTTATGAAGGAAGTAGTTGATCTCATAGGCTAAAATATAGAGATACTTAAACAAATATGTGAGTGCTTACTAGAGAACAAGTTCACTGAATAGACCCGATATGAGAAATCCATTTGGAACATTACTTGTATGTCTATGAAATTCTCAT
>JANZLD010000004.1:36300222-36317435 GCA_026413575.1 Erythroxylum carthagenense | reverse complement strand
AATAATAAGTTTAAAATTTATAATAATAAATAATAATAATAAAAACAATAATTAAATAATAATAATTAAATAATAATAATAATAATAATAATAATAATAAGAACAACAACAATAATTAATAATAATAATCGTTTAAAACTTATAAATAATAATAATAATAATAATAATGATGATAATGATGATGATGATAATGATGATGTTGAATGACGAGTAATATAATTAAGAATAAAAATTACTTATGTGGAGGAGGGGTATAAATAGTAACCACTAGATTGGAATGAAAACTTGATACCCACCCAATTTGAAGGATTTAGTAGATTATCAAATTTAATGAAATAAATCCATTTCCTTAAAATTGAAAACTCCAAAACAAACACTTTTTTTTACAATCATTTCATTCATTCATTCCCAAACCTTAAACGCCTTCTAAAATTTGGTAGGGTCCGTTTTGAGTCAAACTTTTAGGAGGTTTGCTTCTTATTCCTTGTTTTAATGGGTTTGTAAAATCACAGCTTACCTTCTCTAATGTAGCTTCTTCTCTACTTGTAAGTTAGCTATCATCGTTGGCTGTGAATTACTAGTGTGAGCTAGACAGTTGGCAACGGTAGTGTAGTACTTGTTCCACGGTAGTGTAGTACTGCTTGAAGGCTAGGATGGCTTATCTCGTAATGTATTGCAGTTGTGGAGTTCTTTACTTAGGAAGTTGCAGTGGGTACTGGGTAGCTGTAGCAGGTGAGCGAGGGGAAGAGGAAGAGAGAATGAATGTCTTGATTTTTGTTTATAGTGTAGCAAGGCATTTATTACCTTCTGTGGAACAGCTTTTCAGACTGTGGTATCTTGAGATTTCGGCGATTCCCTTCATTGGCACTCCCATCAACTGCACCGCATAGCCCTATTTTCATGTACTTGGTGGCTACGGACTGGAGAGAGGATTCCCATCAGTCTTTTCCCTTTTTTACCACTTCCTCGCCAGCTCTACAGTCTTTTTTTCCTTTTATGCTCTCCTACAACGTCCTCGTGAGTGTTTTTGCAAGATTGAGGTTCTCGTTGTTTGGTCCAATAGTTCTTTACTTTCTTCCGTTTTCTTTTTCTTTTTGGTTCTATTTTTGTTTTATTATCTTTTTGTCTTTGTCATAGTTTTATTATTCGTATTATTAGCACCTTTGCATCTTATTCTTGTGTGTGTTTTTACGGCTAGCGACTGTGCCTCAGTCTTTTCCCAGTTTCACTCTCTTTGCCATTACGAGCCTTCCATTGGTAGTCAATGTTTTATTTGGGCTGGGCTATGCGTGTCTCAGCGCAATCTGTAAACTCTCCAAAATATCCTTCAACAGCACTTTCTAGGATTGAGGTTCCTTCAGGGAGGGGGACGCAGGCCTGCATACACGACAAATGATGAACACCCTCGCACGTTGCAGGTTATCCTAGCCCATCAAGCGTCGTTTCTACTGTCTAGAGCCTCCTGACAACTTGTCGTTGTCTTAAGCAACTGCCGGTTTTCTCTTGTGAATAATTGTTAGTACTACGTTTTTTAGCCTTGTTTTAAGCTTCACAAGTTAGCCCTATCTCTTTTTGTTATTATTATTAGTTCTATTAATAATTTGGTATTTTTTTTTATATATTTAGTTATTTATTTATTATTGTTTATTGTATTTAATATTATTATTAGTTTATCAAGCTTCACAAGTTATCCCTATCTCCTTTTGGTTATTATTATTAGTTCTATTAATAATTTGGTATTTTTTAAATATATTTAGTTATTTATTTATTATTGTTTATTGTATTTTATTTTTCTTTATTTAATATTATTATTAGTTTATCATTTCACTTTTTTTCTCTGTAACCTAATTCATTCATATCTTGTCTCATTTGTATGTGGATCTACTAAAAATAATCTCTCTATTATGTAAGAATGAGACTACGTATTATTAAATCTCTAAACTTTGTTTTATTGCAGAATTTCAAACTGAGTGATGACGATAATAATAATTTTATTTCAAGGCTTCTCATGTCAAAACTTTCACACGTATACATTTTACAATACAACCATGGCTGGTGGTAATAATCCTTAAGTCTACATTTTGCAATACAAGAATGGCTGGGGGTAATAATCCTCGAGTCTATGCATGAGGGGAAGAATCCAATCAAAAACGCGAGATGCTCCCCCGCCAGCTTTAGGTTTTTTTTTTTTTTTTGTGTAGAGATGTTACTAAGTCACTCATTCTTCCTTCTCAATCATCTAAAAACGGTCTAGTGGACAAGTTGGGCGTCATGTTGATCTTAAACTAACCACTTCAAGTTAAACCGCTCAAGTGTCTGCATACCCAAGTTGAGGAGCTTTATTAATAGTATGAGAAATCCATTGGAAGGACAAATGTTGGAAAATGTTATTTTTAATTACAACATAGTAATTTTTTCATTATTAATAAATAAAATAGCTAAGAAAGGAGCAACGACACGCGTAAGAGGCCATCAATAGAGGATGCCAATAGTGCACTTGCCAAATAATTCTCCAAATCTATAAGCGTGACTAAGCACGGCATAAAACCAAGATTGCTAGAAGAAATCAAATAGCATACAAAACCAACAAGCTCTCCCCAAAAGGTTTGGCTTCTCACTATCCTGTTTTACATCCATATTTTATTTCAAGGCTTCTCTGCTCAAAACTTTCACACGTATACATTTTACAATACAACAGTGGCTGGTGGTAATAATCCTTAACTCTACATTTTGCAATACAAGAATGGCTGGTGGTAGTAATCCTCAAGTCTATGTATTAGGGGAAGAATCCAATCAAAAACACGAGATGCTCCCCCGCCAGCTTTGAGTTTTTTTCTTTTTGTGTAGAGATGTTAGCAAGTCACTGATTCTTCCTTCTCAATTATCTAAAAAAGGTCTAGTGGACAAGTTGGGCGTCATATTGATCTTAAACTAACCACTTCAAGTTAAACCGCTCAAGTGTCTGCATACCCAAGTTGAGTTTGGATGTGTTTGGTGGAGCACTTATCTGGTTGCCTCACAATATATATCTGATCCCCAACTTTTCCATCGGAGTCCTGATTCCGGTTCCATGTCCACAGAGCCCATGTCTCGTTCTTCACCTGCAAATTACACGACCAACTATTGAATTGTTACCCCCATTAATGCCGTAATCCTACAAGACTTTGTTCCGTGACTGAAAAGATAACAGAAACGAGAGTGCTGAAACCATCAATCCCACTTTAGTTTTCATGTCTTTTTTCCTGTTTTCCTAGTTAAATTAACCAATTCAGTTCCAAAGAGAGAGACAAAAAAGCACCTCTAGAATGCCATGGCCGAAGCTACTTTCTCGCAAAGCGCTGTAATCTGGTTGCCTATCCCAACAAAACTTGCCAGCTGCCGGGCCAGTTGTAAAGTTTGTTGCACAGAAACCGGCCATGAATGGATCCGGAGTATCTGAAGGCTCTGGACAATTACCAGGTTCATCAGCATGCTTGATTGCCATCTTTTCACGGTTGCCTCCATCTCCAACTGTGATATATACAGGACCACATGGATCTAATGTGTAGTTGTAAACTCGATTTGATCTTTCATAAGCATGAACCTAGTGATTCATAAACAGAGAGATTCAGTGGACGTGTGAAACCAACTAAAACTCAGGCAGAAGTGCTGGCATTTGTCTACCAATAAGATTTGAGTTCAATCGTAACTATCCCACTCCCCAACCCCAATGGACTAAAAAACTTAAAAAGCCCTTGATTCCATCAAACATAGAAAAAATCAATGCAAATTTTGAGGATTAGGTCACAATATGCAGGGAAATTAATACAAAATTGAGTGTAGAAAAGGAAAACTACAAACCTTCCAAATTGTTCGGTTTAATGGCTGTTTACAAGCGAACCAAATTCATGTAGTTTACATTATTGTATCGAACTTCCTAAATCGGATTGTCACTTGCATTTGGTTTTTCACTTTTTAGTGAATCATCACTAATATTTATATTCACTTAATTGCTTAAAAGAAGGATAGGACGGGGTTAATATGAAACTCAATAAAATAGGTTATTCTATCTGCCTAGAATCTACATGAGTTGGCGACAACACTTACATGTCCATTGAAGACTATATCAATCCCATATGAATAAAGCAATTCTTCCATCTCCACCCTCATACACTCTGCCTCTCTGTAATGGGACCTGTAAGAACTGTACCAAGGAGGGTGCCATGCAGCTATCAGCCACGGAGTTACTGATCTGTTAACGTTAGCCAGATCTCTCTCCAACCACCTGTATTGATCGGCTACAACAGAAACCAACACATATAATGTCTACAAGGCATACGTTAATTAAGTTCTGTCTGAAAAAAATGCTTCAGTTGATGGGGAAACAAATCGCATTGATAATGACTGAAATATAAATCTAAAGACCAATTAACTTCTACAGTTGGTTTTCCATTGGAAAATATCTTCAGTCAACTACGAAAATCTCAAATCAATATCTTATCTAATATACTTGAAGATCTCAAAGTTATAAGTTAATGTTTCTTCGATATTGTCAGGTAGTTTAGCACACAAGAGAAGAATCAAATTAAATTTCTTACAGCTACAGCATAATTTGCATATGTGTGAATATTTTTGCCTTTGATCCACTGATAAGTTAAAATCAAGAGAACTTGGCTACAATTACTAGCTTATGCAGTTCATTAGCATGCTGGTTTGAAATACTTCAGGGCTTCAAATAGATTAAGTTTTTATGTCAAAGAAGGCAACCTTATGAGTACTTTGAAGGACTAGAAATTACAAAAAGCAGAACGCAACCATCGCTGTAGTCACATATATGGAATACTACCTGATTTGTCATAAGCAATATATGCACCCAACATGATGAAATGTATGCCCCCTGCATTAAAGGAGTAGTAGAATGTAGATGCAGATCCACTTTCCTTGGATGGGAATGCAAATCTTGAGCTGTAAGCCACAAATGTTTGCTTTCCTACTTGCTCTTCGATCTCATGATTCCCTTCAATCACCATAATAGGGATCTTAGAAACTAACCGCTGCATAAACCTACAAATTAACATTCAATGATAATGGCTTCAATATTTCGTCATTTAAAAACTTGGATGATGATGTATGCTACTCTCAAGAGACCGAATAAAAAGAAAAGCTATAAGGTAGAGATAAAATTAACCTTCCCCAGTAATCCCAACGAGGTTGATAAGTCTGATGGATAGGGGTTTTTGAAAACGAGCAAGAATAGCAGTCAGAGCCAGTTCCATTGGTGAGATACAGATTCGCATAAGTGGCATCACCAACCAATAGAACAAGTTCAGGTTTGCCCCTCATGACATGGTTGATAGTAGTAGTTGTATTGTATGTGAGACCAAGATCTCCGACAACAGCTATTTTACTGGGATAGCTCTTGGGATCAGAAACTGGCATGGTCTTGAAGAAGAATACACCACTCATTGCTGGTATAGAGGGGTCCCCACATCGATAATAGTACAGAGAGCTCGGTTTCAAACCTGACAAAAAAACCATAACCATCAGAAAGAGACAACAATTGGCAAAACAAGTTAAAAGTTCCTTCCACCATAACAACTCTGCTCAGAAGATATCAAGCATCACCCAGGAAACTAGGTAGGTAAAAAACAAGGTTTCTACAATGATCAGAAGGGGTAGGGCAAGTGTAAAGAAAAAAGAAAAAGCCAAAAACAGTTGACGTAGAACATATATATGAATAATTGCCTGTCAGACGAACGTGATGAATTATCCCAGAAGTATAATTTTGGAGACCATCAAAAGGGTAAAGTTGACTGTAAACAAGAGAATGGCCTGTAGCTTCATGATTCAACGGATGTCTCAATCTCCCATATCTAACCACACTCTTCACGGTTTTGGGGTCTAAAGGAGTTATATTATAACCAATCTGGAATTCCCCTGCAAAACAAATCCAGCACAATTAAAGCGCAACAAGAAAGAATTAATAAACACGGGCACTGAAAAGTTTTATCTGAAGAACAAGTACCCTTTCATCTAACGAAGCCAACAAATTGTGAGTACAAGAAAACAAGTCTTTAAGAGGCAGAAAGAAAGCAAAAGCAGAGGAACGAACCAGTAACCCAAGAAATCCAAACAGAATCGTAGCTGGCAGATAGCGAAACCGATATCTGCTCTGGCTCGAAGCCTGTGGCCCGCCGGCGGACTCGGGGATCGTTATCTGGCAAATCGACGGCATGTCCACGCAAACTAACGTCAAAAGGAACGGTGTGGGGCTGAAAAGGACCGTCCAAAGTGGTGGGAATCTTTGCAAGAACAAAACCACAAGTTAACAGTAGAAGGAAGACAAGAGGGAGACCCGGAAACGTCATGGTTGAGGAGAAACAAGAGAGAAATGTGGGCGTAAAAGAAGATCCTTCTCTTTACAAATATAATAATCCAAATTATATAAAACAGAGGCGTAGCGTAGTTTTGAAGACGGTTATAAACCGTTGGCCAGTACCAAAGTAAAGTGGGGGGTTTTAAGGAAGAGGACAAAGGAGGGAGGAGCTTGTGTTGGAGTTTGGACTCAGCTCCTCTACCATCCGTCTTCTTTGTATTATTGATTAATTAAATATTTCCATGTCCTTGCGCCATATAAAATACGGTCTTGTAGTTGTAGCTGTAGGAAATACTATTATTTCTTCTGCTTAATTAAATAAAAATTAAGTAACATAACAATTATCCATTCAAAAAAAAGTAACATAACAATTATATAATAGTATTATGATTAAATTCACCATCTCCCTTCTTTTTTAATTATACTTTTCTAAATTATTAAATGTTGTTAACGATTTGGTCTTATTGCTTTTGAGTGCTCAAATCGAAACATCATTTCTAAATTATGGGGATGAAGAGGAGACGCTCGGGCTAAACAGGCTGAAGATGACAAATGCAAAGAGGCTTTTGGGCTAAAAAGGCTGAAGATGACAAATGGTTCCATCATAATATTTTCCAAACTCCTTTTTGCATGGGAAGGTGTGCATAGTCATCATTGATAGTGGGCGTTGTGAGAATGTTATTTCCACCGTCACGATGGAGAGGTTGCAGCTTCAGACGGAGACAAGCTCTCTTGATTTAGGAAGGCAATGACATTTATGTGAATAAATTTTGCTTATTTTAATAGGATCTAGAAGTTCATATTCATGTTAAACATATTAGAAATAAATAAAAAAAACGTTCAAGACAATGAAAGAAATAAAGAGAAAAGAAAGAAAAACTAGTTTGTATATTAAGCTAGAAATCTGGAATTTCTGTTAAGTTCTTCTTTGATCTTCCTTGATGTAGTGGCTACTGTGTTTTTTTTGTTGTTATTGTTGTATTTTTCTTGTTTTTAAATAGTTTTCAAAAATTTTAAGGTTTTTTTTCTAGAATTTTCACACCTAATTTGGTTCTAAAAATAGTCCCGAAATATTAAAAGACTAAAAAAACTTGTCAGTTAGAAAAGTTAAAATTTGCTAGAATTA
Source organism: Erythroxylum carthagenense (assembly GCA_026413575.1). Lineage (NCBI taxonomy): Eukaryota > Viridiplantae > Streptophyta > Magnoliopsida > Malpighiales > Erythroxylaceae > Erythroxylum > Erythroxylum carthagenense. The sequence goes on along the minus strand of JANZLD010000004.1, from coordinate 36,309,954 downwards.
TTATCTGTCACGCTTATTGAAATATAAAATTAGTGTGATAACAATCACATTTATTCTTCATTAATCTATACACAGAAACAACAAAAGCTAAAGAAAGTTGAAGAATCGAAGAAGAGTGTTTGAAGTTTGAAGAGTGAATAGAGATATGCTCTTGAAGCTTCTACCTATGTCAGAAACAAATGAATGAAATTAAGACATGCCTATGTGACACTCAAGTCAAAGACACAAGTCTGTAACTTAAACTCAAAATATTGTCATTTATTACACCAGAAGCTACACTTATTAAACTCAATCATATTACATACATTGAAGACAAAAACACAACTCCTGTCATAATAAAACACAACTCACGTGAGGCATATGACAAGCTTCAGATCATGCAGACCCAACCGAAAGCCTTCATCTTCATTAGCTATAAAAAGGAAAGTAGAAGCATCAAACAATAAAGAACACAACGCAGAAACTTCAGTCATCAATTTCACATTGTATTCAATCTTTGAGAGTGATAAAAAAGTGAGAAAAAGATTCAGAGAGTGCTAGAGTACACCTATGGGTACTAGGAGAGTTTCTTTGCAAGTGTAGAATATATACTCATCTCTGTATCAACTTTCCCTTCTTCCGATTCTTCATATAGTGAAAAATCACCACTAACAAGTGGGAACCTTGGATATAGATAGTGATACTCTATCGAACCTAGTAAAAACCTTTGAGTTCTTTACTTTTTCGCATTTATTTACCTATAAAGTTTACAATCTTTATCAGTTTTCTGTATAAGAAGATAACATAATAGCAGTAAAATCCCAACAGAAAGTGGTATCAGAGCATCCAAAACTTCCTGGGATGTTTCTTAGACTCTCCAAGCATCAAGATTCATTCAAGAACAGTCAGTAAGTACATTCTTTAAGTTTCTTTACAACAATCATGGTAGGCAAAGAAATGGATGTATTTTCTGATAAAGAAGACTTTACCATCTAGAAACTCCAGATGCAAGTTCTTCTTGAGTCATATGGTTGCTATAGTGCTATAGATGATCAGTATGACCTAGAGACTGATCCTATAAAGAAGCTAAAGATGTAAAGACTTGCAAATTGTAAGTTAATGTTTCACTTATCACCAACAGTGATAAGAAAAGTATAGAATTGTAACACTGCACAGAAGCTTTGGGTGAAACTTGATGAATTGTATGCCAAGAACTGTCTTCCTAATAAGATGACACTTTTTCACAATCTTGCAAACTACAACATGAACACTTCAATCTCCTTAGATGATAACCTAAACAACTTCTTTAAGCTAGTTTAAGATTTAAAAGCTATAGATGAGAAAATTTCAGAGGAACATCAAGCTGTAGTACTCTTAAAGGCATTACCTTATAAATTTAATACATTCAAGAAAGTAATTAAGCATGCTAGTGGAGAATCACTTACTATAAAGAGGGTTTTAAATTCTCTAATGGAAGAAATAGTTGAGGTGAATCCTTTTAAGAAAGAGGCTGAAGTGATGTTTGTAGAAAATAACCATGAGAAGAAATCTTATAAGAAAAATAGCAAGAAAGGAAAGTGGCTAAAGGGAAGTGGGAAAGAAAAACACTCTAAGGAAGGTGAAACTGAAAAGAAGAAAAAAGGCAAAGGGAAGAAATGCTTTTACTGTGATAAGGAGGGTCATTTTGCTAAAGACTGTAGGAAAAAAGAAGAGGGATAAGGCAGCGGAACAAAAACTCAATGGTGCGGGCCCACCCAAACCACAAAAGGCCTTATGTAGCCCAGTGGTGTGAGGCGTGGGTCATGCACCCAACAAAACCCTGAAGTCTCAGGTTCGACTCCCAAAACCCCCCAAGGAATGGGGATAAACCTGAAGATTCTATTGGAGATGAAATTCTGGCTGTGATTGAGGATTGTGAGGACCTTAGTAGAGAATGGATATTTAATTCAGGGTGCACTATGCATGTCACTCTTCATAGGGATTGGTTCATTACATTTGAACTAGTCATTGCCAAGTTTAAAATGACATATTCTAGGCAGCAAAGGATAGAGGGCATAGGAAGTGTTTTCATCAACATGTTTGATGGAAAAAGAAGGATCCTAAGCATTGTCATATCTGTGCCTGGAATAAGGAGAAATCTAATTTCTAAAAGCTTGTCTGATAAGCAAGGCTTTCAGATTAGATCTAAAGATGGACTTAGAAAAATCCTAAGGGATGGGAAAGTCATCATTAGAGGAGTAGAGAGGGGTGGTCTATACTATGTTATAGGCTCAACTGAAATTAATCAGATTTTAGAAACTAAAAACCTTGAACCAACCAAGCAATAGCACGCTAGGTTGGGTCATGCAGGCAACAAAAGTTTGCTCCATCTCTTTAGTAAAGGTCTAATACTAGAAAAAAAACCTACAGAAGTTGGAAATTTGTGAATCCTGTGTGCTAGGAAAGCACCACAGGTTAGCATTTCAAAGGGGAGCTAAGAGACCCACAAAGATCATGGAGTATGCTCACAGTGATCTCTGGGGGCCAGGTCAAGTCCCTATAGCAGGAGAGAATTTGTATTTCATGTCCATAATTGATGATAAATCAAGGAAATGTTAGGTTTACCCTATGAAGAGAAAGGATAAAGCCCTGGAGATTTTCATAAGGTGGCATACTCTTATGGAAAATCAAACTGGAAGGAAATTGAAATGCCTAAGGAATAATAATGAGCTGGAGTATTGCAATAAAGATTTTGAGGAATACTGCCGTAAGAATGGAATCCTAAGGTATAAAACAGTAAGAGCTACTCCACAGCAGAATGGTGTAGCTGAAAGATCAAATAGAACCCTCCTAAAAAAGACTAGGTGCATGCTCCTCTCTTCGGGTTACTCTCATTCTCTATGGGGGGAGATAATTAGGACAGCAGCCTATTTAATTAATAGGCTACCAACCTCAGCTAATGATTATAAGACTCCTCAGGAAATTTGGAGTGACAAGAAGCCAAAACTCACCCACCTTAGGACTTTTGGATGTGTAGCCTATGCACATCAGAAAGATGGAAAATTAGAGCCTAGAATAGTCAAGGGTGTGTTCCTAGGATATCCAGAAGGTGTAAAGGGTCATAAACTCTTACTGCTCCAAAAGGGAGTTTACAGAACAATCATTAGCAGAGAAGTCATCTTTAAGGAAGATGAATTTCCTCTGCTGAACAAGGATTCACAAAATTCTGCCCTACAAAGTGAAATTCAAGCATTTAGGGACTACAAACCAATCAGTCCACTTTTATGTGCCACCAGAAATTGAAGAAGGTGGCCCTCAACCTACTGATGTGGAGCTTATGCAAGGCTCAATACATCATGAACTAAGGATAGAGGTGGCTGAAGCTGTGGGTGAAGGAGAAACCCCACAAACAATTTCAGCTAATAAACAAGGAAGCATACATGACTATTAACTTACAAGGGATAGACGACCAAGACAAATAATTCCTAATAGGAGGTATTTGGATTCAAACTTGGTTGAATATGCTTGTCTTGTGGTTGGAGGTATTGAATGGAAGGTTTTTGAAACGTTTGAAGAAGCTATGGCTAGAAGTGATGCTGAACAGTGGAAGGCTGAACAGTGGAAGGAAGTTTGTGAAAAGGAGTATTCTTTCCTAATGAAGAATAAGACATGGATTTTGGTACCTAGACCTCCTAAAGTTAAGTTGATAGAAAACAAATGGTTATTCAAGTTAAAAGAAGGAATAACAGAATTTGAACTGAGAATCTACAAGGCAAAACTTATAGATAAGGGGTATAGGCAGAAAGAAGGGGTTGACAACAAAGAAATATTCTTACCAGTAGTCAAATTTAAGACAATCAGACTTATTCTAGTGCTAGCAACTGTCTATGATTGGGAAATCTATCAAATGGATGTCAAGATAGCCTTCTTATATGAAAAGCTAGAGGAGACCATCTATATGAAGCAACCATCTGGTTTTGTAGATAATAAGAAATCTGATCATGTCTGCCTGCTTCAGAAGTCCTTATATGGGCTGAAGCAAGCACCTAGACAATGGAACAAAAAGTTCCATGAAATAGCTAGTGAGATGAATTTTGTTAGAAGTGCCTATGATTACTGGTTATACTACAAAAACTTAGGAGGGACAGAAGCCATCTTCATGCTAGTCTATATAGATGACTTGATTATTGCTGGAAAGGAGCTAGGTAGAATAATTGAGGTAAAGAACAATCTGAGCAAACACTTTGAAATGAAAGACCTAGGAGAGGCTCAGAAGTTGCTAGGGATGCAAATTATAAGGAATAGGAAGGAAGGGAAACTATAGCTGAATCGGAAAAGCTACATTCGAAAGCTATTAGGTTAGTTCAATATAGAATTGGCAAAACCTACTTCTATTCCTATAAGCTATCATCTTTAGATGGTAGCTGATAAGTGCCCCCAAACAGAAGAAGAATAGAATGCTATGCTAAAATACCCCTATGATGTTAGACTTGGTAGCATCATGTATATGATGCTTTGTACCAGACCTGATCTTGCTCATGCTATTAGCATTTTAAGTAAGTTCATGTCTAATCCTGGCTTTGAGCATTGGCAAGGACTGAATAATGCCTTCAGATACCTCGTTGGAACCCTAAGTCATGGGCTGTGTTTCACTAAGGCTAAGCTAGATAAAAATAATAGTCTAAGCCTATATGGATATGTAGATGCAGACTATGCAGCAGATAGGGACACAAGAAAATCAATGTTTGCATACTATTTTTCTCTAGCAGGAAACATAATAAGTTGGAAGGTACAACAACAATCTATTGTTTCACTCTCAACCACAGAAGTAAAGTTTTGTGCAATAACAGACGGGGTAAAAGAATTAACTTGGCTAATAGGCATCCTAGAAGATATTAAAGCTAACCTAGCTATAGTAGTAGTATTCATAGATAGTCAAAGCGTGATGTACCTGAGCAAAGACCCCGTTTTGCATGAAAGATCTAGCTACAGTAGTAGTATTCATAGATAGTCAGACTCCATTTTGTGAGGGATTAGATAGCTCAAGGCTTCTTCAACCTGGAAAAAATTAAAGGTGAGCAAAACCCTTCGAATTTTGGAACTAAAATACTAACACAAAAGAAGTTTAATTTTTGCAGAGACTACTTACAGATCGAGGAAGTGGCTTAATTCCGAAGGTAGATTCGACAAATCTCTCTGAAGAGGCGAAATTAGGGTTTTGGGTTTTCCTAAATCACTCACAGATCTGTGTTCTGAGTACAGATAAATGGAGAAGGAGGGAAAAATGTGATAATCACATTTATTCTCCATTAATCTATACACAAAAACAACAAAAGCTAAAGAAAGTTGAAGAATCGAAGAAGAGTGTTTGAAGTTTGAAGAGGGAAGAGAGACATGCTCTCGAAGCTTCTACCTATGTCAGAAACAAATGAATGAAATTAAGACATGCCCATGTGACACTCAAGTCAAAGACACAAGTCTGGAACTTAAACTTAAAACACCATCGTTTATTACACTAGAAGCTACACTTATTAAACTCAGTCATATTACATATATTGAAGACAAAAACATAACTCCTATCATAATAAAATGCAGACAGTAGTAAGGGATTAAGTGAATCACGTGAGGCACATGACAAGCTTCAGATCATATAGACCCAATTGAAAGCCTTCATCTTCATCAGCTATAAAAGGAAAGCAGAAGCATCAGACAATAAAGAACACAACGCAGAAACTTCAGTCATCAATTTCACATTGTATTCAATCTTTGAGAGTGATAACAAAGTGAGAAAAAGATTCAGAGAGTGCTAGAGTACCACTGTGGGTACTAGGAGAGTTTCTTAGAGAGGCTCTTTGCAAGTGTAGAATATACACTCATCTCTGTATCAACTTTCTCTTCTTCTGATTCTTCATATAGTAAAAAATCACCAATAACAAGTGGGAACCTTGGATATAGATAGTGATACACTATCAAACCTAGTAAAAATCTTTGAGTTCTTTACTTTTCTGCATTTACTTACCTGCGAAGTTTACGATCTTTATCAGTTTTCTGTATAAGAAGATAACAGAACAGCAGTAAAATCCCAACAATTAGGATCAAATTATTACTCTAAACCAAACAACACTTAATATATACAAACAGTAACACTAACACTAACACAATTCTAAGTCTATACACATGACAATCATCAAAGAACTATTTAAAAACACACTTAAACACTTAGAAAAACATAGTATAATCTACACCTATCAACATCCTCACTTTCAAACCTTTTCTTGTCCTTAAGCAAAACTAAAAACTAACGTACAAAGCACATGAATACATAAACACACAATCATATAGCAATACAATAATGGTACAATGGCATCAAATTTTATGAAATTAGCTTAAGCTCAAATATCAATAGCTCAAAACATACTAACATACTATCTTATTCTTTTTATGTTTAAGTGTGTTGATTTGAATATACATGTGAATCAAAATATTGACACCTTATTCATACACTCGTGACACTTGTAAGCATGCATTTATTATTACTGATCAATCAAAAAAGCAAACTATCATTAAGTAACCTTTCATGAAAATTCTTGCTATTTACAAAAGATTAGTAGCTTTCATTTATTGTAACACCATTATTTTTAGATTTTCTTTAACCATAACCTAGTCTTTTGACACAAAGACAAACACCTTGTTATAAATGTTCCCCGATTACTTAATTAGGTCATGTTTTTATTTAGCTTGGTTGGAGTGTCATTCTACTCTTTTAATGTGAAGACAAACATTTTTTTCATAAATGTCCCCGGTTACTCAACTATATCTTAACTCTTAACTGGCTACTAGCTTTATTATTAACCCAAAAAGGGCCAGCAGAATAGCTTTTTTATTTTATTTTATCATTTATTTTTTAATATTTCTTAACCTACCTCATTTTTTCTTAGACAATCACTTTCATGGAAGGGTATTAATAATGCGAACTAACTCAATTGACTATAATTATAAATGTACACGAACAAAAGTTATAAAGTGAAAGAATAGGTTTCATATCCTAATTAACATACATATTCCTCCCAAAGACACTTAAATCACAAAATTCATAAGTTACTATGAATTTACAATTTAAGTAACCATGTTCAAAGTTAAACTAATTCCATTCAATTCTTGCTATTGACACATTCACACAAAGCAGACATCATGTATAACAGGTTTACACCAAGTTGACCTAATAAGGCTATGTTTGGTTAGACTTAAGGTTTTTAATGGAATGAAATGTTTTATAATGGAATAGAATATAAATAAATATAATATTAGAAAATTATTGTTTGGGAGGGATGGAAGGTTCATAATATAATATAGTAAAATGTTGTTTGGAAGATAAATGGAGTGGAATGTAATGTAATGTATGTATAATCATAAAAGATGGCTATTCTACCCTAGATAGAAATAATGAGATGTATTATCTTATTATTTGTTATTAGGATTGAACGTAAAATTGGTATTATAAAAATTATCGAGCGTATATTAGGTGGTACATGTTTATCATTTTGCATTTCATCATAAACCTCCCAAATTGGAGGTAACTCATTTTACTGTTTAGGATGGAATATGATGTAATGTGAAACTTTCCTCTTCCATCCTATTCTACTCCATTTTATTATAAACCCTCATCCGGAATGATGGAATAATATTACATTCCATTATATTCCATTACTAACTGCCATACCAAACATAGCCTAAAGAACTAACACAATACAAATGCAAAATTCACACACAATTTATATGCAATTGCAAATACATCCCTACATTTGAGTAACACATTGTCCTCAAATAGAAAACAAAATGATACAAATAAAGATAAATAACAATAAAGAAAAATTTAGAGCAAAAAGATTTATTGAGATTCGACTATAATGGTGTGGATGATGGAATTTAGAGATACTCAATGTCATAAAATTCCAGCAATTAGCTCCTCACAAAATAAACATAAAAAGTTAAAATAACAAAATACCAAAAAATAAATTGAAAATAAAATAAAATAAAATAAAAATCCTAATTATTGGGTTACCTCCCAAGCAACACTTGTTTACATCATTAGCTTAATGTATTCTTCATATTTATGCTCAACCTGGGTCTATTATGAGTGGCTTGCTTCCACTTATTTCGCCTAATTTCAATTTAGTAGCCTGTAAATAAGCTATATGTTGCAATAAAATAAGAAGGACAAAATTGATAAAATTAAGAAAACCAATTAAGTCCAATAATGCCCTTTTTAATAACAAACTGTCAATTCCCTTAATCTTTGGTTGAATCCATTAGTTTGTCCTATGAGAAGGTGAATTGATCTTCTTCGTTCATAATCACCACCATCCTTCTTCTTCTTCTTCTTCTTCCACTTCTTGAATGGAGACTTCCTTAAATTCTTCAAGCTCTATTACCTTTGATATCTTTTCCTCTTCTGCTTCTTCATTCTCTAAAGATTCAACTACACCTATTCTCATAAATGGGTTGCCCTCTGTCAGATTCTTTAATACCTTATTCATTTTGAAATTCACATGTTCATTACCAATATGAAGGATGAGGTTACCTTCATAGACATCTACTAAAGCTCTTTTAGTGCTCTAAAAGAGTTTACTAAGAATTAATGGACAGTTTCAATCCTCTTTAAAGTCTAACATGATAAAATCCACAGGAATTATAAACATCTCAACTTTTACAAGCATATCCTCCTCCATAGCAAGCAATTTCTTTATTGATTGATCCGCCAATTGAATACGCATGAAAGTTAGTTTCACATCACTTAAAAATTAACAAAGGCATATGATTAATACTTACACCAAATTCACATAAGCATTGGGAAAATTCTAAATTACCAACTACGCAGGGTATAGTAAAACCCTCTAGATCTTTAACTTTGAGGGCATATGATTGATAATTATGGAGTTGTAGCTTTTTGTCATAAAGATCATTTTATTGACATCCCAAGTCCTCTTGCTTGATAAGATGAATTTGAGAAATTTAGCGTACTGAGGTATGCTCTCTAAAGCTTCCACAATGGGAAACATAATTTGTAATTTCTTCAGCTTTTCCACGAACCTTGCAAATTGTATATCTAATATGTTCTTCTGAAGTCTTTATAGGAATGGTTTTTTCGGTTGATATAGAGAAGGAGAAACATAGGGAGGATCCTCATTCTTATGATCATCCTTTTTCTTCTTATCTTAGTCTTCTACAAGTTAGGATTCAGTTTGTTTTTTGCTGGTTCTTCTAGCTCTTTCCCACTTTTAAGTGTGATAGCCTTAAATTATTGGGGCTCAATTTTCAAACCGGAGCCCAACCATAAAACGGAAATAGAAAGTGAAACAAAAAGCAGATTTAACGAAAGAACGGAAACGAAAAGCACGGCTCAAAACATACAACGGAAACAAATCAAAGAAAGCGCGTGCAAAAGCAAACGAAGGAAATCAAATCCGAAAGAACGGAACACAAACGAAAATGGGCCAAAAGCAAAAACAAACAGGCGAAAGTCGGATAAAAAAGCGAAAGAATTCAAAGCGAATCGAATTGGCTTGGAATCAAAGCAAACACACGGTTCAATCGAACTGAAACGAATTTCCGACATCCGATACACGGACCTAAAAAAAACGTACATTGGAAATCCATACGACACTTTTGGTCTATCCCTATCAGAAAAAGTATAAATTTTTTCATTTTTCTTCATCTTTATTCAAAGCAATACACTTTTTCAATTTGGAATTCATCAATTCCATAACCTCAATT
>JANZLD010000004.1:36269170-36280212 GCA_026413575.1 Erythroxylum carthagenense | reverse complement strand
CTGTTCCTCTATAATTAGAGGCCAGTAACATGCTCAGTCAATGAATGCAGTGCAATCCTATCAGTCTGTCCCAATTTCCATAATACCCTTACTAACAGTAACGGGATGTTACAAATAGTCTTGAGAAAGATACTAACATAAGATAGGAATTTCTATGGTCTAATAATCAATAATACAATTGCATGATAAAAGGTTAATATTTAACGATTCTTAAAAGAATTCATAACGTTGGCACTATTATTTGATATTGATTTTTCTAAGTAATTTCCTCTATCTTGCATTAAGGATTTTTTTATTGATATTTTGTTTAATTTTTAATTAAAAATCAAAAAATTGATTCATAGTTTAGATAATAAAAAAGAGTAATTACTAATACATATAGTCATCACAAGATCAACCCGTACTTACCTGTGCTAGCTATAGTTATGACATGCACTTGCGGCAATTTTAAATATTAATATAAAACAATATCAATCAGTTGGCATAAGTTAGTGTGGAATAAGGTATTATTGTCTAGTACCTTAATTTTACTATAGGTTATTTCTTTAAACAAGTCGAGCACTCTAGACAAACTTCACTATTTGAATATTGGGTTTGGATTTATCCTTTGTGAAAAGGATCTAGAATTGAGTTCTCACTTATTTTTTAATTGCTCATTTTCTTCAACGTTATGGGAATTCATCATAAGGAAATGTGTTCTAACTCTTAATGTTAACTCCTTAATGGATACTATGTTATGGTTTCAAATCAGTCTCATATGCTTAAGGAGATAAAGGCCATCTATTTGATATCACTGAGCATCTATACTAAGAAATATGGAAGGGAAGAAACTATAGATGATTTCAAGGAATTATGAGATCTAATGAGGAAGTAATCATGCAATTAGGAGTTACGATAAGGTAGTAGTTGTTCTATTCAAACATTACTAGATAATATTGTAGTAAATTAGCAAATTCTTAGTGAATCCTATAATTTGCTTACTATGAATAGTATTAGGCACTATGGATTCTGATGTTAACATCTAATTCAATTTATAATTAAAATCCGTAGCACACTAAAAAATAAATCAATAATTTTATAAGTGGGATTGATCCTTACCTATTAAACAGAGCAACTCTTTATTATATGACGTTGGTTCCTGTCTTGAACGATCTAGCTAGTAGCCAATCTATAAATCTGTTGATATTGTTGCTTGATTCCACTTAGGCTTCTCTTTAAAACAGTTTCCTTTATTAGCAAGCCTTCATTTGATCTCTCTCCCTTAAAAGTTTTAGAGTGTAGCTTGTCTATGAAAGTTAATATATGGTTAGGGTGTGTCCTTTAGCCTAATGCTTTTAGTGGTTGTTTGCCTTACACGTGGGTCATTTTGGTTATTTAATTGTAAGGCTTATCCCTCTCTTTAGGGTGTTGTATTGGGTAATGGTCTATCATCTTTGTATTTTTATCTTTCTTACAAATAGTTCTTATGTTAATTGATTCACTTTTAATTTTTTTTAAAAAAAGTAAGGTTGACACATAAACATAGTATTGTGTGAGAAGGTTGGTAATATAAAATTGATTAGAATCCTAAAATTATAACACCAAAGATATCGTAAATTAAGCATCCTAGATTTTGTAAAGCCTTATATTGTTTATTATTCAGTAATAACATATTTGATTTGTTATAATCTCCACAATTCTATAGAGGAAAAGTATCACATTTTCTCTATAATCTTTTTCAATTCCTTTAAAAATAAAGGTTTCATATTTTCATCAGTGGTGTAACATCTATAAGTATAATGAAATTAACCCTGCAATTAAGAAACAATCAATCTCCAATAATACAAAGTAGTTTATCATTTTCATTGATTTGCAGATTTCATATTCAGAATAGATGAATCATCAGTGGTGTAACATCTATAAGTATAATGAAATTATCCCTGCAATTAATAAACAATCAATCTCCACTAATACAAAGTAGTTTATCATTGTCATTGATTTGCACATTTTATATTCAGAATAGATGAATGAAAAAAAAACACTATCTCTAACTTTGTAGTTAAACTTACCCATCAAAGTAGCAAATTTTCTTTTGAGTTTTCAAAGAGGAAATCAATTAGTGAATTTAAATTTCTCATACACCTAATGTACATATAGTTTAGGCTAATGTATATTATATGTAAAAGGGTGTTGCATAAATCTTAAAATGTTTTCCTTATAAGTAAAATGTAAACAATAAATATGATAACATTGTCATTGGCACTTGGCTTTGTTTTTAATGACCAGATACAAAAGTTATATCTTTTGAATTAGAAATTGGGGAAATCATTATAGAAAGGCCTCTTGAAAATATAAGAACAAAATACACAAGACACTAAAATTATTTCTCAAAGATTGCAAAGTTTGGAAATCACTTTGGAGCCATTTATGGATGTTCTCCTAAATTTCATGAGATAATTATGTTAGATTGATGGGTAGGAGAATATGGTATAATATAATCAAGAAGGTCATTAGAGTCAAGTATGAGCATCTTCTTTTTAATTGATAATTTCATTCCAACCTTCGTTGCATGTCATGAATCCCCGTTTGCAACTCTTATTCTCCTTATACTCTTCTTTATTGTTTTAGAATGTCCAACATTAGAATTTATTAATACTCTTATTCTCCTTGTCCTCTTCATTGGTATTTGTAGATACTGATTTAACAGTATAATAATTTACTTATTGTTAAGAATCTCGCCAAAAGAACTAGTGATATTTGATAACAATATGAATATAACCAAGGATTATTCTATGAATTCAAGTTTGATTTAGAAATTGAACATAATGAAAAATATAGATTGATGTAAATCGTCATAGTCACAAAAAGATAATATTGAGAGTGATAAGATTTTAGTTTTTTTTTGCTACTAGTAAGCTAGATAAGATCGCAAGTTATTAAATAACTTTAAATAATAGTTTCTCTAAAAGTAAGAATGAAGAAAATCTCTCCAACTATATTTGATTAATCAATAATAATATGCAAATTATAACTATAAGAAAACCTTTTTATATGCATAAAACCCTAAATACTAGATTTCCAAAATGAAATAAAACTCTAAAATTTTAAATCCTAAACAACTTAAACATAAGTTGGCATCTGTTCAAGAAGCACATTAATGCTAATTTTGTTCTAAAACTTTGCTTGTATAAATAAGGATGAGTTTAACATTGGTCCTATAAGGCCCCAACATATACCCTAGACATATACCCTAGAAGTATTATAGCATGTCTAGGGTATATTAAGAAGTGAGCAGAACAAATGAATTAAGTGCATCTAAGTATAGTAAGAGACATAATTATACTTAATGTAAAAGATTCAAGTAAATGGGTAATTGTTCGTTTCGATGAGAACATACCTCTGTTATTTGGCCATATCTTGGTATGTAGCCCTCCAAATTGGATAATTCAAATTGAAATTAAGATAGGGAAATAGATATAAAAATTGTATGAAGGAATATTATTTTTATTGCCCCTCTAAGAGTTTTGAATTCTGGCTTAAAGTTGAGTTATGGTTGTTGTCCCTATCTTCGAATAACCTATAGTGTTTAAGGTATAACTCCTGGAATAATTAATCAAATTGCATGAAATTTCTTACTTTAGAAAATTAAGATATAAGGGAATGAAATTAATTTATAATATTGTAGGCCAATATGGGAAATAAAGAAGAAGAAGGACCAATATGCAATTTTTCTAAAGTTAACACATGGACCATTTGGATTAAGGCATGTGTGACCAATAATAATAAAGCATATGTATCCAATGAGAATTAAGCATATGTGTGAGTCATGAAAGTTCTGGAATGGGGGATATGGAGAGGGGAGATACATGACATTTTAGGGGTTCTAAGTTCATATTTTTCTCCTCTCCATTCACCTTCTTGTTCCGATCATTTTTCATGAGAAAAATCAAGTAATCTTAGGTGGAAATCAAGGTAAAAGTAGGGGATTTTCTCTTCACCTTTATCTCTTCTTACTTTTCTTATGAAGGAATGAAATTATAAGGATCGAAGTGGGATTGTGAGGAATATTTTTTGTGTTTTTAGTTGATGAGTCAAGCAAAGCCAAAGAGGAAGGGAAGGAAAGGCAATAGAAGACTTACTTTGTTAATTTTCAGGTTTGGGACTTCACTTAGTTTATTTACATATTTTTATATGATTGAATGGATATAAAGATTCATTTGGATGTGGAGTGGTTGCTGGGATGTTGCTTTGTTGTTATCTTGGATATAATTGGTTGAATATGACAAGAGAGTATTGTGTAGTAAAATTTTGTCTAGGTTTATTTGAATCAGTTACATTGTTTAAGTCATAACTTGATCGATATACCTCAAAATTGTGTAATTTCAATTAAATATGAAACCTAAGATATAGACCTAAATATCTCTAGAAGGGAATCTAACTTAATTCTGGCTCTATGATCTTGAAAATTGAGATCGAAAAAGGTGACCTGATACTGCCTCTATTTTGGAGCATCTTGTAGTTTCCCATATCTCATAATTTAGAAGTCCAAATGGTTTGATTATTAGTGCTATAGAAACTATAGACATAGAGAAAAAAATATCTATAAGATCTCAAAACCCAATTCTAACTTTTTCTATATGCATATTAACGAACAAGTAGTGGTATGAATGGAGAGAGCGTCTGTCACGACCGTGACATTATTTTGTTTTCGATTTCTATCGCATCTTATCCAAACCTTTATGAATGTGAATGAAAATTTTAAAAAACCTAGAAATAAATGAAATAGGACTTATCACTTGTGAATTGGGAGACTAAACATTGGAGTATAAGATTGAGCATAATGCATTCTAAAGAAAACTTACATGTACATAAATGATTTGTATGCATATTCATTACTTATATATGTATATAATTATACCAGTGTAATTTAGACACCTTTCTAATGGTGATAAGTGATGACTTACATTTATGAACATAAATACATATTTTATGACTTAAAATGCATATCATATGACTTGTCAATATATGAATTGTGAAATTAGAAAATGGTTAAAGAAAATATTATAGTGCCAGCTCTATTGTCTTGGTGGTGGATAGATGGGCATGCCTATAGGGTTACAGTGTAGCTGCTACAGTTTGACACCACCAGTTTCCATAGTTCGATACCTTTAGGTATCCATAGTTTGATATCTTCAGATATCCACAATACTCGTTATCCACACCCATAGAAAATGTGTCGGTTTAACACCAAAAGGAAATTAACAGTCGTAAATAAGAAACACAGCATGACAACATGAATAATTAGCATTGATGAGCATTTATATTGATTGTAATAATGAATAGTGATGATGTGCATTTATATAGATAATTTGTATCATATTAATATTTGGTTTATAAATGTGCATTTTCAGTACATGGATAATATGTTGAAGCATATTTACATTATGTACTTTGCTTAAGTATCTCTTTATTGTTTGCATGAGCATTGAATATCAATGTTTTGTTCATGAAGGTGAATTTATGGTATATGAGTTGTGATATTTCAGAATGTATGTGCTTGACGGATGACTGCTGTGAGTGGTCATCTAAACTAAATGTTTCCCCACTAAGCTTTCAAGCTTAACACGGGTGTTAATCTGTGTAGGTCTAAGTTATAGAAGTGAGGTACAAGGATATCTGAAAGGACCAATGCCAACAGATAGATGAAAAAGTACTTTTGGAAGGCGTTTTTAGTTAAATATGATTGTACATGTATTTGTTAAAGGAGATTGTACGTTTTCTTTTGGATTACTATGTAAATGTAAAAATGTTTTACTACTGTTAAATGATAATGTTAAGCACTGGGGAGTTTTGTAATGGGTATAAGTATAGCATTGAACTGAAATGCATATTGCGAATATATGTACAAGAAAAATGGTTGCCTTATATGTGGATGGTTGTAAGCTCCGTTTGGGGGGTGTGACAGGTCCAAAGTCTCAGTATAGCACTAGTTTGTCAATTGTGTTATAATACGATATTAGATTAAAATCATTCAAAGAACTAGGATTCTTTTCCTTAGGAATCAAACATATATGAGTTCTATTCTATTCCCTCAACATTTTTCTACTAATAAAGAATTATGGGAGTGTATCAACTACCAATTCACGCTCAAAGTAGACTAAGAAAAGTGAGCATTAAACTCATTTGGCCCTAGGGATTTGCTATGACTTATACTAAAGAGTGCTTCTATAATCTCATGAGTAGTTAAAGCCTTTATGAGATTGTCCTTCATATCTTAGTTAATAGACTCCCTAATGAATGTAGTTAAGTCCACAGCTATAGGACCACAATTCTAACTTAGTCCAAGTTTTTTTCCTTATAAAAGTTTAGAACTATCTCAATTGTCTTGACATTATCTTTACATAGATTCCCTTCTTCATCAATTAAATAATAGATTTATTTATATTCCTTTGTACCAAATAGAATTATGGAAGAACTTGGTGTCAATATTCATTTCCCTAAGCTAGTACACCTTGCTTTTTTTACTTAAGAATAGAGTTATGGAGCTACAGGGCTAAGTTGTAATCGTTAAGGTATTTTGTATATAAAGACCTTAATTTCTGGTTAAGAGGATCAATATAACATTTAGCTTGAATTATTTTAAGGGACTCCTTTGATATCTAAACATTACATCCTGATTCATGCATGTTCTCATCTTAAGGGCCTTAATCCCTTCTTTGATAACCTTAAGCTTCCTTATTAATTGGAAAGCTTTACAATTAATAATTCTAACACACCATCTAACCTTAACCATATCCTAAAGACATTAACTTTGGAAAAAAAGTTGTAGAATCTAAATAGAGCTTTAGGATAATGAGAAGACTTAAAGTTCACGATCTCCGCAGAGGAATGTTCTGAATATAAGGGAGGAACAAAGTTTGCATAAAAGTCAGGGAATTGTTTTAACCAATAGTCATTTACCAAAGCTATATTGATCTTCTTTTTAATAAACCATTCACCTTGTTTTTTTATTGCTTCAAGAGTAGAGATGTCTTATAAAGTTCAAGTTTATAACTATTATATGATTAACCACTTGACTCAACTCCTTATCAATGCTTTTGTGATTCAATTTGAAGCTATCACCTTCATTCAGATGTACATACAATCCATATCACTAGTAATGATCTAAGATTTATGGGTTCTTACATAAATGGTTTTGACATCATCGCTTAATCTCATTCTTCAAATCCCTATGTTAACGAAACAAGTAACTGAAATTTTAAATAGATTGGAGGACCATCCCAATCTACCTATAAAGGTATCATTTGATTAGAGAAAACCATATTAGATATCTAGATCTACGAGGAATTAAAGGCTAACATTATCCTTCCATTATACTAATGAGAGTGGTTGAAGATAATAGTCCATTGATCACTTAAAACTCTTAAGTTGTTAAGAAATTTGTTAACCTTTATTTTTTGTTTCCAAAATTCTTAAATTATAATCTTTTTTTTTCTAGAACTAGACCTTTAACAACTTGTTATTATTCCACACCAAAATAGACATTGGTCTTGAAGATTATTTACCTTCAATAATGGCCTTCCTTGCCTTTTTTACTTGATCTTGTCTTAGAGGATGATGATCTAACCACTATATATTCATTCATTAAGAAGTCATCTAACTTATTCTTTATATGATTACTAAGGGCTTCTATATTTTGCATAGATTTATTCCCATGTTGGATGCCAGATTGGAGTGGTTCTCTATAATGTACAATTTGTAGGTTATCATTTGGAACCTTGAGGTCCTTCCTTTTGTCTAAATTTTGGAACACCTTATTGGTTGGGTTCACTTCAGATGTAATAGGTTCCCCTAAATTATTTAGAGTAGTGGCAGGAGAGAAGTTTTCTTCCAAAGGGGCTTATTGCGCTCTTCTAATCCCCATTAGATCATGATAGAGTCCTGTAGTGAAAGATTTCTCTTTAGTTCTTCAAATCTTGTTATAAACTCCAAGTTTCCATATGTAAAAGAGGGGAATTTAGGACTTCATCAACTCCCTTGTTTCATCCAACTTCACAATGGGATATGGTTTAGGTAACTCTTCTCCCCTCTTGACCTTCATAAAAATCCTTGCATAGTATAGTTCATCCAAATTTTTTATTTGAGAATCTAAAAAGTGTTTTGCCCAGTGAACTAATAATATAACCAACCTTTTCACTGTCTATTATTCAAGGGGTACACTATAGATTAATCCATATTGGGATGACCTATATTTTACTATTATCTAACTCTAATGTCAACTTTCGTTTTTATAGAAACACTAACTATCCCCTAATATGTTAAGGCCTTCGCTCCATTATTCTAACTAGATTAAAATCCTTATTGAATTTGTCAATAAATTTGTCCTCTTTAGTAAGTAGTATCTTCTTTAGACGTTGCTTACTCCACTTAGTGGAAGTCCAATGCTTAATTTGGGGTAAGGCTAGTCTTTTCCCCAGAAAATAGATAACCAGTGATAAAGAACAAGTAAAAGCACCCGTTTAAATAATCTCAATTGGACGGGATATAACATCATTAACCAGGGGATTCTAAATGAAAGAGAGCTTGTATCAGGTAGAAAGAGCACCCACTAAGTTTCTATAAGATTTAAATGAGATAGCCTTAATCATCGTTTCCAATGAAGCATCCTTCTTCTTTTTTAAGTTTAGAATTTTGGGCCAAAAATAGCAATTTTAATGCCAGAACTCACATTCTCCACTGAGTGACCAAGTGTAGGAAAGTCCTTTTCATTCAGGCAAGAGTCACCAACTTAGACTTTAAACAAACTTCAAAAGTTTAACGTAGAAGTGGAAGCTCCAGAGGAGCATAGATGGTCATTAGGGAGTCTCCCAATGTGCAAGCCCCTGAAAAAAATGAAAGAAAGGCAGGAATGCCTTATAGAGTAGTTAACTAGAAACAATAAATTGGAATGAAATAAATAAGGGCACTAGGGTAAATTTCTCAGGGAGAACTTAGAGCATCTCACTCTACATGGATTACCGTTGCTTCCTTTCTATTTATTACGCTAAGTGAAGAAGCTTCCTTCCTTCAGTCTTTGAAGGGTGAATTACACTACTAAAATCACTAAGGATGATCCAAAGGCAGCTATTAGTAGTTCCAACATCTTTTAAACTATTCCATAAGCGAGTTCACAAAAAGTAATGATTATAAGAACAGACATATGTGACCTAAAATTTGCAATTCTCATGCCTTATTTAGATAGATATATTAATTGATGAGTAATCATGAAGTGGAGTATTTCTACTCATTTTGGATCAAATGCTATAATTAATCTACCATAACAGTGACAATAGTGATTGGTAATAATATGCTAATGATCCCTTGAAAGATGAAATTCCTATATTTATTCTCCTCCAGCATACTTTTCGTTAAACCTATTAGGCATGGTTTGGTAGTAAGAAGATAATCCAACAAGGCTTGCTACTTGGTTAGGCTATTAAGCCCTCTAATATTCTATAATAGAAAAGATATTAAGATGTAGATGATAAGGTCTTCTTCTTCCAATTGGATTTTCTTCTAGTATCCTTTCTAAAGACTTATAATGCTTTTTGCTAGTGGGATAAAGATCTATGTCTAGTTAAGAATTAGATTGATTAACTCTAGTTAGTGCGTCCTTATACTAGGATTGTATGAGTAGAAGAGAAAGAAGGAAATATGAGGAGAAAACCAAAAATTGGAGCAAAAGAGCAAAAGGTAAAAAAAGAAGAATAGGATTGTCTAAAGAGGATGAGAAGACATTAGGAAAAAAGGAGTAAAACAATAAAAGTGGGAAGGAAAAGAGCTTTGAAAAAAAAAAGGAAAAGGACACACATTAAAAAAGAAAAAAAAGCAAACAAATACTAACAACTAGTGAGAATATAAGAATTAAAAAAGCCAAAGAAGCGGAGGAAATCTAAGGGAGCAAGACAGAGAGCCTTTCAAGTTCTCTATCATTAACATAAGATGTTTTCAATTTTACAAAAATATTGTTTAATTTCAATGTCATAGATAGATTGCAATTTCAATTCTAAAGAAATGACATTATAATTAGAATAAAAGAATACTGATTTTAAAGTTTTTTTGAAAATTATTTTAAAAATGTTAATTCCTATCTTAAACATTTGAATTGAAACTACGAAGATTATAAGTCTTGCTTCCATGATGTGACTCAAAATATGAGAATTAGTTATATAAATAGATTGTGACGACTTAAGATTTGAGATGAAAAATTGTTTGCTATCAGTTTGTAGAATGAGTATAATTATCTAATTTCTTTGAAGCATAGAGACTCGGATGTTACCAAATAGGATTCAATATTCCAGCAGTTACGTTCAACGTGTGGTGACAGATTTAGGAGTCAGGATTAGCAAATAATAATAGTAAGATAAGATCCACGCAGAATAAATTCCAAGCAAATAAGACAAACGAACCGGCCCAGACCCGACTCTCACGCGCTAAGCCGCTTGTTGCCTCTCATCAAGAACCGTATCAACGCAAGCAGTCCCAGTGCTCTGACTATATTGCCCAGTTGCTTTTTGATTAATGACGTCAAAGCCCCCGGCCTTTCTGTTTCAATCCCGTCAAATATTGGAGTAGTTGGGAGAGCGTCTGGTACTTTCACCTAAAAATTGGATTCTATCAAGGTCCTTCTTCCCACCACGACCACGCGACTGTCTTGGTTTCCAAAGAAAAATAAACTAATATATGAAATATTTTCTTTTCCTTCTTGGTTTGGCTCCCAATCCTCTCTCCTAGTTTTATCCACTGATCCAATCTCTCTCCCCCTAATTACTTGTCACGCAAGAGCTTTCTACATTGGTGATTTCAGATCGCTAGTCTCTTAGATTGCTGTGTTTGGCATCCATGGTGAGTCTTCTCCTCCTTCCTCTCTGCTGTGCCTGCCTGTGGACGGCTGAGGAATTCCTGATATAGAGCTTTGCTTTTGTTCTTCTGTTGTTTGTTTTCTTTTCTCCACTTTTTTTTTTTTGAAACCGCTTCCAAAAAAAAAAAAAAAAACAAGAATGCTATTTGGATATCTCAGTCTG
>JANZLD010000004.1:35988359-36008301 GCA_026413575.1 Erythroxylum carthagenense | reverse complement strand
CTTAAGTTAACTCCGCTTTATCTTAAGAGTTGCATCATCTTGAGTTGATTTTGCTTTGTCTTAAGTTGACTCCGCTTTGTCTTAAGAGTTGCATCGTCTTAAGTTAACTTTGTTTCGTCTTAAGTTGACTCCGCTTCATCTTAAGAGTTGCACCGTCTTAAGTTGACTTTGCTTCGTCTTAAGTTGACTCCTCTTCGTCTTAAGAGTTGCATTATCTTAAGTTGACTTTGCTTCGTCTTAAGTTGACTCTGATTCATCTGCTTCTTGCTTCGTCTGCTTTTTGCTTATGTGACCTAAACTTCTTCTTCTGTACACTATTCGTCTGATCATATCGTCTGCTCCATTTTTTGACCCTTCAGACGATAGAATTTGTCTTCGAGGTCTTCATGAAAGTTGTAAATCTCGAAGTCTTCTTTCAAAATGTCCTAAGATAATCTTACTCTGATATCCCAAAGGACAACTATGCTAATTGCTCCAAGACAGGTGCAATATGATTGAGGTCTAAACTCTATTTGATTCTTTCAGCCATAACTTTGTTATGGGATCTCCAAATGAGATGACTCTTGTCTCTAAATAAACCAGAGACATAGAGCCACTAATGTTTTGAACAAGTCAGATTGAAATTTCCAGTTTGAGGTTTCCCAAAAATCTGTCCTTAAATAGGAGAAGGGAGTTGTTTTGATGTTTGTCTTAGTGTGGGCTCGCCACCCTTATGGAACACGCGTTCAGATATCACTTAAGATGTTAGGTACGTGACCTATGAGGACGGGGTGCCCAACAAATGTTGACAAGTTATGTAAATCGCCTATTTGATATTTATCGATGGATCATTTGGTCAGTAACAAGTCTAGGACAAATAGATACAATCTTTGGAGTTATAAAGAACAATTAGAGTATTACGATTAGGGATTTCATGCTACTGAGTTGGAAAAATATTTAGCAGGATGTCACTTTTTTTCCTTATTCTAGTCCCCAAAATACCAACTACTTAGCCTAATTCTGCATAATATATTCCTTATAAGTAGCTATTTAGTGGGAGCATTTACTCCTCTCACATTCCAAGCTAAGATGATCATTTAGCAGGCCCTATGGATGGAATATTTTTCTTTCTATTTGATTTTCTTTTTACCATTGTTTGAAATTCCTTGCCACCATTATCAATAGTTATTAATGTCGATGTAATTATATTTTTATTATTGATAATAACTAAAAATTATTTATATATATTTTTAATTCAAATAATTATTAAAATAAAAATAAAATTAAAGTAGTTATAAAATTAAATTAAAACAAATAATTGAATTATAATAATCATGACTTTTATTATTAACTTATTAAATAATATATTTAGTTGATAATATATTAGGTCATGACAAAAAAATAAAAATATAAAATCAAATCAAAATTTATGAAACTAGAATAAACTCGACTAAAAATAGAAATTTAAATAAATAATTTTTATGAACTTAAAAATAAAAAACTAAAGTGAAAATTAACCGACCTTGTTTACCACATTTGTAATCTTAATACCTAATTGACACCATGAAAGTAAGCATTTTACCCCCTTATTTGTACAAAAGTTTCTGTATTGTCAAGGGTTACAAATAAGAAGGCAAATTAAAAAGGATCTGAGCCTTCCTAAGTGGCCATTGTATTTGAAACCCCAAAAAAAAAAAAGAGAGAGATAGAAACTAGCAAAATCCCAAGTCGTAGGTAATAAAAACTTGAGGAGAAGCAGGCAGGCAGGCAGTGGCTGTGGCTGTGGCTAACCTTATACCCTGCTTTTCTCAATGTCTGGATTCTTCTTGTTGACACGTTTCTCTTACGCCATCCTTTTCCCTCTCTCCGCTTATAAATACCCTTTGCCATTCTCTTTTATGTTCTTATGCCCTTTTTGGGGTTTCTTTTAAGACTGGCCAAGAAACCATCTCATAAAACTAGAGAGAGAGAGAGAGAGAGGAGATAAAAGCAGACCCCCTTCTCGCCGGAAACACAAAACATCCAAATAGACCCATATTTTAAAAAACAAGGCATTTTTGATATTCGATGATAGAAGATCTGAAAACACAAAGGAACCGAAAAATAAGATTACAAAGATTAGCAGACAGGTAGGTGGGGGAGGATTATGAGACAGGAAACACTTTGAAAAGCTTCTTCCATTTCCTTCTTCACCTTTGTTTCTTCCATTTTCTTCTTCATAGATTTCCCTTTTTGGGATCTTATCCATCAACTTATACATTGCCCTTGCACCTAAACAAAAAGAAAATAAAAGTTTGTGCGAACGCTTCCTTGTTTCTCTGTTTTTACCATTGAAGCTGTTTACTTTTATTCATAAGTCTTTCCTTTTTTTTTTCTTTAAAATACAACTTTATTTGCTGATGTATTTGTTTACTGATGGCTTGGAAAGCTGAAATTAGGGGTTTTTGTTGAGTAGGTTCTGTGCCTGGCCTAAGTGTTTTTCCGTTGGTCTATTCTAGGGTTTGATCTGATCATCACTGAAATCAACCCTAATTGTGCTTTTTGAGGGATTAGGGTTCTGAAGATATTCTTTATAGGAAACTGGGGATTGGATGGTAAATTTTGTTTTCTATTACTATTACACCTAACAGAAGTAGTGCTTTCTGGGATCAACAGCTGTGGTTCTAAGTTTGCACATTGATCTTCGAGAGGGGATTTCTCGTGATTTTCTTTGGAACAAAACCAGTGGCTCTTTCTGAACTTGGGAGTAAGTACAAGTTTTTGGGTCTGTGCACTTATTGCTTGACTCGTTGGTTCCTATGTTGAAGTGAAGTTCCTGATATTGGTTTAACTTGGGAGCAGGTTATGATCTCACTAATGTCCTAGTGGCAAACAAGCAGGATCAAATTGCTCTTGAGCTTCAGCTTTTCTGAAATATATTGCCCATGGACTTTTCTCGTTTGCATTACTACTTATCTGGACATTGAAGGAGCTTGTTAATTTTCTGGTACAGCAAGATCGGGCATTTTAAAGCCTCCACGTGGTTCTATTTTTGATTCTGAGTTGTGACTTGAGTTTTTGCACGCCCTAAAATCTCCATCTTTGAATACGTGAATTGTGGATTGAAAGGTGATATTGGAAAAGCATGGAGTGATTTCCAAGCTGGAAATGATTGCAGGGACATGGTGCATGGACAGGAGAATGGTCGCTGTTCTGTTCCTTTATTGGAACATCAGTGTAGGAAAGTAAGCGAAGCTTTTTGCTTGGTGGACCAATCCCACTTTGCTGTTTCTAAGCTCACGTGCAATGTCTCGTTGCTTTCCATTTCCTCCTCCAGGATATGAAAAGAAGGTTACAATTGATGATATTGACTTGCTAGCAAAGGTGGAAATATCATCCTCTAGTAATATGCTATTGCTAGCATGATTTGCTTTCAACTCTGCATTATATTCTTCTGGCCGTTCTGAAATTCCTTATTATTTGAATCCATGTCAGTATCTCACCATTTTAAGTTAAATTTTTAGGTCTTTACCTAATTACAACCCGAAACTACTGAAACTCCACTAGGTAACGTAGGAAGGAAGACAAGGATGAAATCAAAAGAGGAAAGGAAAATGCGCTTCAAGTCAGCTTCTAGAATTATTTCATATAATTTGGAATCTTTACTGATTGATTTTAGCAGATTATAGAAGTGTCACATTTCTTAAATTACAAGTTACAAGCATACTTCTTACTACTTAAAGAAAATTTAGGCACCGACCTGAATGTATGAAGGTCTCATGTGAAGAATACCAGAACATGTGTCTGATACAGATTTTGCATAGAACTCACTCCCATTGCCTTGTCTATGGAGAAAGCCATGAGCATCTAATTATTAAATGCTTTTTCTTATTTTTATGCCCTTTGTTTCCTTGTTTGGAGTTTGAACATGCTATGTATACTTAATTCTTCACTTTAAATTTCAAAAGATTTGAATATGAAATTGACTTGAACGCAGCAATAAAGATTTATGAACTCACCATGTGAAAAGGCGGTGGGGTTGTGTTCATCTAAAATACTTCTCACTTTTCCAGTGATTCTTGCTGCTCTTTACATAAAAAAATTACTGTTATACTTTTATGTTTGCTACTATTTTGTTACCATGTGAATTTAGAGTAGCTGGAAATCTTTTGAGATTAATTGCTAGTAAACTGAAATGTCTAAATGTAAGATGTTAGAATTGATAGCCTGGCCACTTTTGCTGTAGTATCGCAATGATAGTCATCATGGAGGTTTCTAGGTTTTAATGTCAAGAACTCCACTAAAGACAGACTGAAAATTTTACTAACATGTATAGTGCATAGCGATTTGGGTGCCTCAATTTGATGCTAACTTTCATGTGGAGGCTATGTGAATTTAACTTAACCTATTCAGATTAATGACATCATTATACAACTGTTAAGAATTAATTATGCTGTTGATAATGGAAATGAAGAGCTTTCTTCATTATATGATGTATCTGTAAGAGCTTTCTCCATTATATGATGTATCTGTAATTGTAGTAAATACTCCTTATTATAGAAGGGTACACATGCTATGAATAAGCTGCACTGCTGTTTAGATGAAGTTATTCTGTTTAGTTTCCTGCCCCAGTGGCATTAATGGTGTGGTTATTTCTCATTACTTCTGAGTAGATGCTTGCTCTTTTGAGAGCCTTGCTTTGTTAGCTAAAAGTATCTGTAGTTGATTAATTGTGAGGAAGTAATGGGCTTTACTGTAAATAGCTATTTTATAATGATAGTAGAAGTGATTTCCAGGGCTGTAGGTAATAAGCACTAGCTATTTTAGAATGTTAGTCGAAATGAGTTCTAGGGAGATGTATAATATAGACATTCTTTCATCGATAAGTTACAATCCCAAAAAAAAAAGCTTCAAATTTGATTATGTTGTGGACAAGAAGATTATATTTCAGGCTTAAATATCTTTTTACCTGTGTATGTAATGAGTAAAAGAAGTGTATAGCTTCATGTTGCAAATACATGTGAGATTGAATTTTTTAATTCATTTTTATTTTGTGGGACACATTCGCTTTATCTTGCAATTGAAGTTGATTAAAAATGCCAATGTATTTAATTGAAGCTTCTGAGATGGAGAGCATTTGATATTCGCACCCGTTATTGCTTATACTGTATAGCTGGAAATAGCGCTGCAAAGATGAGAAATAGCTCTTTTGGATGCAACAACTGATATGCATAATGTGCTCTCTGTGCATTTTGTTACTTCAAATCTTTACATTGAGGAACTTATTTTTGTTTGTGTATATAATTAGGCTCATTCTGATCCAGGTCATACTCTGCATATTAGTGAACTTGCCAAAAATGATCTTATTCTCATGCCCTGTGTATTTTTATGTATCCAGTATCCGGTTATCTTGACATGTAAAAGAAGGTTTAACTTGCCTTTTGGTTGTACTTTGCCCAACACATACCCGACATATTCCCTTGCATCTGTCTAACCATGTGAAATGTTGAGGTAATCTCATAATAGGTTGGCGGCTTATATTCCCCTTTTGCCCCTCAAAAGTAAATATAAATTACTGAAAGAAAAATGTTCTTGGTGTTCAGAAAATGGCAGCTTAATGGAATGGATTATCTTGAACGCAGATTGGGTTTCTAGCTTGTCTTCTTTCTCACAGTTATCAGACAGATTTCTATGATTGCTTTAGGTTTAATGTATCAACAACTTGATTATGGACAAGGCAATTGGAGTAATAATGGTTACGTGGTCTCATAAGTATCCCTTAGGTTTCAAGATGTAGATGATTACTATGAGCCACAACTCTTTGTAATCTAGACCTTTTGGTTTATCCTCGACCTTTTGTACTCTACAATGTATATATATTAAATCAATGAAATCCTTAATTTTTGAAAAAAAAGCTTGATTATGGACAATTGTTGCAATTCATGGGGGAACTTTGAAGTATTTGTTTTAATTCTGTTTTTCTCCCACAGCACTGCATAGATATGGCATAAATTTTTGCCAATTATTTTCTTTGAAATCCAAGCTTTTATACAAGTGTTTATACTTTGATAATTCTGATCTAGGAGACAAGCTAACATTATGACTTGTGTGTAAGAATCTTGGTTTGGCTGTATCACCTTAGATACTGAAGGCAAAGATATTAATTCAGCAGCTTGCGTTTGTCCCTGAGGTAGTGTATATTCCTTCAGGACCCAAGAAATGTCAAGACTTTCACCTTAGCTTAGACAATTCTCATAAAGCCCAAGTCTTTGCTTTTCTTTTCTTTTTTGCTGAAGTGGACTGTTCTTACTTCACTGTGTGTATATATTTTGTTGTGCTTGGGTCATTATCTTCCTTATATACCAACTTTCTTTTACACTGTCTGATCATGTACTACAGATTCTATTTTCTGATTGATGTGAAACCTCTGTGCATAATCATAGTACCATTCTCGCATCTAGTTCCTAATCTGTTAACATTTTTGTTTGGGTTGTTTCTAATTAGAGCATTATTTATAGGAGACGTGCAAGGAGAAGAAGCACAAAGGGGACAAGAAAGATAAGGAAAAAAAAGAGGGCAAAGAGAAAAAGAACAAAGATAGAATCAAAGAAAAACATAGCGAAAGAAAGGACAGAAAAAAGAAGCATAAGGAAAAAGAGAAAGACAGGGAGAAGGAGAAGGAGAAGGCTAAGGAGAAAAGGCAGGTTTATGATGAGCAAAGACTTGAAGGACAATCAGAGTTTCATAATGGGGAGAAGTTCAGCTCTAGCACTATGCCAGATAAAGATATCAATGACTCGAAGTATGTGCATGAGCTGGTCAAAAGAATTAGGGAGGAAGACAGGGTATCAGGAAGCCAAATGCTTCGTAAGATCACTGAAGCAGAGCAAAGGAGAGTTGAGGTGCAAGGGTGGGCACTGGATAACCTTTACCTCAACCAACTTGAGGAACAACAAAAGCGCAAGGATAAGAATGAAGATCGTAGCAAGGTCAGTGGACAAAGAAACCACAATGATGCAGGAGGTGTGGAAAAAACATTTGGTCAGAGTTTTCCTGGTATGGGTCAAGACAGAGTTGAAGGAATTACTAAGCTGGTGGAGAAGGACACTGAGAAGGAAATTGAAAGGAAGGAGAAGAGCAAGCACAAAGAAAATGATAATAAAGGTGACAAGCACAAATACAGAGATCCTGAGAAGGATCAAAAAGCAAAGAATAAAAAACGAGATAAAGAAAAGAAAAAGGAGGCGAAACTGAGGGAGGTGAGTGAACCAACAAATGATCAGGCTAAATTCAAAGGAAGTAGCCCGCTATTGAAAGGAAGTAGCAAGGACTCACTGGATTTTCGGATTTCTAGATCTTCTGATCCTGCCAGGTTGGGCGGCACAAATTCTGCTGTTGAGGAAAATCTTGGGAAAAGAAAGGAGGTTGAGATCAATGGATATCTACCTGGTGAGTCCTTTCATGTTTTGTGCGGTGCAGCACCTTTATTTCTTTATGTTGAATGGAACTTAATTGAAGATGTGGGGTACTAGTTGCGGGAATAGTTGTACGCTGTAGTTAGATGGTCGACTAAGTATTTATTCTTCAGTGCATGATTCATTTCACTCTTGGACAGGTTTTAAACTAAAACTTAAAATAGACATATTATCATCCTTTATATCGGCCCTCTGTTTTTTTGGGTTCCGGTCACTGGTGAAGCATCAACAATTATTTTATGTTGTGCTTACTAATCTGCCTTGGCCTTTAAATTTTTGACAGGCAATGAAGAACGTCCTAATAAATTAGCAAGGCCTGTCTCTTCCTCTAACTTGGTCATTGAAAATGGAAATAAGTTGGAACAATGCCAAACTTCTATTCCACCTACATCTGAGAAGCAGGGGCTAGTTGATAATCATAGATCCAATGTTATGGACCGCAAAATTAATGGTTTCTTAACACCTCTGCAAACCAATGATTGCAAACTAAGGCAATCTTCTGCTAATGCACCAGCTAACGAGAATGGTGAAGTCTATCAAAAACCACCACATCCTGATTTGAAGTATCTGAACCAGATACTTTCTGTACCTAAAATGGATGAATGGCCTGATTACTGTGACCAGGAATGGCTTCTTAGCAGTGATCACAAGTCAAAGAAGCTTGAGACTGGTTCTTCTGTGACTAATGGAGAAATTCAAGTCTGGGCAGAAGCTCGACAGAAGTGTGCAGACATTGTTGCACTTCCATACGTGATTCCATACTGACACTGCCCAAGTGGGTAGATTTTTTCTTTTCTGCGAGATTTGGCTATTACCTGTGCTGGTAGGATGTCTTGTTCCTCCTGCTGCTCTGGGGTTGCTGCCAGTGTAACAGGCAATCTAAGGTCTCTTTGCTTGGATATGTTGTCCGAATCATTTTTTGGAAGGTTCAGAGTAGTTCTTATTTGTGTTAATGGCATCTGATTCCTTGTCCTTGAAGCGAGTTATTACAGCAACAGATACATGCATAATGCTTATCATCGTTGATGCATATTGTCTGAGGAAGTAACAAAAAGGTCCTTATGGGTTTTATCATTTGGTACAACAGAGAGGGGCTGATCTTAAATTGATGGTATGGAGATGGTTAGTTTCATATTTGTTAATTTAGAGGATGATTTTTTAGGCAAGTGACGATTATAGGATTTTTCCGTGCTGCAGTTGCACAAGCAATTTTGATTTGTACAATGATGAATGGCATACTTAAATTTGTATATTACCAGGCATAATTGAAGAGGCATTCCAATTTCTTCGGGCTGACCTTCTTACTTCTCGTCTCCTTTTGGATTCCTTTGCTTTCTATCATGAATTGTCCTGTAACTAAATAATTGAGTTATTAATTCTCCTGTACAAAATGATGTATCCTTGTCATATTTCCATCTGTAAAAAGTTATTTATAGTTGACTTTAAATTTATTAAAAATATTCTATATTCTTAAGTTACTTTTTCCTGCAAATATCAAATGCTATTTTAAGAGTAAAAATATGTCACAAGTTTTTTAAAAACATAAAGATTTAGAAATTTTCAAATTTTGATATGATAATATAATCTTAATTTATTATTAATAGACAATAGTAATAAAGTTAAGTGGTAAATTCTATTTAGACATTTAAATGTTGTATAAATTCTCATTTGGGCCTGTTTGAGTGCTAGTTTCTTAATTTTTATATATCCATTAAGGTCAATTTAGTTGTTGTTAAACCTAAAATAGAAATGTCTTAGACTAGAAGATTGGCCCATTTAGATCCTCACTAAAAGTGATATGAAGATATAGGATTTCAGAGCTATCAGTGTGTGTGTGTGTGTGTGTGTGGCTGTTGAGAGTTTCTCTCTCTAGGTTTCTCCCTCCTAGTTTCGGCCACCTGAAGGCTTCCTCCCTTGCTCCTTGCCTCCGTTGACGAGCACCTCTTCCTATTGAAGGTACGTTTGACTACAGCTTGGTGTTTGCTATTCGGTCCTCCATGCTTGACTTCGATATTGGGAGATTTTTGGTGCTGCTCGCACCAAGCGCGTTGGTGTCGTCCAGAGGTCCTCACCTCCTGCGCCTAGGGCCTGTGGTGATTAGATTCTTAGGCTCGCAGGGAATTGCCTCGATCCCCTTTGTGGTGTTATGGGAAAACACCGAAGTCGGGGCACCAATATTACTGCTTCTTGTTTAGGGTATCAGGCAAGGACTGCGCCTCGTTCCCTTCCGCCCAGGAAATCTGCTTCTGGTC
Organism: Erythroxylum carthagenense; assembly: GCA_026413575.1. Classification (NCBI taxonomy): domain Eukaryota; kingdom Viridiplantae; phylum Streptophyta; class Magnoliopsida; order Malpighiales; family Erythroxylaceae; genus Erythroxylum; species Erythroxylum carthagenense. The sequence continues at coordinate 35,998,616 of JANZLD010000004.1, read as the reverse complement.
AAACCCAGAGAGGGGTAGCAATACCACGACCTCGAACTCCTTCCCCGAAGGGCTTTCCACCTCTATCTGCGGGTGAGCCCGCATCGGCACCACAATTTCGGCCTTCTCGGAGGATAACTCCACAACTGGTTTCCCACCTAAAGGGGGCCAATCCCACCGCTTCGACGTCTGCACCAGGTATGACTCTCTCCCTTCCTCCTATGTGTACTAGACTGAGGCCTCCTTGACTAGGGGATGAGGTAGCATCTACGGTTGAGGAGGAGATTGATTTAGGAAGTAAGGATATAGTCGAGACTGAGCAGTCGGATGAGGAGGCAGAACAGGTGCATTCGTCTTCTCTAGCAGACACGCATGCCTGTGAGGTGTTTGAGGAAAGTCAACAGAAGCCTTTGCCCAAGTCACCCGTAGGTACTCCGAAAAAATCTTATGTGGGACTCTTCAAGAATAACAGAGAACTCACCCAAGGGATGAAATTGACGTACCAGGTGGTGGATGAGGAGGTAATTATGGAGGAGGACGATGCGTTAAATTTGGAACACCATTGGGGTTACTGCTTAGTTGGGTGCTTCATCGGTAAGTTTCTAGGAATGAAGGTTGTCCAGGACCAAATGGGAACATGGCAAGTTCCCTGCCGGTTCACTCCACATAATAAGGGTTGGATGATATTCCATTTCTCATCTGAGGTTGACTGAATGCAAGTCTTAGCTGAGGGCCCTTATGTGTTATTTGGGAAAACCTTAATCCTGAAGCCACTTTTTCCTAGCTTCACTTTCAACTTCACGGAATTTATGCAAGTGCTGATTGGGGTTCAACTTCCGAATGTCCCCCTGGACTATTGGCATAAACAAGGTCTCTCTAAACTAGGGTCAAGGATTGGTAAACCTCTCTGTATTGATCTCATTACCCAGCAACAACTTCGGTTGGGTTATGCCCGTTTGTTGGTTGAAATAGATGTGGAGAAACGACTAATCTCGAGCTTCTCTGTGAAACTACCTTCTGGGTGCAGGTATACTCAACGAGTAGTCTATGAGGCTTACCCAAATTATTGTTGTCATTGTCATAAGTTCGGTCATAGCCCTTTTCGTTGTAAAAGAGAGCTGAATCAAGCGACGGTACCGGAGGTTGACCAGGCTGTTCCCCCCCTCCTACTGATGGTGCTCCGCACCCAGCTCCTATAATTGTCGAGACAAATGGCGGTTATGTTGTGTGTGGGAATTCCCGGGTGGGGGCTGTGGCCTCCAATACTGCCCCTGAGATCTTGGAGAATATGGATCCTGCATTACATGAGCATCGCGTGACTTCTCTGGATTCTCGTGGCCTCACTACTCAAGGCCCAGTGGAGCTGCTACCTAGCAGCTCGCCACATTCGGGTACTGAAGTTATTGCCCGATCCTCATCCGGGCCAGCTAATTAGGACCGAGTGGGGAAGGTTCTACACACATGGGTCCAACAGCCTAAGGGGAAGGCGGCTAACTCTATTGGCTCTAAGGTGGGGTTTGGCGTTTCAGGTTCCCAAAGGGATGGTCGGCCCAATCCCAAGAAAGTGGCTCCTACACGACGAGGGAATGGAGGTGCTAACTCCATACCGCCATCATGAAATTTCTCAGCTGGAATGTCCGAGGGTTAAATAAACCCTCGCGACAGCAGAGTGTTACTTCCCTGAGGAAGAAACACAATTGTAGCTTAATGGTTCTGTTGGAAACTAAACTTACCTTAGATAATCTGGAGAGGTTTGCTCAGTTTCGCTTTCCGGGTTGGAAACTTTGGCGTAATTTTGATGGGATTGATGGAGGCCGAATGGTATTGATGTGGGATCCCTCCAACTTTAGTGCTCTTTACTGGCTAAAGGGGATCAATACATACATTGTCAGGTGGAGTGTTGTATCTCTAAAATCCAATTCACAGTGACTGGAGTCTATGGTCTATATACTGTCCGAGAACGAAAAGCACTCTGGCTGGAATTAACTCAACTTGCTTATAATCGATCGACCCCTTGGATGATTATGGGAGACTTTAATTGTGTTTGCTCTGCATCGGAACGCAAAGGATGTCTTCCTCCAGAGCCTACTTCTTGTAAGACCTACTAGACTTTCGACTGCTTCATGGGCTAGAGGATGCCCCCTTAAGTGGAGAGTTTTATACATGGCAGAAAAATAGAAGATGGGCACGATTAGATCGAGTTCTTATTAACCAGGAGTGGGCTGTGAGAAAGCTCCCATGTTCAACACTCATACTCCCTATGCTTGCGGAATCTGACCGCTGCCCCGTTGTAGTTGATTTCCATCATGTAGAGATGATCAGGAGAAAGCCCTTTAAATTTTACAATATATGGACCCTCCATTCTGATTTTTTGACCTTGGTTGAGAATGTTTGGAGCCAGCCGATGGAAGGCTATGCTCAGTTCATCTTGTGTTCTAAATTGGCAGCCCTGAAAAACCCCCTTAGGCACCTAAACCGATCAGTGTATAGCCATATCTCCAACCATGTGCAGGAGGCTCAGCAGGATTTCCACTGAAGGTATACAGAGTTCCTTGACTGACCGACATATGAAGATTTGAGGTGCAGCGTTAATTCTCTTCTGAAGCGAGTTGTTTTTCTCCAGGATGCGGAATGGCTCTTTTACCGTCAGAAAGCAAACTACACTCACCTCATGGAGGCCGACAAAAGCACAAAGTATTTTCATGTCTTAGCTCAGAAACGCAGTCGTGCTAAAATGATTACTCACATCACTAAGGAGGATGGGTCGGAGACTACCTCCTTATCTGAAGTTTCAGATTTGTTAGTTCGGTATTTTACATCTTTATTTGGCTCTACTTCCCCGCGTACTAGGGCGGACCCTAAGGTTATCTCTAATGGAGCGGTGCTTGGCTTAGAAGCGCAATCCCAGCTGATCACTCCTTTCACTGTTGAAGAGATTCAGAAAGCCATGCTCAGTATTGGCAATGAAAAAGCACGGGGTCGGACGGGTTTACGTCGAAGTTCTTCAAAAAGTAATGGCCTTATGTTGGCCCTAGTGTTTGCGATGTTATGCAAGAATTCTTCCGATCGGGAAGTTTACTACGCCGCCTTAATCATACTGCACTTACATTGATCCCAAAGAATAATATACCTAAAGTGGTAGACTTTCGACCTATCTCATGCTTAAACGTGGTATACAAAGTAATCACGAAGCTCCTGATTGATAGGTTGTCATTGGAATTGGATAGTATTATTGACCCAGCACAATCTGCCTTCGTTGAAGGAAGGAGGTTACGAGATAACATTTTTCTGGCTCAAGAATTGGTGCATGGCTATAGTCAGAAAAGGATTTCACCCAAGTGCCTCATTAAAGTAGACATAATGAAGGTCTATGATACTGTGTCCTGGGACTTCCTTAAAGAGATGATGCTCGGCCTGGGGTTTCCCATGCAATTCCTTTCGTGGGTCATGGAATGTGCGTCCACCGCCTCCTATTTGGTGTCTCTCAATGGCTCTCTCCATGGCCTGTTTAGGGGACGTCGTGGTCTCCGCCAAGGAGACCTTATGTCTCCCTCCTTATTTTTGTTGTGCTTGGAATATTTTTCCAGGTACCTGAAAAAGCAGACTTCTACTGGACTGTTTAACTTTCACCCGAAATGCCAACTCCTGGGTATCTCTCACCTTGCATTCGCAGACGACTTGATGCTCTTTTCCAAGGGCGACATCCCCTCGATTAGAGTTTTACTGGATGGCCTGAGAACCTTTAGTAATGTAGCTGGGTTGGCTGTAAACCCATCAAAGTCCAATATTTTCCTTGGGGGAATTTTAGGTGGTGAAAAAGAAGCTATATTACAAATGGTGGATTTTCCTGAAGGGTCATTCCCAGTTCGATACCTTGGAGTACCCTTAGCCCCTCTGAAGATATATGTTGCTTAATATTCTTCCCTTATCGAAACAGTTGAAGCTTACCTTACCGCCTGGCAGGGAAAGAGCTTATCATATGCGGGATGCCTGACCTTAGTTGTTATTCAGGGCGTACTATCATTCTGGATGCAAACCCTACCCCTCCCGGCTACAATTGTCGATCGTATTACCTCTCTCTATCGGCTTTTCCTTTGGGGTGGGAGACACTACCAGGTCGCATGGGACACAATTTGTGCTCCAAAAAATGAAGGGGGCTTAGGACTGCGCAATGGTAAAACTTGGAATAATGCTCTGTTATCTACGGTTTTATGGAACATCCATGAGGAAACTACTTCGTTGTGGTCACATTGGATTCATGCCTACCATTTGCGATGTACCTCGATCTGGGATTGGCACCCGCATACTCGTGACTCCACTTCTTAAACGTCTTGCTATGATTCGGGATTCACTGGTGACTTTACTGGGAGGAGGATGACGGTGGTACAGGGAGTTCAGTCCCTCTGTGTGGAAGGCAGCTTATCTTCGACAAAAGTATATGAACTCCTACGTGACAAGCGCCCGTCTCGTCCCTGGATGTCTTTAATTTGGCAAAGCTATATTCCACCAAAGTTTTCGTTTGTTGCTTGGCTCTGTATGCAAAACTACCTTCCCACTAAGGATAACCTGCTCTACGTAGATATCAATCGCCAGTGTCCCTTGTGTATTGAGGTCGACGAAACAGTAGAGCATCTATTCTTCTCCTATTCCTTCATGGAGACTGTCTGGAACTCCATCCAAGGTTGGTTAGGTATGCCGCGGGCAATGACAACCCTCAGGAGCTCCATTCGATGGCTGCGCATAAATCATCGGGGCTCCCTCCTTCGTTGTAAAACTGCAAAACTCGTGCTTATTACCACTCTTTATATGCTTTGGAAGGCTAGGAATGCAGTAGTCATGGATGAAGCAACCTTCTCCTGTTCTGATGTGATAGCAAAGATTAAAACTCATATCTACAAAATCCTATACCGTCTTTACCCGGTGGAATTTATCGACTTCTGAACTGTCGGATTCCTCCTACAGGCGTGCTTTTCTCGGATGCATTAGGAATCCTTCTGGTGCTTCAATGGCGATGGGGGTTCGCTTGGATCTGATAATGTCTTTGGTGTAGAGGCAGATGGCTGTATTTCTATTAGAGGGGTGCGATGCGGTTTGCATGGCGCATGTAATTATACGTGGGGGGAGTTACTCCCTGATCTATGAACACACAAAGAAGCTGTAGTTGGTACGGGGCCCCACGGTAGTTACTAATGAGGTGCTGCCTTCTGGAGAAATAGTCTGATGTCATTTTGTTGGCTCAATACACCGTTGGTTCTCGGGTGCCTTAGGTTGAAAGACCCGACTTCGTTTTATGTGTGGGGAAAGAACTGGAGCCTCCGATGTCGTTTTATGTGTGGGACTGGGAATGCAGGTGACACCTTCTGTAACGATGTCGTCTACTTCATTGGGCACGGTGTCGTATAAGGAGCATCTTAGCCTCCCAATACGATGTCGGAGGACGATTGCGGCTCTGATTCTTGTAGTTGGTTATGAAGGTGCTGTGCAATTCCAAAGTGTGACGTCGTCTGGGTCCTCTAGGACGATGTCATTTTTGTGCTGAGAAAGCATGACATAGCCTCCTACTCTTCCCTTGCATGGCGTCAGTTTCACTAACACTGGTAGATCCTCCATTGGATTGGGCTGTACTCTAAGGCTAGCCTCACATGCCCCTCCCAGTGGGCAGTTTTTGGCTGGGCCTCTAAGGCCTACTCTTTTGGACTTTTTGAAGGCCTGATTTTTGTTAGTCTCCATTTTTTGGTTGGCTTGGGCCTTTGGGCTTTTGCACTGTATGCTGATTGGGGTATGCCCCTTTGATGTTGTACAATTTTTTCTTGTGGAATACAATTTTACCTTTGGGAAAAAAAGATATAAGATTTCAAAAAATATGCTTCACTATCTAGAAGTTGACTTAACTAGGGATCATTTATCATAACTAAACCCAAATTCTTTCTAAATAGCCATGCACTTTGTTGTTTATTGCTCTAGGTGATAAGGTTTCTATCAAACTGCAAGTATAAAGTTCTTATTCGTTCTCTCACTACAGGAAAAACGGTGTTTACTGACAGAAAACGTTAACTTTTTGTCGATAATTTGATTTTGCAACTGTTTTCATCGACAAAAAAATTCGTTGCAAAATGTGGAGTCGATAAATTTCCTGACGGAATATCCATTCCGTCTAAAAATTTACTGACAAAATGTGACATCTGACACTCTATCAGTAAATTTTACATCTGTCAGTAAATATATAGTAAAAATGTGAACATATGCCGACGGTTTATCAATAACTACCGGTAAATATCGCTCAAATTACGGACGGAAACTAAACTTCTGTCCATAAAATCCGTAAACATTTATCGATGGTTTACGGGAAATTTTCGGTAAATACGTGTTCACTTACCGATGGAGACTTAAATTTTGTCAGTAACGACAATACACATTCTACCTCAACTCCCTCCGTAAGTATTTTTTTAAGATCTTGACATTAACTTAATTTGGATAATTTCAACAGCTATAAATTATCTTTGCATAATTTTTTGAATTGTTTATAAATTTAATTTATTTAAATAGATAATTAATTGATCATATAAAGGGAAAAAATTGTTCATTGATAATAAAAACATTAAATTGTACATAAATTCAAACCAAATGATTACAACAATCTTATTGTTCTGATGAACGCGAATGATCTGAGTCTGTAGGCCTCCCCTTTAACTACTCCACATCATTTTAGAGCTTAGTCATGTACTCTATTGTCTGTTGCAACTGACTTGTCAAGGTCTGCACTGTGCTCTCAAGCTGATGGATGTGTTCCACTATCGGTTGTGTACTTGCTATTGTACTGGATGTAGAGAAGTGCGAATAACATGTGTTCCCAAATAAGCCTAACCCAAAGATCCTTCCACAATTGTCCCTACCACTCATTGCATCAAAATATGCCTGGCTCTCATCAATAGCTTGTTCTCCCTGAGACTGCCGCTGTATCGTTTCTTATATTTGATCCTATTAGGAGACAATACTTATATTATAATTAGTAAGTCATAATTATTAAAAATGAATATTAAAGCATGAATTTCACATACATTTAGCTCTCTACATCGACTGTTTACGAATGTCACACCGTCATGTTTCTTAGTGTGAGTATGCAAAAACAACTGACGGGGTGTAGGCCTTATTCCCATAGACTTTTCCTGTTTAACAATAAAATGCTCTAGGTTAAACTAGAATTTATAAAAATTTCGATAGAGTCTCCTCTATTTTTATGACATTGCCCTCTGTTGAACAAAGAAAATAACTCACTACAGTCATATATGGCACTAGACATTTATACCATGATCATTATCTATCATCACAACATTCACACATCAATTTAAATTAAAAAATAGCAAAGTAAAAAATTAGAATATAAGTGTAATAGTTAAATACTTACAAGTCTCTCTGCATACTCGTAATGGGTAATTGATCCTCCCGTATGAACGGGAAGACTGTCTCTCCCTGGGCCTCCACGTCTATTGGTCGAGTTATACCTGATATGAGCATTGCCTCAGGTGATGTCCAGTACTCCTGTCAATAACTCCATATGCCCTCAGAAATATAAGGCGGTCGTACACTAGCCTTGTGTATCGCACTAATAAAGTTGCGATAACGTGTACGAGCTCACCTCTCTCATACACCATGTATGACCTCGTCGATACCAAAATTTTAGTAAAAAAATTTTCTGAAATTAAAAGAAAAAAATTTGACAACTTGTAATCTAATTTTATTTATGTATACAAATAAATGAAAAAGGAAATTATTTACATATTGTACCTCAAACTCTTGAAAGTAAAATATCATTGTGGCTTGAGAGATCTTCTTCCATACATAACCTTCAGGATCAACTCTCTCCTTAAATGTAGATGTCATATGTCTGGAACACGGTCCAGATGGAATCAACCTAATAGAAGAATAAATAATTTTATACCATTTGCAAAAATTTAAATCTATAACTTAATTATAAACATGTATAGTGTTCATACAATTTCACTTACATTTGATTGACTATTATGATATACTATCTTCCATCAGGTCCCTCAGCTCCAGGCTTGCAGTCGTCTCCTTCATCTGCTGTAGGGGTAGTGGATGATGTATGAGCGATAGATGATGAAGCATTAGGAGCAGCAAGTGATGCTTCATCTGCAACTGCAGGCTCTGGAGGTGGAGGTGGTGATTTCGTTACAGCTGGAGACTGTGATGGTCCACCCTCACAATAAGTACCGCCGAACATGCGTTTGACCTTAGGCCGCATTACATCATGTTGTCTCTTTGGTCTCATATTTCTACCTGAAATTCACTGTCTATTGAATTTTGTAGAAATATAAGAATTTGAATTTGAATATAATATTTTACACAATATATGTAAGAGGATATTGCAATTTGTTGAATATCATATTGAAATACAAACTTTGAATTCAATTATAAGAATAATTGTTACAGTTATAGAACAATAATATAATTAGTTTGAAGCTGAGTCTAGTGTATAGCTGAGATAAATCATAATGATATAATTATTTCCTTGGATTCCAAGTGACATGAGAGTAGGTGAAGGTAAATGAGTCCCCGATGGTTGGATTCCCGAGAAGGGCCTTGGCATGTTCAAACGCACCAATGGAAATAGTTAAAGTTCTTCCCTTACGTGTAAGGTTGTGAACACCTTCTTGTAACAGTGTTTCCGCTATTGCTAAACTTATAAATGAAATGGTATGAAATGGTTTACCTACAACACAATTAGTATAGAACTTACATATTGTCAGATTATATACTTGTTAAATAAACCTATCATGAAAATTTATACTTACGTGAATGTCCAGAGCAACCGATTTTTCTAATCCTTCATCGACCGTTGTGTCATTGCTCCTGCCTCCTTTGGTAGACATGTCATCTTCGAGATGTAAGCAAGCTTAAAACAACATGTAGTAGATACCATCAAATGTGAATAAATATAATATCTTCATAATAGGAAATTAGATGTACATAATAAGGAAAGTGACGTTGTTTAGATGATACTATACACCTTGAAGCAGAAGATTGGCCATGGAAGGCAAACTATCATTACTTAAAGAAGTGGAGATTTTTGCTGCATTATGTAATCCTTCAGCACGGATAATTTTGCCACATTCCTCCCAACAAAATGAATTACTACCATCCAGAAGCAGACGCCATGTCGACATTCCTTGATTAAGAATTTGAATTAAATATTTGACACAATATATTGAAAAGTTTGAAATGATCTTCTTTGTCAAATAAAATATTCAAATATAAACACAAATTAATCGCTATCATAACTTAATTGTAAATTACAATCATCTTCATGTTCTAAAGAATAAGAATCAAAATCCAGTTCCTCTTCAGATCTCTGGCCCTCGTCTTCCTCTCTAGATGAAATGTCAACATATTCATTAGATGGATCGTTCAAAGGTTCATTATCGTCATATGTGACAGATGCATTTATAAAATAAGCATCTTCTTGAAACACTTCACTTTGAATTCTCTTTTCTCCTTTTCCATATGATTAAAAAACACCTCTAGGTTTAAATTTACAAACCGCCAACCAATCTGACTTATCTCATTGTAAGTTAGGAAAAGGGACATAACACACTTGTTTTGCATGCATAGCCAACACGAAAGGTTCAAATTGTCTCAATCTTCTTCGGTTGTTGATTTCAATAAGATTGTATCGACTATGCACTTTTGTTCTAACATTTGGACTCGGTTCAAACCAATCACACTTAAATATCACAGTTCGCTTAATTGGTAGTGCAAGGTACTCAACTTCAAGTATTTCAATAATTTTATCATAGTAATCCATTAATTTTCCCTGTATAGAAACTCCATTATTTATTATTGCCATGCTATGACCACGATATTCTATATGATATTTATATCCATGAACAAAATGCACCAGATACGATTTAACAGTTCTCAGAGGTCCCTTAGTAAGATCACAAATGAACTTGTTCTCCATTGAATTTTTGATTGCCTACATAAAAAGAAATTGTCAAATCAATGAGTATAAATTTATTTCAACACTTAAATCCTATAATTCAATGATGAGAATATTTGTAAGCAATAACTTACATATCTCTCTAACCATCGTGCAAACTGTCTTCCAACCTCATTATTTACTTCATCCTGTGTGCTGTCTGGCATGATCTCTCGTAACAATGCCTCGTATAATATAAATACGTTATTATGTATTTTAGTTATGAACAAGACAAAATTTGAAAACCGATATAATCATGTTCAAATTACTGCATAAAAGGT
>JANZLD010000004.1:35921621-35956220 GCA_026413575.1 Erythroxylum carthagenense | reverse complement strand
GAACTCTCGAGCCAATTATGTGCATTCCATCCTTTAATTGTGTTTATGATTCATAATATGTGTTTGATTGATATAAAATCTCATGTTATGCCTTACGTGATGATTTTGGGTTATTGGTGTTTCATATGATAAATTGCTATTGTTTCAGATTCTTGATATTGTGTGTTGTGTGGCTCATTACTCGATGGCTATAAAGGTGTTAGCCACTGAGCCGTGTTTGCTCACCCCCCTTCATTCCCATCCACAGGTGATGAGAAGAAGATCGGGTGAAAGAAAATGAAGATTTCGGTTCGCATGTGTTTATATTGTATTATTGTTAAGTTAGATGGTTGCTAAGAAGTCTTGAATTGTTGTGTATTGTGTACTTTGGTTTAGGGTTATGGGTAATGTTTAAAGCTTTGATTTATGAAATGGTGTATAAATTGTAATTGAATTATGAAATTTTGATGAGGCTATTGAGTTATGGTATTGCACATGGATATGTTATATAAATTTTGTATGTCCAGTTGAGATATAAGCATGAATTGTATATGGAAAAATGTGAATGAATGTGTATTGGACATTGGATAGTGTGATTGTATGTGAATGTATTTGGATTGAGGAATGAGAAAAGAGAGAAAAGAAAACGAAAAATTTATACCGATTTCGGATTGAGGTTAGTCTAAGGTTTTCAACGCCAACGTTTTCTTCGATATTTGTTCACGGATGTCGGAAATTGATTTCGATTCGATTTGATCTGATTTGTTATTCATTTCGCTTCCGTTTTTCGTTTTTCGTTTTTCGGTTGAGATTCCGGTTTCCGGATCGGGTCCCAACAGAATCATCTTCAGCATATCCCATATAATGCATCATTAAAAGAAATATTATAGACATGCATAAAATTTAATTGAATCCTAGTCTTCACCTATGGGTAACTCATTGGGAGATGAATGTTGTTTTATGATCAAGGAATAGAAACTTTAATTCTATCTATATTATAGGTAATAACTATTCTTCTATTCTAATGACCTTAGTGATTGTAATAAATCGATAATGTTTTCCCAATAAGTTTAGCCTTTTACACTTATCAAAATTGAGTTTTATCTCTAAATTCCTATTACCATAGGTATTATTTCACTAAGATAATCTCAAAGTATCTAGTTCTTCCTGGGGATATGGAGACCTTTTACATTCTAAGAAAGAATTGTCATTAGGATTAGGTTAAATGTTTAGAGATATTTTCGCTACATCTCCTACTTGATCTCCCCCCTACTTGCCACTTTGAAATCATTTCCAAATGACTTCGAGCTCTATTGGATTCGATTATAAGGAAACAATTTATCTAGTCCTACTTTAGGTTTAGGTGTTAATATAATTAATGATGAGTTATTGAGAGGATCTCCTTAAATATTTAAAGGGGTCATAACTATGCCATTTTATCAATGGGAGAATTCCTAATGTTTATGATATTATATGTTTTTAAACATAAGTGCATGGTATAGTTGTAGCTAAAACTGACAAGTACAGATCAATCTCACAAAGATCGTTAATTGACTTTTTCTAAATGTGTCAATATTATTTTACCACAAGTACGAGTCAATTCAATGAGCATTATAAGTAATTATCGTTGTCCTATTATCTATTTTATAATATTGGTTTTGATTTTTAATTTCAAAGAAAATAAAGCTATTGCAAGTAAAATAAATGGTCAACAAGACTAAATCACAAAATTAAGGAAGCAATATGAAAACTACCTATATCAAAAGATTAGTATCTAGGTTTCGAATCACCTAAACCCTCAATAGATTGATCTTTTATTATGCAATTGTTTTATTGATTTATTGGACTGTGAAAATTCTTGTGGTATGCTAATAACTGACCTTGAGTGTAATAGCAACTAATCCTAAGGTTTTCAATCGAATTACTCAGGTTAAAGTTTATAGGAATGCTTTATCGATTTATGAATCCCTTTATTATGTTTGACCCTAATCTGGAAAATTTATGTCATCCTATCTCTTGGGTTGCAGTCGACTACTTCCATTTACGATAGATCTATTCATAAACAAGATTCCTTAATCTCTATGTATGAAATTATGTTATGATATAATATTTTGGATTCTATTAAAACATAAATAAAAAATGCAATTGGATCATAATATATCAATCAAACCAATTACATTAATAAAAGAATCAATACATTGTTAAAGTATGAGCATAGAGTTCATCTAGCCTAAACACTAATAAGAAGTTTAGTTCCACATAATCGAACACAAAATCAAACATAAACTAAAAAAAACAAATAAAAATAGAGGGTTCATAATTTTAAGTCTCCCTTTCAATTATATCGAATGTTCTTACAAGGTAGAGATTTGATCTTGTATTCTGATGGATCTTTCAATGATTTATTCATGTTTTCCACTTTTCTGGATCAAAATCACCCCTTAAAAATGATCTTCATATTTGGAATCACCTCCTAATGTCTACTTCCCCACTTTTAGCTTTGAATACGTACTTTTATAGTCAATTTTAGGGTTCTAGGAGATGCATGGGCTGCTGCACCTTAGAGGCAAGAGTTGGGGAGCAAACACTAGGAGGTGATTCTAGACATGGAGATTGTTCTTAAAGGGCAATTTTGGTGCATCAAACCAGTTGCAATTCGAAATTTCTAGATTTACAATATCTTAATTCATAAATCTATCCCTAGCCTTCTCAATTAGATTTGAAGCTATCTATTAGGTAATCAATTTCTCAAACAAGATCTCTCTTTGAATGATTACCAATTCGATAATTATGGGACTATTAAATTGCCAACTCTTGTTGCACAATCTAACTCTGATTACTTTTGACTCACTCTCTTGATTTATTGTCAAGTATAAGCATGAACAATTATGACAAACATCTAATATGTATTGAAATCAACAATAATCAAAAATAGAAAATAAATCAAAAATATTTTTTAATATGAAATTTAGAACTTCATGAACATGTTTAACATTTTGGAATTCAAATTACACATCAAGAATAATGAAAGAACTAAAGGGAAAGAAGAAAAACCATAATGAAGACTTGATCTGGAGAATGTTCTTCTTAAACTCCCAAGTTTGATTCACTCTTTAATATTGGTTGCTGCCTTTGTTTTATGTATTCCACATTCTTAAATAGTTCTTAAGGCTTCTAGGGTTCTTTCTAGGGTTTTCCCACTTAAATTGGTTCCAAAAATAACAACAAAACATCAAAAGATTAAAAACAATTCGCCTATTGGAAAAGTTGAAATTTTGTTATTTTAGTCACTAGAGATACACGGTCATGCACTTGATCATGTATATCTAAAAAGTCTTCAAAATTCACTATTCTGCATGGGCTAAGATACTTACACAGCCATAGACATGGTCGTGCATCCCTTATTCACTTCAAATCTTCCTCATTCTTTAATTATCTGATTTCCAACACTCATAAACAAATTAAACACTTCATAAAACATAAAATCAAGATCAAATTCTTAATTTAAACCACACAAACACTTAAAATACATACAAACACTAACAACAACACAATTCTAAGCCTATACACAAGATAATCATCTAAGAAACACCTAAAAACACACTTAAATAGTTAGAAAACATAATTTACACCTATTAGTGGCCAATGAAAATATTCCTGCTATTAGTTTAAGCTACTCTCCTCTAAGAAAAATTAAGGAGCAATAAGTGGTTTCACTTACTATAGAAGTGTTGATGGTAGGCGCATAGAAATGGTGTGCAATGTTAATAGACTTTTTTCTTGGTAAAAGGATAACTTTTCTATTGATGGTGCAATTGACATTCATTAATTAGAAGCAATATGGTTTGATGGATATTCTAGTCAATAATGATGATACTTTCTTCTTCAAATTCTCAAATAAAGTGGTTGCATCCAAGGTGTTTGAAGTAGGTTCTTGGCATATCTAAAGCAAACCACTCCTATTGTTGACGTAGAGGCCTGGTACGAGAATAAAAGAGATTAAGCAAGAGAACATTCCTTTATGGATTAGCTTACTTTGGAGTATTGGACAACTAATGGATTAAGTTATTTTGTAAGCTACATTGGGAAACCCATTTGTATAGATCAAGAACTGCTATAGTATTTAGAATTAATTTTACAAGATCTTGTGTGTTCACTTGTTTAAAACTATTCCCATTATAAAACTGAATGAGTAAGTCGAAGCTATGGATAATATTTTAATGGTCATATATGGATGGAAACCTGAGGGTCCTAGAAAGAAATGAATTCCTACTAGAAAGACATTTAAGATAGAATTCCATGATGAAATAGAGAAAATAGATGAGATGGAGCTATTCATTAAAGCAATAAGATAGACTAGAAAATGGAGGAAATTGAAACTAAACCTACAGAGAACAAAAAGGGAGAGGAATCAACAATTTGGAATATGTCAATAGAACCACAAACTCTAGTAATTGTGCAAAACACAGAGGAAAAAAGCTAGAATACTCCAAAGTCAGAAAAGCCAATGATAATGTTGCTAATAAGGAATCAGGATAATTGTGTGATAGTAATATCTCTAAGAGAGAGTTTGAAATTTGTTGAGGAGAAAATCAAGTAGCAAAATGAAACCACCTACTTAAAGCAACAAGACATGAGGATTGCAACCTGGAATATTAAAGAAGCTAATGCTCCAACTAAGAAATTACTTATTAAAAAATAAGCTTAACCTTTTGGCTATTTTGGAATCCAAAATTAAAGTAGTGAATTAGGACATTTTGAAACTACTTAGTAGTAACTGGAAAGAGTTAACAAACTTTGATCAGAACCCTAATAGTAGAATCCAAGTGTATTATGATATAAACTCAGTTGAGGTACCTACAACCTGCATTATAGATCAAGTAATTCGTATTAAGACTCTATGTAAAACCATAAGGAGTGCTTATCAAATATCATTCATATATTCTCATAATAATACGTATCAAAAAAGTTACCTTTGGCAAGTTATTAGATGATCTCTAACCATACTCAAAAACTATGGCTACTGAGTAGAAACTTCAATGCCATTGTAACAATAAAAGAAGTAGAGGGCACTTATGTAAACAAAACCCTTTGTTAAGATTTAAAACAATGTTTGTTAGATGTTGAAGTCTCTGATGTAGCTCTTGACAAAAAAAAAATTCACATAGAGCTACAAGCAATAGGGAAATAACCTTATCAGGAAGAATTTAGATAGGAGTCTAACCAATTTTTAGTGGTTTCAACAATTCCTAAATAGGTATGCCATTTTTGCTAACACTTACCTATCTAGTCACTCACCAACTATTGTCATGATTGATTCAATAAGAATCAGAAGCCTTTTTAGATTGAATAATTTCCTTGATGATGTACTAAGTTTTGAAGATGCATTATGGAAAGGTATTTTGCTAAGATGCATGGTTCTAAACAACACAAATATGCACAGAGATTGAAAGTAATTAAATATTGCATGAAAATGATTAAATATAGCCTAAGCTATTATAGAAGGAAAATGTAGGAAATTTGCATCATCGTATTACTAATACTAAGACAGATTTGGCTTCAATCAAGGATGATTTGTATAGGAATTAAAATTTTAGACCATCAATTCATATACAAAACTTCTTTATTAGTAGTTATGAAGACGATCAAACTATTTTAAAAATTGTATGAACAACATATTAACATAAACAAATGTTCTTTCCATATTTCCATAGGTGCTAAGAATCTGAGTCATATAGTAAGAACATCACTAGTTTCAAGGAGCTGACTTTACCTTTCAGTTATCTTGGAATTCTAATAGCTACCACTAAATGAAGATGTAGAAGTTTCAAACCGTTAGTGGACATGATAAAAGCTAAAATATCAAGATGGAGCATGAGAACTTTATTTCTTATTATTAGGTCTCACTTAATCATAGATGTATTATCTTCAATAACTATACATTAGGCTACACAACTTGCTATTCTAAGGGTAGTAAATAAAACAATTGATAAGATAGTTAGAAAGTTCCTCTGGTCTAAGGATAATGATGGTGGTTATAAAGCTAATATCTAATGGTTTGAGGTATGCAACTTCAAAAAGCATGGAGGTTTGAGCATAATTCCATTGAAACTTTTAAATACATGATTTCTTGTCAAGAGAGGGCTCAAATTGATTGACGATCATAAATCCTTATGGTGCAAATATGTACATGAATATTACATCATTGATAATAGTTTATGGGAAATTAACCTTACAACTAGAAATGCTTCAACAACATTGAAAGAAAATCTCAAATTAAGAAGCTTAATAAGACCTCACATTAGAAAGAAAGTTGGAACGTAACGAATACCTTATTTTGGCATGATACTTGGAT
Source organism: Erythroxylum carthagenense (assembly GCA_026413575.1). Taxonomy (NCBI): domain Eukaryota; kingdom Viridiplantae; phylum Streptophyta; class Magnoliopsida; order Malpighiales; family Erythroxylaceae; genus Erythroxylum; species Erythroxylum carthagenense. The sequence continues at coordinate 35,949,886 of JANZLD010000004.1, read as the reverse complement.
TATAGGAGTACCTCTGAAGAATATAAAAGAACTATAAGACTTGAAAGACTGCATTCCTGATAACTAGAATCATATAAATGCTCTTGAAAGACTGCATTCTTGATAACTAGAATCTCATAAATGCTCTACTTCATAAGGATGAAATTGTTTTACAAATGAAAGATAGGAATATGCATAATGAGATTAATAGGTTAGTATTAGATAAAAATTTGCTTGATAAGAATTTGTGGAGCCCTTTTATCAATGGAAACTTTAGCAATGCATCATATAGGAAACTCTTTATACAGAACCTCTTATGTGTGCCATGGTATAAGCTGATTCACTATAAATATAATCTTCATGGAGCTTCAACAACTTTTTGGAGAGCTATTAAGGATATATTATCCACTATTGATAGATTAAACAACTTTAAAAAATGGTGTAGCCTTTGCAAATACAAAATGGAGAGCACCTCACACTTACTATTCAAATGCAACATCACAAGAGGAGCATAGGAATTAGTTCTTCACAAATGTGTCATCATCAATCCTTTAAACAAGTAGCAACAGATTATTAAATGGTGGATGAATTTAAAACATATCAAGGCAAATAGGAAATGGTATTTTTTTCATTGCATTATCTTATTTGGTCCTACACATATGCGATGAAAGAAATAGGCACATTTTTAACATAAGGAAAGAAGTTGTGAGCAATTCATTAAAGATCTAGTTAATTCAGCCAGACTTTACATCAATAACTTTTGTGACAAGCTATCCTTAGATTAAAAATGTATTGATAGATAGAGCAACAGTTAGGGTATTTTTTATAACAACTAATGATGTTAACTAGCATACCTTGCTAAATTTGATGATGGAACTCTCATCTTGAGAGTTATTATATTTTCATCTTGCTTTTAGCCATTACTAGCTTAATTCAATTTCCAAATTTTCAAAAAGTGTTATGATACACTTAAGATACTTATTTTAGTTCATATTTTCCTTTAGGTACAAGTTGGAAGAACAAGAACGTAAATGAGCTAAAGGCACATCTTTGGTTTCGTTCTATTGATGTTCAATACTATTTTTCTTCGTGGTAGCAAAGGAGACAAGTTAGGGTGAAATCAGAACAAAGAACACAAAAATGAAGTTATTGCAACTTACACAATATGTATAGAACCGTGCAACTCATTGGAAGCATGTAAGAGCATAAAGATGTACTTTCAAGCACCTCTACAACTTACACAACCATGTGAGGACTTACACAGTCATGTAGCTCACTATGAACATGTAAGTTCATGATTTTTGAAATTTTCCACACATGGTCACATACATGCCTATGTAGTTGATTGTGCATTGTGACATAACCCTTATTTTTAGTATAAAAGGCCATTTAAGAGGTCAAATTTTAGGAAAATCCTGGTGCGTGCATCATATACATGTGGTGCAGAAAACAAAAACAATTATTCCGAGACTTTCCCAAAGTCTAGGATCTATGTGCCTATATAAGGAAATACCATTAAACTTCTTGATGCAAATTGCTTCCTTTGATACGTCTAAAGCTGCAATGTACTCTACCTCAATTGTTGAATCGACAGTCGTCTCTTGCTTGGAACTCTTCAAACTGATTGCCTTACCGTTCAATGTGAATATATAACCTAATTGGGATTTGGAATCATCCCCATTAGATTGAAATATGGCAATTGTATGACTACTCACTTTTAGATTTTCATCTCCATATATCAAGAAAACATCCTTAGTCCTTTACAAGTACTTGAGGATGTTCTTGACAACTACCTAGTGACCCTCACTATATGCTTGTAACACTTAGAGCATATGATACATCGAGTCTTGTACATAGCATAGCGTACATGATAGATCTTACTGCAAATGCATATGAGATCATATTCATGCATGTCCTCTCATCATGTTTCTTAGGACACGTAGATTTCGAGAGTGTTATCCTATGAGTCATGGGAAGATACCCTCTTTTGGACTGTTCCATGCTAAACCTATTTAGCATCTTATCTATGTACCTTGATTGTGAAAGACCAAGCAACCTTTTCGATCTATCTCTATAGATCTTTATTCTAAGGATATAAGTTACTTCACTAAGATCTTTCATGGCAAATTGTTTAGACAACCAAATCTTCATAAATTATAGCATATAGACATCATTTCCTAGTAATAATATGTCATCTACATATAGCACAAGGAATACGACATCTACATATAGCATAAGGAATATGATGCACTCCCACTAACTTTCTTATACACACATGGTTCATCCTGATTTTATGAGAAACCAAACTCTTTGATTATCTCATCAAAGCAGATGTTCCAACTCTTGGATGCTTGTTTCAATCCATAGATGAATTTTTGAAGCTTGTATACCTTTTCACCATCATAGGAGATGAAGCCCATTTGTTGTATCATATACACATCTTCGGCTAGATTTTCATTTAAGAAAATTATCTTCACATCTATTTGTCATATCTCATAATCATAATGAGTGGAAATAGCTAGGAGTATCCTACTAGATTTAAGCATTGCTACTGGGGGTGAAGATCTTGTCATAGTCAATTCATTGTCTTTAACAGAAACCTTTGACCACAAGCCTTGCTTTATAGGTAATTACATTACCATACGTGTCGGTTTTCTTATTGAAAACCCATTTATACCTTATAGGTTTTATTCCTTCGGGTGTCTCATCTAAAGTCCATACTTGGTTTTTATACATGGAATTTATTTCTACTTTCATAGCGCTAATCCATTTCTCAAACTCTAAACTCTTCTGAACCTCTTCATAGGTAGTAGGCTCATTATCTTCTATGAGTAATAAATCATTCTATTCAATCACTAAAAATCCATATCTCCAATAATAGAGTGTATCCTACATTACCTACGAATGTCCTGTGTTGAATGAGTCATAGTCTCAGGTTCAAGCAGTTGATCTGCGTCTATTTGAGCCTCTTGAACTTCTTCAAGTTAAATTTTTCTCCCACTATCTTCTTTTAAAAGAAACTCTTTCTCTAAAAAGATAGAATGCTTTAAAACAAACACTTTATGTTGCTTTGCAAGGTAAAATTGATATCCCATTGTTTCTTTAGGATATCCTTCGAGCAAACACTTATCAGACTTCACATTAAGCTTATTTGACTGTATTCGTTTTACATAAATCAGACAACCCCAAACTTTTAAATGAGAAATATAGGGTTTGTTGTTAGTACACATCTCATATGGAGTAACATCAACCGTCTTTGATGGAAATTTGTTTAGCAAATAAACAGTTGTCTCGAGTGCATACCTCAAAAGGATTTTGGTAAATTTGCAAAGCCTATCGCCAACCGTACCATGTCTAATAAGGTTCGGTTTCTCCTTTCGACCATACCATTATGTTGTGGTATGTAAGTGTTTTGGTCTAAGTATTCCCCACCTCGATTGGATCGTAATGTCTTGATACCTTTCCCTAGTTGGTTTTCTACTTCATTTTTTAATTGTTTGAACTTTTCAAATGCATCAGATTTATATCTCTTCAGATACAGATACCCATATTAAGTTTAGTCATTGATAAAGGTAATAAAATAAAGAAAACCACTTTAGGCATGGATGGACATCAGACAACATACATATGAACATATTAGGTCTAATACTCCAATCGCTTGTTCACCATTTCCCTTAAAGGGTAACTTAGTCATCTTGTCTAATAAATAAGATTCATACATGTCATATGATTCATAATCAAATGACCATAAACTACCACTCTTATGGAGCTTAGTTATGTGTCTCTCATTTATATGGCCAATGTGACAATGCCATAAGTAAGTTGATTTTAAATTGTCTCATTTATGCTTTTTTGTGTCATTGACATTCATAATTGGATGCGACATATCTAATATGTAAATTCCATCGCATAATGTACCCGTACCATAAAACATTCCATTCAAACTAATAGAACAACCATTGTTATTGAAATTCAAATGGAAACCAGCTTTATTTAAACAAGAAACAGACAATATGTTCTTTGTTAAAATAAGTACAAAATAACAATCATCTAGTTTAATTATAAGCCCATTGTAGAGTGACAAAAAATAAGTGCCTACAACTAATGCAGCAACTCTTGCTCTATTTCCCACACGCAGGTCCAATTTATCCTTTATGAGCTATCTACTATCCCTGAGGTCCTGCATATCATTACATATGTGTGAGCCACAACCAATATCTAATACCCATATGTTAAGATCAGAAACAGTATTAACCTCAATGACAAACATACCTGAAGGAACTTAGGTACCTGATGCCTGTTTCTTCTTCAAGGACTCCAAATAGACTTTACAGTTTCGTTTCCAATGGCCAGTCTTGCCACAATAGAAGCAAGTTCTTTTCGGAGTAGTCTCTTTGAGTTTCTTTTTGGCTGCACTTCCTTTTGGTTTCTTGGACCTTTTCTTCTTTAGGTTATTTTTTCTTGAACTAGAAGAAGAAGATTCCACCACTAGCACTTACTTACTATCCTTCTTAATAGCTTGCTCTGTTGTCTTGAGCAAATTGATCAGCTCATGGACTGTTGTGGAGATTTAGTTCATCAAATAGTTCAACACAAACTGTGAATAACTATCAGACAATCCAACCAAAATTAAATCAACAATTAATTTATAATCCATAACAAAACCTAAGGTGACCAACCTGTCAATATAACCATTCATCTTTAGTGCATACTGCATTGCAGATATCGTCAGAGTCATCTTAGTTTTGAAGAGTAGCCTCGAGGTCTCGAACCTTTCAGACTAAGCTTGCTCACCAAAAAGCTCTCTAAGATGAAACACTATGATATTAGCATCTATATACTTATGCTACCTTTGTAGCTCTGATGACATAGAAGCTAGCATAATACAGGTAGCCAAGTCACTATCTTTGAGATGCTTACAATATGCTCTCTGATCCTCATCAGAAGCATCAGTAGTAGGGGGATAAAAAGTGGAATGTCTAGGATATAGCCTAGCTCCTCAGATCTGAGAACAATTCTTAGATTTCTCAACCAATCAAGAAAATTAGGTCTAATCAATTTATTAGAATCCATAAGTGAGCACAAATTCACACTGGAAGACATCTTCAATTAACCTAAAAGTGAAGAGAGAAAGAATGATAGAATATAAATATATGCATAATCATAAGGACTTGTTGACATGCATATAACTCCCACTAGTTTCAAAGAATCCATAGCCCTCACTACGAATCCAAGAAAAATTATGACAAAATGTTCTAGTCGGTATATCTGACATTACTAAGAATGATCTTGGGTTTACCCAACAAGCCACCTTAGGTCAATCGGTAGGTATTGGTCATATCAATTGCATCATAAATACAACTATCAGCTAGTGCTATTAACTCGTGATATATGCACACACATTGGGTTATCAACTCTTGATGCGCATACATCTTATATATGCTACCCAATTGCGCCTCTGTTTACATTGACCTTGAGTTTACTCAATAAATCAACTCTTCTAGTGAAAACTGACCCATTAGTCTGAAAATCTTATTTCTATGGTTTGAAACATATCCTTATAGAGCGGGCTTGGGTTTACCCAACAACTCTAATTCTAAAAGAATTCCAATTCTCCTCATATTAACAGAAGCCATTAGTTTTCATATTATCTGTGAGAGATTTCATACTCTGGTCTCATCTAAGTCGTAGGATTATAGCGACAATGACTATATGGCATGATTTAGGACATTTTATTAATCACATTCAATCTATATCCATAACCATCCATCATCCCACCCAACCAACCCTAGCATGCATTCTTTAATGCAACCATCTCGCAAGGTTTTCTTCTATAGGTTGTGAAGTGTTATGCATATAAAGATTTGATGTTCAATTCAACTTTTGAACTGAGTTGCTTTCTAATGTTAGCGTCTACTAATTTCTCAATTTGAATGTTTTCAATTCCAATTCAAAATACCAATATACCAAGTGTAATACCCTCTACTCTAATGTACCAATTAAACACTACCTAATCATACTAGATATGAAATACTCGAAATAGATTAATACAATATTAATCTCTTAGATTTCTAAATAATTTGAGAACATCAAACAATTACCTTAAGTATCTCTAGGTAGTCTCCACTTCATCAAGACCACTTCGGCACCTGTCACATAACTTGTGATGGCCAAACCAATCAAGACAACTGAATATACCAATGTGACACTAATATGACATATTTGACATCCGAAAATTTTTTGGAAACCCAATTTCAAGAAAATCAATTTGGCATGCATACAACATCAAATTAACATATTTCTGATCACATTAAAATGATCTAAGGCATTGAAACCAAAACAACACACAATCACCACTTCAAACAAACCAGGTCTAGCAGTTTTCTAAAAAATGTCCAGCTCTATATTTTGCTTTAAAAAATCATTGAAACAATTTCAATAAATGATGATAAAATTACAGAGGCTATAAAATGTTTCCAACATGTTTCATGAATTTTTTTCAAAATTTATTTTCAAGAAAAACTCAACCAATCTCAGTAACCAAGCCAATCCAGATATATGTTCCTCAACACAGACATTCCCAACAACACACAAGAAATTCTCAAATAAATATTCAATCACATCGAAAACATTTTCCATCTTCATAGACATTATAAACATCTTAGAATAATTTTTCCAGAATTTATTCTCAAATTTTCAAGCATGCCTATTCATGTAATGTCCATAAACACAACAACCAAAACAATAGGGAATTAATTAGGAAAAACATATCAAATCACATTGATAATTTTTTTTCTCCTATGGATATATTTAACAACATCTCATGAGCAAATCTGGGCAAGAAAATTTTAAAAACAATATCCTTATACTGATTTTGAATTCAACACAATCAGAATGCACAACTGTGACAACCAACCAAAAAATTCCCAATTTAGATATATGTTTATATATATATATATATAGGAATTCATGGAATTTACACAAATCAATCATTCATATAATAACCATGTACGTTGTGTGTAGTCTCCTTCATTCTTTAATCTTCTACTCGTCAGGTTATCGCAAACCACAATGATTAAAACTGACCATCTCCAATGGTATCCATACAAAGATCAAAGAAACTAACTGAGTCAAACTCTTTGATCCATAAATGGATAGAAAAAGACAAGAGTGCTAGCTGTCCTCTTTGTTCTATGGAGAGCAAAACCATGAAAAAGAATGAAGAGGAAGAAGATGAGAAAGATGAGGAGAATGAGGTGAGAATTGTGAAGATTGCTTGCTTAACCATTTTCACGATTATCATCATCTTACTTGCTTTTTCGTTTTTGTCTTTTATCGTTTAAAGACAATAAATGCATCACCTTTTAAAGAAGCCTCTCTCATCTTCCACGGTGTACATATCTTTTATATATATACTGAAGTGGTCTAGTTACACTGGAGTCGATCCTACTGAGTCCTGGGTGTAGAAAAAATACCAGAGACCTATTTCAGAAATATCGATGCTGCGCTCTCATTAGGACATATCACAGTCTCATCAAGATCCATTTGGTTCTGTTGCTCTCCATATAATGGATCTCTATCAAAAACCATTTTACAAATCCTTTAAGTCACTTTTATGCTTGTGACCTTTAGGTTCCCAGTTATGTGGCCACTAAGATTAACACTTAATTAAAGCAAGTCATGAGCAGCGTCTAGCAACACGTCCTGACCCCCAATTGATCGAAAAGTAAGTGGTTTGACAAACAAAGCTGTGGTTGTCACGAACCATCACACGGATCTTCCCATAGGCAATTGTTATGTAATTCGTCCTTTCACCATGTTATACCCCACTTGGTTATGAGTACAGGCAAAATGTCAACTCTCACTAGACTGACTACATCAAATCTAGCCTAAGTGGTATCATTTCTCATCTTGAGACTCATTACTCTATATGTCAATGAAGACATTCTTCATGAAACATGTACTCCGACCAGAGATTTTTAAATAATGACCCTGATAAGAGGCCATGGGTATCCTCTTCTACTATCACAAAAGTGGTGAATCTTCTATTGGCTACTCAATTACCTTCGAATACCTCAAGTTGTACCCAATCACCACCTTATAAGTGACCTCTACAAGGCAACAAGGAATAGATTCAAAGCACAGAATCAGTATCCAAGATATCCTTGAGTATCTCAAGTCTAAGGATACTTGCACCATTGCTATGATAAGATTATCACTGACATTAAAATAGGACATTCATGTGATGATCTCATGGTAGGTCATCCAGTGTACTTACTACCTCTGGTAAGCATCCACATCTCAACTCTAAACATCTCATGTTTATAGTTTATGATACCCATTGCTTGATCAAATCAAGGAGTTTAACATATGCTAGTCTCTCGTTAATCCTATTGACTAGGGATAATTTAGATATTGACATAATGGAACATGATAGGAATCTCAATATTATGATCACATCATGATTTCCTTTATGCTATTTCATATATCATGGACTTCATTAATTTGCTTATAGATCAATATCAATTCATAAATAATGAACACCAAATTAATGAAATATACCTTTCTTTATTATTGAAAATAAAGTTTGTCCACAATTTTGTACAAAACATGCTAAAGTTGATTACCTTTAGGGCACTACTCTAACATAACTGAGGGAGGAAGACACTATAGATGAAGAAGGGAGTTATATTCCTTTCCTTTTGGAGAGCTATGAGGAACTCATCTTTGTCTTTCCAATTTAAATTGGATATCAAGGCCAATGAACATGTTTAAGCATTGATTAATCTAGTGATGTTTTTCTTAACTCTTTATTGATATTGATTGTGTTATTCTATGATTAATTTTTTGAGATTTATGTATAAATGATTTAGATAGTCCAAATAGATTGTTCATGTATGAACTTATTGCCAAAATCTAGATTACAATACATAACCATTATAACTCTTATTCACTTATGGCAAACTAAGGGTCACCTATCATTAAGGGTAATATAAGATAGGTTAAATAATCTGAACTTATCTGGTTATTACCTAGATTAACCTGAAAATTGATTTTGCACATTTGTATGAAAGTTGAGATTGAACCGCAAACTAGATTTAAAACTCATTGGTTAATTCTAGTATTTTTATGTTGTTACATTTAATTTGTCTTTATTATTTTAGTTTTACTTAATCAAATTTAACCAACCACCCCCAAATCCTAAAAGTTGGTTTATTCATTACAAAAGATAAACATGCACTCTTTGTAGATATGATCCTTGCTCACCATAATTACAATTTTTTAGTTTTTCATAATTAATTTCAATTGTATAGTGTGCTGGACATGTACCATAAGTCTATATTTTTCATATTATTTGAGGTTAAATTACTTGGTATTTTTTACTTTAATAATATGGTTAATATGGGTTTTATAATATTTTCCTATATTTAACTCATTATTTTATAGGTGATGATTTTGAGAGGTTAATATGGGGTTGGGTGAAATTTTCTCTATAGTTTTCCAATTAAGGAGATTTTAGAGTCAATTAAAAGCTTAATAAATGGGTAAAAACTTTGTAAAATGCATTAGGAGTCAATTCAAGCTCGACGAGTTGAAAAGTGGAGAAGTTTATGAAAAAGGATATAACATTATAAGGACTTGCAAAGGGAGAAAATGTTTGTCTTTGGCAAAGTTTAGAAAAGTTTAGAAGCATAACAAAAGTAAAGTTGGAGCTGGTGCTGGTTAGGCATTGGTTCTATGTACAATTTTCAAAAACATGTTAATTATCAAGTTTAGGAATTCTAAGACTATTGTCTATAACCTTAACTATAAAAACTCTTATCAAATTTGATGAGTCCTGGTCTTGGGCAAGGCAAGAAGGCACTTATACAGGGCCCGCCGTCATAAGGGACACCCATGCACTTTCATTCCCGCACAATGTTAAATGCCATCTCTCTTTATAAATTTTTGCTTAACACTAATTAATGGTATGTCAAACATTGAAGCAAAAGTGGCTAGGCATGACTCTTAAAATTATTTTTTGGACCATTTCAGAGTATTAAAAAGTTAAAAAAGGTGACGTATCATTTCAATTATCTAATGTTAACTTTTTTTACGTTGACATGTTTATAAATTTCTTTTAGACATTTGACTCAATCTTTTACCCTCTATTTTTTTTTTATTATCATAAGTATATGAATCTAAGATACTGGTGGTAAAAGATTTTTCATAGTTCTGACTTCTGAGTGATAATTTAAAAGCAAATTTATGATTTTTTATATGTATTTTTCAGATTATTAAATACTTAAATATATTATAATTAATTTGTCTTCTCCAACAATATTTGCTTATGTACATAATGTCTGACAATGTTTATGTGAACGTGATATTCTTGCTATCAAATTGTTCACTTTTATAATTTGTATATATAAACAGACTTGTGAAAACACATACAAAAATATTAAACTTGAAACTTGAATAGAGCTCCATTCTTTTGTTGTGTAGGACTTGGTTTCTAAATTACATGCCATTTAGGATTATGAATACCACATAAATTCCTACTCTTAAACAAATTCAAGATGAATAATTAATGCATATTAGTTTTTATAATGTTTTCATTACTCTTTACCTAGCTATAATTTAAAGTTAAATAAATGTTTAGATTAAATAAATTTATTGAAAGACTTAAAATCTTAATTTTTCACACAATATTTTCTAAAATACATCATTTATATTCTACCATATTATATGTCCTCTTAATTTAATTTCACCATTATAAGAAGTTTGTACTTTTAAAATTTCAATCTTACTGTCATTTCCTACAGCTTGTAACTTAGCTTATGTATTTAACTTTATTTTAGTAGGCTACATATTTATTTAATTATTTTGATATATCTAAAGGTATTCGATTTCAGTATAACTAAGTGCAAATATTTATACAATAGTATACTTCTGTATTTCAAAAGATCAAAATTACTACCCTATGATTTTGTGATACTTTTCCTTACAATAACTTAACATCTACTTTTACATCCACATTAAATTGTTTTTCTAACAAAAAATGTTCTCACAACATCTTCTGCATACTACTAATTAGGGAGGAAGTTAAGTTAGTGCTAAATCTGGTATAAGGCAGTTGGAATGCAATGTTCATCTTCGGATCCATTGAAATTAATACTTATTTAGGTATTGGTATAATATCTTGTTCCTTTTTCCTAAGATGCAGTTATGTTGCGTCATAACTTCATCTTATTATGAAGTATTAAATATGTTTAAATAAGCTGGAGGCTAATATAACCTTAAATAAGCTTCATCTTTGAATTTAAATACTAGTATAGATCAATATTAAGTATTAGTTTAGATAATTTTTTTTAAAATTATAAAGATAAATTTTATTTTTATGTAATTAAAATTGACCTTTTATTTTAAATTTTAATATATTAATTATTATTTAATAATGAAGTTAGAATATGAAAAGTTAAAAAACCAAAATCATTAAATAAATTAAACTTACATACTTAGAAAATAACAAGTAATTATTTAAAAATATATTGTTTGAAAGATAAAAATAGCTAGTAAATATAAACTATTTTTAATTATATGAAAATTTAGTTCCATCCATATTATAATAAAAATTACAAAAGAACAGATTTAAGTTCATACTTTTATTTATTAAAACTAATATTTTAAGATTTAAGTTAATTGTTTACTAAGAGTCTGAATAGCACAAGTAGTTCAAATGATCCAATCCAATTGCTATTGATAATATTAATGTTTTGGTGGATGGGTTTTTGAAGAACCCAATTTGATTGATATGAATGATTTGAATTTGGAAGATAATCTTGGATGGGAAAGCATTGACATGTCATTTGGTACATCAAATTTGAATGATAATGATGATGAAGCTCCTCTCGATGATGAGGATTTTGTACCAAATGATCACTAGGGTCAGTGTAGTTCTAGTGGGTATCCTCGTATTGACGATTGAATTTCAAGTTTTTTATTTTTCCTCTTCTTTTAATTTTACTTGTATTTAATGTTTATGTTAAATTGTATATATGTAATGTATCTGTAATATTTTTATTTCGGGTTTAACTTCTACTTGATTGCTTCTTCGTCATTAACTCTTTTTGTTATATTTATTGTTATTTTTATCGGATGAATTTTTTGATGTAATATTATTTATTAAAATGATGAAATTGTATTATTGTAATTTGTAATATTTTAAATACTTTATATTATTCTTAATTTGATGTGTGTATAATGATGATTGTCTTTGTTTATAATAATTGTGGTTATTATTTATATGTAAAATATTTAAAAATTATTGTTATTGACTTATTTCATATTAGTTGTCATTATTATTTATTATTAAGATTTTTGAAAGCATAGTTGATGTAAGCAGTAAACTAGTAAAGTATACATTACAACTGTACAATATACTAATATGGACAATTTTGCAATTTTTAAAAATTTTAAGGACTATTTTATAAATTTAAAAAATTATCCGAAATGGTACCCGAAGATTGGTACTGGTACAGTTCCGTTCCAGAACCTAATTTAGTATTAAGTCCAGTACGGTATTCATATCTTTGATAGAAACAATAATCATGACATATGGACGGAGGAGGGGAGAAAGGACATTAAAGTAACCGTTAGATTAAATGTACGAACGTAATAAATTGCGTGGTCGTCGATTCCGTTTGTACTTACTATATATACTTAATAAATTTAGCCTAGATATATCCGGCAGAGTGATATTCCCATTAAATAAAAAAATTTTTGAAGCAAAATTAGAGACACGGAAGCGGAAACGGAAACCGAGTGTTGTGTGTGATAACTGGGGGGAGGCATATGCTTCCTCCAATCACACGCAGATTCCTTCCTTCCTCCTCCGCTTCCCACCTATTCATGTCCAAGTCCGTTACACGCTTGTTCCGCTCAATCCTCTTCCTTTTCTCCCTTAATTTTGTTGTATTCGGATTCAATTATTTGGTGTTTTGATTTTATACAATCACACACACACACACACTACTTGTCTATCTATGGAGGCCATACAGAGCCGAGTAGAGTCGTGGATGAGAGAGCAGCGGGCCAAAATCCTTAGACTGTCCTGGGGCCCGTTCCAGTGGAGAATGCGATGGCCACCGTGGATCATAAGCGACAGAGAGCAGAGAAGACAGATTCAGTTGGAGTACGAACGTCGCAAGAAACAGCTCCAAGATCTCTGCCTAGCCCTTAAGGTCGACTCTGTCTCAGACTTGCAGGATATTCTCTGCTGCATGGTCCTTTCTGAATGCGTTTATAAGGTCAATCAACTTACAACTCTATCCCACCCCACTTTTTAATTTATCTTTTTTGCAATTTGCTTTTTGTATTAATAAGCTGGTGCGAAGGATAAGTGAAGGCGTTTGAAAAATGGATTAGGTTTCTTAGGGTTTAATTTAGGTTAATGGCAATGTTTTGTTTTGGATATAGATATTGGCTTCGTTTGGTTGAAAAATTCTGTAGCAATTTACAGGTAGTTGAGAGGGAATTTGATTTATCCAGTCTTTCTTAGATTGGCTTGTTTTGAATCGTAAGAGCTAGTTTTCGGAACTATAGATTATTCATTTCTTATAAAAGGCATCTGAATTAATCAATATTTCAGGAAATAAACTTTTGAAGAATCTTATTAGGTGAACTTTTGAGCCTCCAAAACTTGCTTCCTTTACTTTTCCTCTATATCGGTAAGCACGGAGAATAAAAAGTTGAGAAAATGCAAAATAGGCTCTTGATGTTCTGGGCCGTGTTTCATCAGTCATACTTCCCATCAAGCTTTTACGTGTCTGAGATTCCCTTCACCAAAATTTAAATAGTTTAATGCCCACGGTCCTGTTTCAGTGTTCATTGCAATTCTACTGCATAGATGGAAGCATTCATGGACTTTGAGCTTTAGCAACCTCTTTACATCTGCATATAAGAATTCGAATATTTAAAGTTCTCAGAATCTTAAATCGGTTAACCACCAAAAGTGACACAATAATCATACAGAATGGCTTTTCATTCACTACTAGGACTATATGGAGTTACTTAAGGAACTACCTCTTGTGCTAGGATCTTGTTTTCTAAATGTTTAAAGGTGGAATATTATTATGAATGTTGTCCACATGTAGAATTGTTCGTGATTATCATACTTACGATTTGGCTTTATTATATGGTAGAGACCAGCTAGTGAGATGGTTCGAGCTGTGAACAGGTTTAAGGCCGATTTTGGAGGACAAGTTGTCTCCTTGGAGCGAGTGCAGCCCTCCTCAGACCATGTTCCTCACAGGTTTTCTAAGCCTTTTGTAATTGATTGTTTATACATCACTCTTTACTTACCAGCCATTCCAGTTTTTTTATGCCTGTTAATTGTTCCTTAACTGTCTTAACTTTGTCTTTTCAAAAAATTATGCAACTTAATATTTGCACTTTTCAATTCTTATGCTTTGCAAGTTTGAGGATACTGAAGACATTGATCTGCGGTTGTCATTGTAAAGATATGTCTCTTTTCATTTTAATCTTCCATGCCTGATGTGAAAAACTGAATTTCATCCAATTGTGTAGACGCTTTATTTGATTTTGATCTTCAAAATAAATGGTTGGATTCTTGTCTGTGATGCGTCATCTATTTTTCTGATCATTCCTGAGCATGTACGTTTCTTTCAGGATGATTCACTTGTTTTTTTTCCTAAGTGGCTTTATTCTTGTCGATGCATTATAGCTTCTTTTCATTTTTATTGCTGAAGGTACCTATTGGCTGAAGCGGGTGACACATTGTTTGCATCCTTTGTTGGAACAAAGCAGTACAAGTAAGCTCTATATCTTTGTGGATAAGCTGACAACCTGATATCTTTTACATGGCATTTGACCTAGTTCTTATAAGCAGGGATGTTGTGACTGATGCCAATATACTACAAGGTGTTATATTTAATGAAGATATAGTGGAGGATACTGCCAAGGGAGAAGCTGTTGAGTCCAGACCAGGTGAAAATTATAAAGGTAATGAGGAAAATCAGAGGAGTTTACTTGAATCAAAACCTAAACAAGTGAAAGAACAACCTAAGCCTGCTGCTCACCGAGTAAGTTCTTACTCATTTTTGCAATATTTTTCTAACATGGTGTTCTATGTTCATTAATACGATCCTTCTTTCTCTTTTATATTTTCTGTGCTGCTGATGTTTCAACTCAGATGTGTACTCATCCATCTGGTTTTCTTGAAATTTGGTATTAGGGATTCTTAGCTCGTGCTAAAGGGATACCTGCTTTAGAGTTGTACAGGCTTGCACAAAAGAAGAAACAAAAACTTGTACTATGTGGACATTCACTTGGTGGTGCAGTAAGTTAGTCAACTTCTTCACGATCTTTACCAGAGATCTTTCTTTCTGTTTCCATATGTCTCATCATTTCAACTCCCTATCCATTTAGGTAGCAGCATTAGCTACACTCGCTATTTTGAGGGTCGTTGCTGCATCATCTTCATTGAAAGACAATGAAAAAGTTAGCATTAAGTGCATAACCTTTTCTCAACCCCCAGTTGGAAATGCTGCTTTAAGAGAGTATGTCTCCTTTCATTTTCCAAATAGTATTTCTATCTTGTGTTAGATAACAAAAGATATTGCTATCTTATGTTGACTCACTTATGGAATAATAACACTAGTACATTCAAATATGACGTTCTATCTTCTCCTTCACCAATTCTATAGTTATGTCCATGAAAAAGGCTGGCACCACTATTTTAAGAGTTATTGCATTCCTGAAGATTTGGTTCCTCGCATCCTGTCTCCTGCATATTTCCATCATTATAATGCCCAACCTTTGTCTACCAATGCTGAGGTTGAAAGTACAAATGGAACGGTCTCAAAAGGCAAAGGAGGGCTAGGAAAGTCAAGGGCACAAAAGTTAAAAGAGAATGGAAGGGAGCAGTTAGTTCTGGGTTTAGGTCCTGTTCAGACTTCTTTTTGGAGACTTTCAAGGCTTGTTCCTCTTGAGGGATTAAGAAGAAAGCTTAACAAGTACACTGGAATGCAAGTTGATCTTACAGACACATCTTCAGCCTCTAATCCTGTTGGAACATCTTCACTTCAGGATATAGTAGCTGAACCTCCGTCTCTTGAGATCCAAGAAGGTTCTGATGGCATATCTCTTAAACCAATAACTGGGACCAATTCACGGTCACTGGGTGATGCAATAGCTGTCCAATCAACTGAAAAAACACACAGTACAAATGGGGATGGAAGAAACTGGCGTCAAGTTCCTTATCTACCATCGTATGTCCCGTTTGGTCAGGTGAGAAAGCAAAGTTACTTCATTTAAAATTACTCTGTTCTCTTAAAAATCCAGCTGGTGGAAAGCTGTTTGAAAACTGTGGAAAACACTGTTGTTAAATTGATTCCTCTTTGCTATTTCTTTAGATTTGTCATAA
Source organism: Erythroxylum carthagenense (assembly GCA_026413575.1). Classification (NCBI taxonomy): domain Eukaryota; kingdom Viridiplantae; phylum Streptophyta; class Magnoliopsida; order Malpighiales; family Erythroxylaceae; genus Erythroxylum; species Erythroxylum carthagenense. The sequence continues at coordinate 35,933,481 of JANZLD010000004.1, read as the reverse complement.
TGATAAATCTTTAAGTTTGATTGAGATCTATGACAACTATATTGCAAATCAGTGGATGTACAATGTTCCTTCCCGAGTTGTTCGTCTTTCTTTTATCTTTTACCGTAATTCCTTTATTATTTAATATATTTGCACCAAATGTTTTCTATGGGAATGAAATCCTGATTAAGGTTGTTTGTGATGGCTGTGATCTAAAGTAATCCTTGCAAAGAAACTTTATGGGCATTTTAAATTTCCTTTATTCTTTTTGGTATGCAATGCATAAGCTTTCACTGTAATGCCTTTACTGGTATTTTTTCGTGAATTTTGTTGAGGAGTTGTACATTCTGGTCAATGACTGGTCTTACCTTAGGAGCAGGGTATATGCACTCACCTCATTTTTGCTTCTTTACTGGTCTTAACATGCTCTACATATTTTTATGCAAATAATGGAGTAATTTTCTGCAACAGCTATATCTGTTGGGGAATTCATCAGTGGAATTGCTATCAGGTGCAGAGTATTCAAAATTGACTTCGGTACGAGTTTCCTTTGCATAACATCAATTATTCTCATATGATTTAGGTTCTGTATATGTGAGAAATTGAGGACCAGGCCTGACATAAATTTCTTGATTCTGAGAACTATGCTAACTATTGGTGGAGGTAGTTACTATGGGATCTCTCATTTTGTTTGCTGTGTTTTGGCAAAGATATGTTCAGGTCAGATCTGTAATTGCTGAACTAAGGGAACGATTCCAGTCACATTCAATGAAGTCATATAGGTCTCGGTTTCAGAGGTATTGTAGAATTTTTTATGGTTTCTCAAGTCAAGAAAGCATAAATTGAAAACTTGCACTTTCTTGTGCAGAATTTATGACAAGTGCATAGACGATGGTGTTTCATCTTTCCTAGGAATGGAGCAATTGCCACACCTTCCACATTTGCAACAATGGCTTGGTCTTGCAGTTGCTGGCGCTGTAAATCTTGCACATATTGTAGAATCACCAGTTATTCGTACAGCTACTTCAATTGCTCCTCTTGGATGGAGTGGTGTTCCTGGTGAGAAGAATGGAGAACCATTAAAAGTTGATATCACAGGTTTTGGGTTGCATCTTTGCACCTTGGTTCATGCTCAAGTGAATGGTAGCTGGTACTATACTGTCTTTTCTTGCTTATTTCAATTTGCCTTTTGACTTTTTCCTGGTGCCAAGCATCAACTACAACTCCCATTTACTTTGTTTTAATAGTATATTTAAATCTTAATCTCCCTAACCAGATGTGCTTGTTGACATTGATTTTCTTAATATGACAATGCTCCAATAGGCGTCTTTGTGATTTCTTATCATTTTCAATGCTATATTAATTGTGAATGAACTGAATATTTCCGACAATTTGCATGTCCATTAGATAACTTGATGTACGGCGAAAAGTTGGTCATGATGCACTCATCAATGTTTAATGTTGTCCTTTCCATGTGGAAAGTTATCTTCCAGCATGCCTACCTTAATGTTTCTGAACACTTTTATAAGAAGTTACTAAAAACATTTTCTTATCCTTTTTAAATGTACCTTATATTTTGAACTTGATTTTACCTTAAGTCGTACATTTTTCCCATCCAGGTGTTCAACTAAAGTGGAATCATTTCCTTCGGCACCCAGCTACACTTCAAATTATGGACTGCAATCAGAACTACAGAAGATGAGGGTTATAGTTGGAGCTCCATTAAGACGACCGCCAAAGCATCTGATAGTGGCAGATCCCTTGTTGCCTGTTTTTCCTTCTATAGAATCAGATATTGTTAGTAATAATCGGGAGCATTTTTTAACGGAAGATAAAAGTATCCTCTGTCCAGAAGGTCTGAAAGATGTGTACATTTTCTGCACAAGTGATTTTGCTACTGTCTCAAAGGAGGTTCATGTCAGAACCCGTCGAGTGCGGTTGCTTGGCCTTGAGGTGATTAACCTTGTAGATGCGAACTTAAAAAATGAGGATCTTGGTTCTTATTAGTTTCTGCCTATGCATATTACATATCATCTGTTGTGCAGGGTGCTGGTAAAACTTCATTGTTTAAGGCAATTATGGGTCAATGCAAACAACCAACTATCACTAATTTTGACAACATGCACATAGAGACTGATGTTCAAGAAGGCATTGCTGGTGGCATTTGCTACTCCGATGCAATGGGTGTAAATTTGCAGGTACACTTTTTAATATATAAATCTCATTTGTATGCACTTATATGACTATAATAATGTGTAGTGTTGATCATCATGGGGTTGGCAGGGCAAGTGTCTTAGCTTATATGGTGCCATACAATATTTTAGAATTTTATCCTGAGTGCTTTGGATGTTTCTACACAGGAGCTGAATCCAGAGGCCTCACGCTTCAGGGATGAATTGTGGATGGGAATTCGTGATCTCAGTAGGAAGACAGATTTGGTTATTCTTGTGCATAACTTGTCCCATAAGATCCCACGGTCTAGTAATGCAAATTCTTCACAGCAAAAGCCGGTCCTGTCACACTTTTTAGATGAGGCTAAAGCCCTTGGAATTCCTTGGGTTCTTGCCATAACAAACAAATTTTCTGTCAGTGCTCACCAGCAAAGAGCAGCAATTGACTCTGTTTTGCAGGCATACCATGCTTCTCCAAGTACCACAGAAGTTGTCAATTCCTGCCCTTATGTTATACCGAGTGCTGCTGCAAGTGCTTCCTTGTCATGGATTGCAACTGGTGGAGATTCTGAAGTAAGGATAGCTGCTCAAAAGCTTATGTTTGGACCAATTAATCTTTTCCGAAGGCCATTTCAGAAGAAAGACACAATTTTTACCATTGAGGGTGTTAATTCACTTTGTCAACTCGTTCACCGCGTGTTGCGCAGTCATGAAGAAGCCTCTTTGGAGGTACAAAAATCCAATCCTATGTTATCCTGTATGCCATTCTTGTTTTTCCTTGTGTCCATATGTGAAGCACGTAAAAGGAGGCCCAGTTACTGAAGAATACTCATGAATTGTCATTGAGGAAATGCCTCACATTCATTTTGCTGGCACACTAAGGATATACATTGAGCCAATTTACTATATGTCCATGTTTTAATTGAATTTTTTGTGCAGTACAAGGTGTGGCTAGCTCCTAACATTCTTGTCTGGGGTTTCTACCATCTTATGCGCCGCAGAATGGTTCATTGGTCCATGATTACGTTGCTTAGCTATAATGTGTCGACTATTCTTGAATGAGCTTGAAAAATAGATGATGACTGGTTCTCAAAAATGGATGAATTGGAGATTCTGGTTCTCTTTTTTTTTTTTCATTGACATGATTATTTCTTAATGTAGACATTATTATTTTATTTCATTCAAGGAACTTGCTAAGGATAGGCTTTCGGTGGAGCTAGCTCGAGAACATGCATTGGCATTGGCAGGGAGTCGAGACCCGAAAGGGAAAGCATCTTCAACCACAGCTGCAACCGTGGGTGCGTCTATTGGGGCTGGTCTTGGCATTATTTTGGCCGTTGTGATGGGTGCAGCCTCTGCTTTGCGGAAGCCCTGAATGTATATCATTAGTTATTACCCCTTGCCGTCTCTTTTGGTAAATTTAGGTACTAATAGAGCAATTAACAGGTCATTTGTTTATCTGATTAATGTAAACAAATTTAATTAACTTTTAAATATTTTTAATTATGCCTACGTTCAAGGTGCTGAGTATCGTTAATATGTGATACAAGTGCCATGTATAGTTAATAGCAAAAGGAATATGCCGTCATTCCTCTTTCAGGAAGCAATAAGGTTTTGTCGACTGTTTGCCTCATTATGGGACGCAAGTATGTATTTACCTTTTTCTTAGTTTATGTCTTAACATGTACTAATTGGTAAGAATACTACCATTCACTAACTCTTCCCCGAGCCACCCCTCTAAAACGTCGACATGGTGAAAGCCACTGGAAGTTGATCCAGACACAACATCCTCTTAAAACAAATGGAACCAAGTAATTTAGATACTAGAAAGCCATGCTTACATTGAGAGAAGAAAGACAAGATATTTATATTGTACTGAATATAATTGTTAAGTTATCAATTTGCATTTATTTTGTACTTAAATTTTTTTAATGTGTTGAAATTATTATTCAGCAGATGATTTTCAACATCTTAGAGATGAAATTAAAGCAAAAAGATAAAAATGACCCATATATCATCAAAAAGAAATGTGCCAATTTTGTTAATCGGTTAACAATGACCCATATATCATCATGTTGCCTCGGAGTCTTCAGTAAATCCATAATGAAATCCATTGTAATCATTTCCCATTTTCACTCCGAAATAGGTAATAACTGTAACTTCCTAATTGAAGTTTGATGCTCTACCTTAACTTGTTGGCATGTCAAACATTTAGCAACATACTTAGCCACTTGTTTCTTCATCCCTGGCCACCAAAAATGTTGTTTCATAGTACTGTACTTCTTGGTGATACCAGGATGCATAACATAAGCTATAATATAAGCTTCTTCCAAAATTTCTTTCTTCAAATCATCAATATCAAGTACATATAGTCTCTGCTTCAACTATAATGTGCTATCTCTCAACTCAAACTCAACATTCGAGTTATGTTTCAACTTCTCAAATAACTTCCTTAATTCTAGATCCTTGCTTTGAACTTTCCTGATCCTTTCATGCAATACTGATCTAAGCTTCAACATAGCTAACAATGCTTCATTCTGCCTCAAACTTAGCTTAACATTTAATGCTCTTAGTTAAACTAGGCTTGATAACTTGGGTGTTTGACTTGGTGCTATACTACTATTAGATTTCCTACTGAATGCATCAGCTAAAATATTAACCTTACCTAAATGGTATTCAATTGTACAATCATAATCCTTAAGTAATTCAATCCACCTCCTTTGTCTCATATTAAGCTCCTTCTGATTCAACAAATATTTCAAAATTCTATGATCTATAAATATCTGAAATGTTTCACCATATAAATAATGTCTCTAAATCTTCAAAGTAAATACCACTACAACAAGTTCTAAATTATGAACTGAATAGTTGAATTTATGAGACCTTAACTATCTCGATGTATATGCAATCACTCTCCCATACTATATCAGAACATATCTTAATCCCTGGTGTGAACAATCACTATACACAATATATCCTCCAGATCTAGATGGAATAGCTAACATTGGTGTCGTAGTTTATTGATATTTTAATTCCTCAAAACTCTTTTGGCATTCATTAGTTCATTAGAAATGTACATTCTTCTTTAGAAGCTTTGTCAAAGGGGTTGAGATTAATGAAAACCTCTCTATAAACCTCCTGTAATAACTTGCTAGCCCAAGAAAACTCTAAATCTCAAATACATTTCTAGGGGCTTCCCACTTCATCACTACCTCAACTTTCTTTGGGCCTACTTATATGTTGTGTCTAAATACTATATGACTCAAGAACATCACTTGATCAAGCCAAAATTCACACTTACTAAACTTGGCATACAATTGCTTCTCTTTCTTTATCTGTAAGACTAACCTCAAATTCTTATAATGTCCCTCTCTACTCTTCGAGTATACCAAAATATCATCTATGAATACAATCATAAAGTGATTTAAGTAAGGATAAAATATCTTATTCATTAATGTCATAAGGGCTATCGGAGCATTTGTCAACCTAAAAGGCATCACCAAAAATTCAAAGTGCCTATATCTGGTTCTGAATGCATTCTTTGGTACATCAGCTTCTACTATTTTTAACTGGTAATACTCTAACCTTAAATCCAGTTTAGTAAACACCTTAGCCCCCTTTAACTGATCAAGTAAATCATCTATTCTTGGTAAGGGATATTTATTCTTCACCGTCACTTGATTCAGTTGTTTATAATCAATGTATAATCTCAAAGTCTCATCTTTCTTCTTCATAAACAACATTGGAGCTCCCCAAGGTGACACACTAGGCCTAATAAAACCCTTATTCAACAACTCCTACAATTGAGTCTTAAGTTCCTTAAGTTCCACAGGTATCATCCTATACAGAGGAATATATATAAGAGTAGTACTTAGAATAAGGTCAATAGTGCACTATGCTTCCCTATCTGGGGGTAATCCCGATAATTCAATAGGAAACACATATAGGAAATCCTTAATAATAGGAATATCCTGTACTGTTTGCTCAATTCAAGTATCAGTCACCTGAGCTAGATAAGCCCCACATCCACTTTGAATCAACCTAAAAGCATTCATTGATGAAATCAATCTAGCTGGCACTGCTTGACTAATACCTCGAAATATTACTCTTGGTTGATTAGGAGGTTCAAGAATGACTTCTTTAATATAACAATTCATTATAACCCTATAAGTAGTAAGCCAATCCATACCTAAGATGAGATCTATCTCTTTTAATTGTAGTACTATCAAATCAACTTTCAACTTAGCCTGGTCAACCCGAATAATATACCCTTTACACACTTCTCCAATCACTGTAGTACTACCTATTGGTGTACTCACCTCTATGTCACATTTCAACATCTCTCACACACAATGCAGTTTAGATGCCAAATATGGTGTGATAAATGAATGCGTAGATCCTAGATCTAACAATGCAAATGCCTCAGATTGAAAGACATATAACACACTTGCAACAACATGTAGACAATTATGTGCCTCTTGTCTCATAATAGCAAAGATCCTGGCCTAGGACTATGGTTGGTTACTCTGCACCTTAGTCCTAACATTAGGACTTGCTGAACTTGTTTTACCCCTACCTATGCCTCTTTGTCTTGCTCTACTAGCTTTACTTTTCTGGACAGTCGTCTCAGTTATTGATCCTCTTCTCACTCCAGACTGTGCTCCCAAAATAATGGGACATTCTCTAATCTGATGCTCAAAAGAGCTGTAACGCAAGCAATCTCCCGATATCTTCCAATATTCTCCACCATATTTCTTTCCATAATGCTCACATCTAGGCATCTATTGTGTTTGTCCTCTAAATTCTTGACCTCTACCATTACCAACATGAACAAAAATGCCTCTCGGTCTAAACCTTGTCTATCTCAATCTATTCTGTGATCGGAATGATCTATTCTGACATTTACTGAATCTCCTACCAGAATCAACTTAAGACTCACTATGCCTCTTAATTCTGAACTCCTGCCTATACTCTCTTTGTCCATCCTTCAGTAACTGTTCAATTCGGATTGAAGTACCTCGCAGCTCAGTAAAACTACTCAGATTGGTAATAGTCAATCTTGTCCTAATCTCTATATTTAGTTCATCCTCAAACCGCCTACATTTATCCTCCTTAGTCAGAATCAAAGCAGTACCATACCATATTAATTCATTAAACCGCACCTCATATTCGACTACAGTGAGATTTCCCTATTTTAGATCAAGAAACTCTTTCATCTTTCTATATAAGTAGATATTTGGCATATAGTTCTCCTTAAAGACCTTTAGAAGGTCTTCCCATGTCAGTCTACATGGTTGAGTGGAATTGCTAGGAATAGTCTTCCACCACTGATAAACCAGACCTTGAAGTAACGAAATTGCATAGTCAATCTATTCTCTCAAGCCAACCTTTTGCTTCAGTAGGGTCTATACTTTCATAGAAGTCTACAACCCCCACTTCCTAAATTTATCATACCTCCTTTCTCTCCTCTCAGGACTCCTTTGAGACATTTGGTCAGACTGGGGTACTGGAAACTCTTTATTAGCTCCTATAGACTCAAGGTCAGTTAATTCTGCGACTCGATCTCTTATAGCAGATGACCTAAAACAAACAATAAGTGTGATCACTATACGTGTCTATGATCACTATACGTGTCTCTTACTTTATGTCAGGTTTAAATGCTTATATATGTCGCTATGGATGTCAAACCATGTTCTGGTATCAAAATTGTAACATACCACTTCCATAGAGTATATGCCCGAACATCTAGAGGACATTCGAGAACATACCCTATGAGAATGGCACGTTAGAACAATCACGTTAACTTATTATGGCATCACATATAACATAAGTATTCAAAATGATCAAATCTCCTCATTTCATTCAAAAAATAAACTTACTTATATTGTACCATTACAATTCATTTCCGTGTATTTACATTACATAACATTTTAGAGTTTACAACTCCATACAACATGTTTAACATGAAATGAGAAGCTAAACAAACATATCATAACTAGACTCCTCAGATATTAGCTGACAAGACCTTTGAGCCATATTTGTTCTCAAAATAACAATACAAGAATTTTACTTGGTTGCCTTAAAAGCTAGAACTCCTTTGTATTTGAAAATCAATGTTGCAATTTTGATGAGTTTGTGAACTTAATGAGTGAACTATTGTTGATGTACTCACTCCAGTCAGAACACAAATGTCAATTATATAACCAATTTCAAGAAGTTAAACACATTATCCAGTATCATATCCCATATCACATTTTGTTATATTTCAACAAGTACAAGTTTAACATGTATACAAACATTTCACAACACTATTTCAGAACAATCCATTAATTTATCTCAATCATTCATATGATTAATGTAAAGTTATATATATGCAAATACACATGTGACTCCATTTTCATTTTACTTTGTTATGACCGAGCGCCTATTTATTGCACAATATCCGTTGTGGATACGAGGCTCATTTCATTTACTATCCTGTATCTGTTGTGGATACCAAGCTCATTACTAACTAATCTTGTGGCTCTTTGTGCACAATTCCTGAGTTTAAAGCTCTATTTCACGTTGGTCACTCCAGTCATAACTCCTTTATTTGATCATGCATGTCATGTATTGGAATGCATCAATTCACATAATAGGATATCAATACTTTTTATTCAATGTGCTCATTTCATTCATCACATTCTTCAGATCTAAGTTTTGCATTTAACATTCAGTTGAGTACACATTCCATATTACATATACAATTTGAAAACACTTCCACATATAGTCCTAGGTATCAAACTCCTCAGACCAACAATGTCTGGAATCATAGCAATCATATAAGTCACAATTCAATAATTGAAAGTTAACTAAAAACAGTTCAATCATAGTGAGAAACATCTAGGTTAACTGTTGGGCCATGAATTCTTTTTATTTATCTTATTAAGTATGATTTGAATAAATTTTGTGGTCTTGCTAGATAAATCATTTTATTTAGAGTTTAATTATTATGTCAATGTTGGAGGATTTATGGCATAGATTGATGGAATTAATGTATTAATATTATAAGAATGTATCAAGGGCAAAATTGGCAATTCACTTAAGGTTAAAAGACAAAAGGCTTATATTGGAGGGGAAAAGGGACATTTTATGATTATTAAGAGTGTAGAAGAAGAAAAATTATGAGTGAGAAGAGAGAAAGAAGAAGAGTGTCGTGGAAGGAGAGGAAAAGAAGAGAAAAGCTAGGGTTTGTGGAGATCTTGAAGAGTTTGAAAATTTTGAAGCTTTAACAAGTAAGTTATGGTTTAAATTTCATGGGTATGGTTAAATAAAACTCAAATAAAGCTAAATATGCGTGGGAAGTTGTTGATGAATGATATAGGCAAATGTTTTCTTTTTGGGTTAATGATCAAAGATAGATCATGATGTATTTGTAAATGATATTACGTTGAAATGAAGTTGAAAATGAAGTAAAAGAGATGGTTTAGGTTTAAGATGGGTTATATGTGAAATGTGGGAAGTAAAAAGATGGAAAATGTAGCAAACTAGGTTTTCATAGTAGGTTTCTATAAAAGTTTGCCGTGGCGAACTTTCTGGGTTTCGCCACAACGAAGTCAACTTTCTTACACAAAGCATGCTTTGGTATTTTAGGCATATCTTTTTGTGTAGTTATCCAAATGGGATGATTTTTAATTTAGAGTAAACTAGAGATATAGGACTAAATGGAGTTCTAATTTGGTCTTTAAAGATTTCAATTTTTGAATGGAAGTTGAATAGAGAATGTTGTTTTAGTATAAGAACAGCCCAAAAATGTTTGGGCTATAACTTTTAGAGTACTAAACCAAATTGAATGATTTTAGCGTCATTTGAAGCTTAAGACAATGGGGAACATTTTTCTAAATGAAACTGTTATCAAATTTTGTTATTTACTTGATCATAATGATCATGAAAATTGACCCAAAGGTTTGGATTTATGAAAGGGTTTTGGTTCATGAAGCTTAGGAAATGCATAGGTTTAAGTACTCTAAAATCATTTTAGTGAATGTATTTTCTTAGGGTTTTCAAACTAGAATTCCCATTGAATTGGGATTTTGTTATTGTTAAAGGAGATCAAGAAGGAGATCAAGAGAGGCAAGAGGAGCAAGAGGAAAGACATCCTTAGGCCAATTTCTTAAGCAAGGATTTCAAGGTGGGTTACAATTTTATAATTAAGTAATAAGCTACTAATGTTTTCTTTCAAATGATGGAAATAAATTATTTCAACTATTTTATGAATGCACATTATAACTCTTTGAATGCTTTGAAAAAGTGCTAAGTGTTTGGTATGAGCATATTTTGTTGAGGAATTATGAAAAGAATGTGAAAATGATTTTTGAAAAGATATTATATTTGTAAAATCAAGTTTTGAAAATGTGCCAGTTTGGGCAACAAGTTTACAAGTTTTGAGATTCATGTTATGTGGGTTTGGTTTGGTTGGTTTGGTCCATTCTATATGTCAAGTGTACTTCAACTAAAGGCTTCTCCGGCCTGCTCGCTAGTGACATAGAGCTCCTTCATGGACTCTCTCATATTTACGACTACACGAAACCACTATGTGAGATTGTGTTAGTTCGTTCTGTTCATGACTACACAGGACTATTATATAGGAATGTGTAAGTTCGTTTTGATTATGGACCTTCCAAACCATTTTGATGTGCTTATATGCTCATGATATGTTGACAAGATTGATGCATACTTGATTTGCATTATTAAGAATTTAGTCGAGAATTTGAGAAATATGTGCTTTGTAATTAAATGTGAGTTTTTTTATAATGGAAATAAGTATTTCAATGGTTTTGCTTGTTACTAGTTATAAAATTATTACTCACAAGCTTTAAGCTCACCCCCGCCCATTCTGTCCCATCCTCAGGTGAGGAGCAAGAGATTGAATAATCAAAAGTCAAGGCATCACTCCGACTAGGCTTATTTTTGCTTTTGAAGTTAGTTTTTATAAAACAAGGCTTTAGTCGCATTTTGAGAAATCTTAATTTTTGTAAACTATGTGTTTTTGGATCATGTTGTAATGTGGCTTGAAATGCCCATTAAAGCTTTGTAAAACTCTTCTTTTAGATATTAATGAAATATGGTTGATGTTGCTTTTAGCTTTCAAACATTTCACATTACAATCGATTTACAATGAGATTAAGAATTTGGAAAGTTGCTTGTGTTTATGTGTATTTTGTCCTTGGGATTGAATAAATGAGGGTGGTTGAAAGAATTTAAGTATGCATTAAATAAGGTAGGTTATGAAGGGTTTTGGGTTCTGTTTCAATGGGTTTCACCACGGCGAAGTTAAGAGTTCGCCACGGTGTATTCGACCTAAAGATGTTTTATCTTCATGCGGCGACTTCACCGCAGTGAAGATAATTTCCAAAGTTTATCGTGGTGAAGTACAATCATTTGTTGCGGCATAATCAACCCGAAGGGAACATGAGAGATTTCTCCCATATGTTTGCCAAGGTGAAACAATAGTTCACCGTTGCGAACTTGCCTTGCTTTCGAAGGGTTTGAGCTTCAAATCCCAAGTCTTCCTCCACGCTTACTGTAACATCCCACCCTCAATTAGAAGGGTAGAATAGTAAATTGGCATAGGATGTGCTAGATTGGAATTTTATAGGACTGCTCATGCATAATAGGGTTGCTGCATAGTCACAATTGTGCACAGGAACTTACTGCGCATGCATACATGA
>JANZLD010000004.1:35875170-35885509 GCA_026413575.1 Erythroxylum carthagenense | reverse complement strand
TTTTATTATATGAGATATAATGGGCCGAAACTTATTGGGCTTTAATGGGATTAGGTTTTCTCTATAAATAGAGAAACGTAGGTCTCATAAGGGTTAAGCCACATCATTGTGATACGAAACCCTAGCTACCATCCGAGAGAAAAAAAATTGTGCAGCATTCGGAAAGAGTTTCAGGACGTGCTAGCACACGATAGCCGCAGCCCAGATCGTGCATACTTGTGTGGATTATGGTAGAGGACATTCGCGTGTAGCAGTGTCCACGAATCCGAAAAAGCAACCACCAATCTATGAAAAAGTTATTTTTGCACATCCTATATGTTTTCGGTTATACATCATATTGTGTTATGGTCTTTTTCGCAGTGTATTGTGAATACTTGGGCCATAAGCGATCCAACAATTTTACACTCAACTTTCAAGGCCACCTTGCTCAATTATTCTCATCAAGTAGTTAAGGTAATTAGGTAATACTTCCTTCTAGAAAGTTGTCCCTCTTTTTCTTAGGTTTCCAATGATACCAAGTTCATCCAATTTGGTTTAGTATACTAAAATTTATACTTAAAAGATTTCAGGCTGATCTTGAGCTTCATCAAAATTCTTATCTCAACTTCCAATCAAATTATGAAATTCTTAGATGCAGAATTAGAATTTAATATCTTCAGACAATTTATAGCCTTATGTCTCTAGTTTACTTCAAATTAAAAATCACTTCATTCGGATAACTGCAGAGAAATTTATGCCTAAAATACCAAAGTATACTTAAGTTATCAGGAAACTTCGCCGCGGCGAACTTTCCAGATAGCATAATTCTTCAAGTTTTTCATAAAAGTTTGCCGCGGCGAACTTTTACAGAAATCAATTCCTTTGAGCTCACCGCAACAAACTTTATGGTGTTTAAAACATCTTCTTCCTCTCATTCTTTTCCCAGATTTTCTCACTTCCCTCTTATTCAATGGACACATAACACAATAAAATCAATTCTTCTCCTTCCATTTCAGATCATCACAAATCAAACAAATCAAATCTATATTCAAACAATAAAAACCAATGCATGCACTTAAAATCATTTTCATCTTTCTCTCGCTACTGTATCTTCATCCTTATTACATTTGATCAATACAATCACTTCATTAACTCATCTCAGTGTTAGAACCTCACTAAATTCATTTTCCCTATCCTTGCATTCATTTCAGATCACCTCAAAACCATGCATGCATGTATATATTTCCAACATAAAACGTCATCTAACTCATGCATGAATTTATTTCCAACACTAACATATCATCCGAAATATCCATAGAACTTAGAAACTTAAAACTTCACTTACCTTGTTTCTCCAGCAAAATCCCAGCTTTGATAGTGAAGAACAGGTTTTCGGTGAGGACAAGGCAAAACTGAAAGAGCTACAATGTTTTGGCCTTACACACTTGTGATACGTGCTTTAGTAACCAATTGATACTTGGCCCCATTGCATGTGGGCCATTTGTCATTTATATAAAAGTGTTACATGGCAAACTACCATTGGTCCATATTTCTTATTCTCCTAAAATACCCCTAAAATTTCCAGAAAAATTCCTAAAATTTTCAAAAATTCCAAAGTAATACCAATAATCTCCAAATAAATTTTCATCACTAATAAACCACAATTCTCATCTTAATCGAAAATTTCAAAACCAATTGCACCCGGAAATGTCAATGAATACATGCACAATGTATTTGTACATGTTGAAATACAGTGCATCAAAATTCCTCAATTTTTTCTAACCCCTAACATTGGGTGTTACATTGCAGCACACGTATCATTCACTTCCTTACAGGGTTGTGCTATGATCAAGGACTTTGTAATTAATGGTTCCTTTGCTAAATTAGAGGTAGCATAGATTAATTATAGGAGCAATTGGTTCTTACACATTATGTATATATATCTTGTAAACTATCAGTATATTGATGAGATTGATTCTCCATTTCACTATTCTATTGTTGTGGTATCAGAGCAGGAATCAGTTATGTCCTCAAAAACCCAATCATCTAAAATCTCTTCCCTGTCACCTTCTTCGCCTATACCAACCAATCCGTCCACCTTGCCATATGCACAATTTAGCTTTGCCATTAAATTGAAACCCACCAATTATCTAATATGGAAAACCCAATTTAATCCAATCTTGAAAGGTTATGATCTCACGTCCCATATCAACGGAACAAGTGCCCCAATAGCAACAATCATTGATCAGGAAACTAAAACCATTATTCCCAATCTTAAGTATCAGAATTGGGTTTATCAAGATCAACTACTAGTTGGTTGGATACTTTCCTCCCTTACAGAGGAGGTCTTTCCTTACATAGTCAATCAGGAATCAACCCATAAAGTCTGGGAAGCTCTTAAAGAAGCTCTTGGTGCTCAATCTAGCGTTAGGCAAGTCCAAACATGCAATTGTAGAACTTGTCTTCTGAAGACAAACCAATGTCACAATTTCTAAAAGAGGCCAAGAATATCAAAGATCAACTTGCTCAAGCAGGAATGCCAATCAGAAATGCTGAATTTAATGCAAACATTTTCAGATTGCTTCCATCGAATAATCACCCTATTCTTGCTGGAATTTCATCGAGAAAACATGAAGTGAGTTTTTCTGAATTATCTAGAATGCTTATTTCACATGAGATTTTGTTGCAGAGTTCAAGAAAACCTGCCTTAATGGTTGCTAATATGGCTGGCCGTGAATCATCCCAGTCTAAAAACAACAATTATGGTAAGAACAATAACTATAGACACAATAACAACAACAAGGGAAACTTCAACAATGGCAAATCTAACAAGAGATGGTTCGCTACCCCTTGTCAAATTTGCAACTTGAATAATCACTACAAGAAAACAAGGCCTTTGGTGATGTTTTTAAAATGTCACAGAATGTCCAAAAATGTCGCAGAATACAATTTGTGACGTTTTAAAATACGTCATAAAAAATGTTGTAGAATGTGGTGCAGGCAAAAGGTTTCTGCGATGTTTTATGTAAAATGTCACGGAAAATACTGACATTCTGCGATGTTTAAAAAAACGCCATTGAAACTTTTAACTTTCTATGATGTTTTAAGAAAACGTATTATAACTATTCCATGACATTTTTTAGAAACGTCGCAAAAACTCACCAATCTGTGACATATAAAAAACGTCGCAGAATGTTAAAGAATTTGTGACGTTTTCATTCTGCGACGCTTTTAAACGTCATGGATTGTAATAGAAAATGTCACAAATACATTTAATTTCTTTTTTCATTTTCTGAAAAACTTTAATTTAATAATTTTTCAAATTTCCAAAAATAATTTTAATTTAATAATTTTTCAATTTTAGTTATTATTTTTCTTTTTTCATATTTTTGAAAATAATTTTAATTTAATAATTTTTCAATTTTAATAATTATTTTTTCTTTTATTGTGTTTCAATTTTTTGAAAATAATTTTAATTTAATTATTTTTCTATTTTAATAATTATTTTTTAAATAACAAAAAATTTAAATCTTATTTATTTAATAACTATTCAATATTATTTATGAATTTTATTTATTTAATAATTCTTCAATTTTTTAGTATATCATTATTTTGTAATAATTATTCATGTATAACATGAAATTAATATGAGCAGACAATTTATTATTTAATTGCAATTCCAAAAAATGTCATAATATAGTAATTAATATAAACAATAAGTCATAAGTGTTTAATATATCAATAAGAGTATATATCTAATCTAAATGAATATTATGTGTAGCACATAAAAGTTCCAAGACCTTTTTTTATTGTTCAACTTTGGTAGTTAATCGATCCTGCATTTGTTGAACTTTTTTTATTCAATTCATCTACTTGAGACTATAACCCCTGATTAATCTTCTTCAACTCCTTTAGTTCATCGCAAAGTCTCTTTCTGACCGAAGTCTTCTTTCGTGGTCGAGACTCAATTCTCTTGCCAACAACGTAATATAATCTAGTGCCCAAGACTTTGTCATACACTTCATCCACTGTTATCGGATGACCTTGTTCTATTGAATGTGTCAATTTCTTACACATTAATTCCTGAAAAAGTCAGAATTAATTACATACACAGTCTCATTTAAGAAATATTTGTAATGAGCTATGTACTCACCCATTTTTCTTTGCATTCAGTAGTTGTCTATTGACCTTTACTTTCAACATAATAAGTGTGATACCATAGCTTCATCCGATCACACTCATCTCTATCTTTGTCACTCTATTGTATAGAAATATATTAATAGTAATATTTATTATAAATTTTGGAATGTCAATCAAAGTAAAATATAATTAAAAAGATAATAACTCACAATCTCATGTCGTATCACTACAAAGGCCTTAGAGCCGGAGTTTGGTCAACATTTGACCTGACTCCTAGCCAATTTGACTTTTTGACTTTTTTTTCTAATCGTACAGATAACAAAATCTATTATAACATCTATAAATCACAATTGATAAATACTAAAATATAATCAGTTGTTAATAAAGTTGTGAAATTAAGTTTTGTGATCAAATTAGCTAATCTTTGTAGCTGATTGTTTCCAATATTCGCATAAATCCATTCACTTCGCCACTGTGACATTATGCGGCTTAACATCCTTTCCGTGCTTGGTAAAATGCTTTTTTTTTATGAAATCTTTGATCTTTAGACCTTAAAGAAAGAAACTTCTTCACAGTAACATGTACTTCATTGTCTGTCCTCATTCCCTTGATTTCCAACTTTTGGTATAAAAAGTTATAAATTACTTATCAAAGCTTTAGGCATATGGAAAACACGTACAAATTAGATAGTTTTATAATACTTACGTCTAACTTATTAAATACAATGTCCAACTCCTCATTAGTTATTTTTTCTTTTTTGTTCTTACAGATAAGAAGCTCGAGATACCACACTAATCTCATTCGATAATTTGGCAGACTGTATAGAGATGGTTGGTCGTCCTTTAGCGGGGGAGATCTCTATCTCCATTCTCTTACCTATCGCCTTATTAATCTTTGCCAATCCGTGTTCTTTTATGACACCCTTGTCTTTTTCGGATCAAATCAAACGACGTCGTTTTGTTCCTGAAGCAAAATAGCTTCAGTCAACCTTTCGCAACGTTTTCTCTAACAAAATGTCGCGGTTTCTATTTTGCGACATTTTGTTACTAAAACGTCGCAAAAGGTATGACAAATCCGTGACATTTTTATAAAATGTCACAGAAAATGGGATCTTTTTGTGACGTTTTTAAAAATATCACGAAAACTCTGAATAATTTGCGATGTTTTTTTTAAAACAATGCAAATTCTATTGATTTGTTGTAGTGAGTCATCAAGTTAATACCTGCCTAAAATGATTTGACATAAACTATAAGCCACCAACTACCAATCTTGCCATTTGTAGTTCATCTAGCAAAAACAATGATATCCAGATTCGGTAGCCAGTCAACACAGAACACCAGACTTGGCCACTTTGGGAATCTCAGAATATCAAGGGATCTAGTTGACTAATAGGGTTTAACAAACCTGACTTAAAACATCTATTCTTCATAAAGATAAGCAGTATGTTACGTAAGGCTAATAACAGTCACCTCAAACGTGCATGTTAAGCAAGCATGAGCCAATGTTAGACATTATCTTCCTGATAGCATCACTTGAGGATACTGAAAGGTAGTGACCTCACTCAATCATCTCACTCAATCACAACAACATTGTTTTTTATTTTGAAACTCAACTTATGCAAGGAGCTTATGAATACTTCAGTGAGCTTATAAGTAAACCTTCAAATGCGCACTCTCTGAAGCAATTTTTTAAGCAGATTCTAAAAACTTTATTTCATCAAAAGATGCAACCTAATCAGCCAGACCTATTTCACTGCAGGAAATCAAAGATACAATTACATCTCTCCATCATCACAAAGCCCATGGATTAAATGGCTTCAATGTTAAGTTTTTCAAGGAAACTTGGTCCCTCACTAGTAATATGGTTTCAAAAGATGTGATGAAATTCTTTAGTAAAGGTACACTTCTTAAAGCGATCAATAATATTTTTATCACTATTGTTCCAAAGAACTGTGAGTTAAATAGCTTTGTTGATTTTAGACCAAATCCTTACTACAATTCCTTGTATAAAATCATTTTCAAGCTTATAGCTCAAAGGCTCAAAGGAATTCTTCATAAGCACATTAGCCACACTCGAAGTGTATATATACCTGGTACAATAATTAATGATAATATTCTAATACTTCAAGAACTCATTACCAATTACTCAAAGAGGGAAAGCAAACCTAGTTTTTTTTAAATCAAAACTGAACTTAGGAAAGCATATGACAATGTTTATTGGAGCTTCATCACAAATATTTTATAGGCTATGGAATTTCCAAGTATTTTCATACGATGGATTGAACAATGTTTGATGATGTCTTCACATAATATCTTGGTGAATGAACAATCTACCAAGTTTTTTCAAAATAGCAAAGGGATTAGACAAGGAGATCCTTTATCTCCATACATCTTTGCCTTGGTTATGCAAACTCTCCATAAGATCACTGAGAACGTAGTGGCAAGGACAAAGGAATTCAAATATCACTCAAAGTGTGGCAAATTTAAACTAACCAATCTTTGTTTTGCAGATGGTTTGATTCTACTCTCAAAGTTGACGCCATCCCTATTTCCACCTTAATTGAAGCTCTGAAGATGTTCCAAAGAGTCTTAGGACTACAAATAAATTATTTCAAAAGCAATATATTTCTATCTAAGAGTGCCTCAGATCTTTAACAATTGATTTCAACCTTAACTAGTTTTCGATCATAAGAATTCTTAATGAAATACTTAGGCATCCCTATCTCTCCACATATATTGAAAGCAAGGGATTACATTGAACTACTTGATAGAACACAAGCAAGAATTTTAGCTTGGAGATCCATACATCTTTCGGGAATAGGGTGAATACAGCTTATTAACTTGATTCTCAACTTCATCAACATTTATTGGGCTGCCCACTTAGCTTTTCCAGGTTTAATCTTGAAAGCCATTGATAGTATATTTAGTAACTTCTTATAGACTAGAGACAAGGAGAAAAGCCATGAAACTATGGTGAAATGGAAAGAAATCTGCACATTTAGGAATCAAGGTACATTAAGGATTTGTTCCATTAAAACTATGAACTCAAT
The DNA here is from genome assembly GCA_026413575.1 of Erythroxylum carthagenense. Taxonomy (NCBI): domain Eukaryota; kingdom Viridiplantae; phylum Streptophyta; class Magnoliopsida; order Malpighiales; family Erythroxylaceae; genus Erythroxylum; species Erythroxylum carthagenense. The sequence goes on along the minus strand of JANZLD010000004.1, from coordinate 35,878,341 downwards.
CTCGCTCATAAAAAGGCTTTGGAGACTAATGGAGGACAAGCAATCTCTATGGTGCAAATGGATACGTAACTATTTCATCACAAACATAAGTATCTAGACATTAGGTTGTTCACACTTTCCCTCTAATACTCTTAAATCTATTCTAAAAACGAGGGACAAATACAAGACTAACTTCATTATGTTGATAGGTAATGGGAAGTTTGTTAATTTTTGGCATGATAATTAGCTTTATATGGGACTATGATTAATTCCAATGTATATGACTCCCTAAAGAGTTATATTCCCTTAGAAGCTTTGGTTGGCATAACAATACAATGCAAGGAAAAATTTTGGAACACAATATTATCCAACTCACTAGCTAATGAAATCTATAGAACTTAATACAATGTAGAAACTAACAGATATTTGGAGACACTTGTATGATGGTAAATACTCAGAATCCTTCTTGCAAGACGTTATTTTATAAATAAATTCCTAACCTATCATAGAACAAAGCCACCTATTCAAGTTATTGTCAACCTTGAGCAACATTCACTCTGTATATTACGATGAAACGCAGGTTAAGAACAGTTGATAGGATAGCCAAATACACACAACCCACCAACTAGTATTGTTTATGTAAAGAAGCGAAGGAAAGTAGTGAACATTTATTCTTCAAATGTCACTATATTGGAGATATATGGAGGAAGCAACACAACAAATGCATGTTAACTGCTAAAATTGATAATCTGGACACCATCCAAACTCAACAGTTGAACTATATAAATATCACTACTAGTAATTATTTTGGGATAGCCTTATCTTCGACAATCACAGCTATACGGGACATGGGACGAGAGGGATTTTAGAACCTTTTAAGACAAAAGTGCTCATCAGAAGCTGTCCTATAAACAATAAGTAAAATAGCTTAGGCTCCAAATCAGCTTACAAAAGTAGAAATTCCAACACAAGTAACACCTACTTTTGTCTATTAGATTGTGTAGATTTTTAACACTCTTTTATGAAGAGAGTGAGCACAAGAGAGGGAGAGAGATTCCGGAAGATATTTAGAGATGGCCCGTACCAAGCAAACTGCTCGTAATTTTATTAGAGGAAAGGCTCCAAGGAAGCAGCTCGTTACTAAGGTTGGCCTTTATGCACTGTTCGCACTCTAGGAGGTTGCTGAGGCTTATTTGGTGGGTTTCTATGAGGACACCAATCTCTGTGCAATTAATGGCAAGTGTATCACAATCATATCAAAGCATATCCATTTGACAAGGCACATCTAGGGCGAGCGTGCTTAAGCTTGTTAATTTTCTTTTGGACATATTTTGTTATTTTGTCCAGTGAAGTTCATACTTAACTGTTACTAAGATAAGATGACAAGTTGTTGTATATGTTGGAAACACCTTTGAGTTGCCTTTAGGGCTTGATAAATTTAATTTTTTCCCCAAAAAAAATTAGTTTCATTAATAAGTTACTAACAAAATCTTTATTTTTGATGACCTATAGGTATCCTCGTGAAAAAATAATGGCCAACTAAGCATACCTTTAACCTAATATAATTATATATCATGAACAACAAAGATATGTTCAGTCGAATTAATAAATTACTAACGGAACAAATATTTTGAACTTAGTTGTTAAAGTTATAAAATATTGGTCACTTAATTGAAAATTTTAAAAACTTGGGTACTAAATTAAAAAAAAGCTTAAAAAGTTGAATACCTTATAATTGATGTGCCTTAAGCAAATGTCAATTTTATTATTTATTATTCAATTTATTCATTTATTAAATTAGTTGTTTGTCTTTATTATAATTGACACTTAAATGTATTTCATATATTACGTTTAATATTTCAATAAGATGGAGCTAGAATAACGTAGTATATTCTTAAAAGTTATGTTGCTAGATGACTTATATGTATTAATCTTATTATGTTCATGAAATTCAATTGTAATAACACAATCAAACACCGGCCTATAATTAATATACAAATTGAAATTTATCATGAATATATCAATATCTTGAATTTTTTAGATTTGCTTCTCGATCCGTAGCTAAATCATAAAAAGATAAAGTCAGCCAATCAACTTGTCACCCTTATGTCTTGATCTTGAATAATATATTTTATTTTCAACAAAAAATTTTTCAATTTTAGTTAGATGTACAAAAAAGCATTAATAAATTATAAGAATTTTCTATTTATTTTAAGGTATCATACATTTAAAATTTTAAGCAATTTTTATTTTACAATTCTAGTCAAAATTACCAATTTTGATAATCAAATATACAAACTTTTAATTTATTATAAAAACTAAATTAGATTTTTTTAAAAAGAGAATTTCTTTTTCGTGAATAAAGGACTATAATTTGGAAACTAAAACACAGAAAAATCAAAAGTTCAAATCCAGTGAATTAAATACTAAATTAATCACGACCACGGCTGCAAGGACTTCCAACGTAAGGAGTCTTTTGCCTTCTGTTTTTCGTGCTGTGTCAGAAAGGACTCGTATCCCAACACAATGAAAAGCCTGCAATAACTTCCAACGTAAGGAGTATTTGCCTTCTCTTTTTCCTGATGTGACTCAAAAGGGACTTTTATCTAAATGCGTGTAACATTCAAATCATTTTATAATTTAATATTTTACAAACAAAAAGCATACAGTAAAAAGCATCGTAAAAAGCTTCTTAAAATGTTTTTAATATATTAATAATTATTTTTTTCTCAGATTGTTGATTTGTAAAGGACTATGCTTACATGGCGATCACATATCACCTGCAAGGCTGTAGCTATAAAGTGTTTTTTTTTTTTTGGGTTGAAAAACAAACTATGAAAAAACTGGACGTCTAATTTTCGATTTTGTTTTTAATTTTAAACCGTTATTAGTGAAAACACAGATAAGGACGTATGAAGAAAGAGGACAAGGACGTATGAAACATTAATTACATGCCTTTTGTTCGACTGCTTGTACACCTTCAAGTTCGAGTTTAATTTATAATTTATATTAAGAAATTATTTGAAAACAAAAAAATTATTTCGTAAAAAATTTATTACATAAGTCAAGATTAATTATAAATTACAAATTTCTTACTAATAAAATTTTATAATGAATAAAATGTCATTAAAAAGTTTTAACTACTGATTTTATTGTTTTATTGAATTATAATTTTTTATTTCAATAAAATAT
>JANZLD010000004.1:35840367-35856129 GCA_026413575.1 Erythroxylum carthagenense | reverse complement strand
AATTATATTTCAATTAATTAATGAGATTTTATGTTGATTAATTATTTTAATTAATTAATTAATTACATTTTGTAATTGTTTTAATTAATTAATTAATTAGCTTTTATCTTAATTAATTAAAGTTATTAATTAATTATATTATATATTTTTAATTAAATCTATTTTAATTAGTTACATTTTAATTGTATTTAATTAAAAATATTTAATTCAAAATTTAAAAAAATAATGTCGGTAGGAATCAAATCCATTCCTCCCATATATGAAGGGTATGGACCATTACCTTAAACTTGGGTATGGAAAAACTATTCAATTAATTATAATAATCAACCAACCACTACCTTTCATTCCATTCTCATTGATTTGTTATCATACCCCTTAACCAAGCATCTCCTGAGAATTTTTTAATAAATAAAAATAAAAATAAAAATAAAATAAACATCTTATCTAAAAATATAAATTTATTAAATACTTTTTAATTAAAATTTTATAAAATAATTCAATTGACCATCAATTTATCAACATAAAAATAATTAATTTTATGAATTATCTATCATAAATAAACTTAATTTATGGAGTGATTTATGCTAATTAAATTAACGATATATTATGTCTACAATAAATTAAATATTTTGATATTTAATTAATTTTTTAAATATTTTTAATTAGTAAAATTTCTGAAAACTTACCTTGCAAGTTGCAACATTCGTTAGCCATACATACCTTAACGTGGTTGTTTGAAGGCATTTCTTAGACCTCCATCGCGAAAGGTTGAGGAAAACCACCCAATAAGAATCGTACCGTGATGAACCCATGTGACTGGTATGTAACCGGAACTACCTATTCACTGCAAGAAAACAATCATTATCCATTATGCTGTGCCTGCTCGTGTTGCTTTCAGTGAAAGGACCTGCGACGCTTCCGATCCGACTTCACGGCGTCGGTCAAGCCAGTACAAAACTTTTGACCCAAAACACATTCTAGATCCCACACATATCAATAGTTGTGCCAACAAGAAACTTTTAAAGGGGGAAAAAAAGAAACCCAAGTAAACTTTACCAGGAATATCAATCCAGTGCTGGGTGTTAAATCTTTGAGAAAGAAAGAGAAGAAGGTTAATAGTTAGTAAAGCAAATGGGAACTGGAATACAATTGAGTCAAGCAGCGAAACAAGCTGAGAAGCTGAAAGAAAATGGAAATTTGTACTTTGGGAAGGACCGATTTGGAGCTGCTATTGATGCTTATACTGAGGTATTTTTCTTCCTCTTTCTTGAAATTTTGATTCTTTTAAAGTTTTTTAGGAAAAATATCGATGGATTGTTTCTCCTTTCGCGTGAAGTTAATTGATTTTGAAATGTTTTATTTGGGGTTGGTAAAATTGAAGGCAATTACGCTGTGCCCTAATGTGGCTGTGTATTGGACGAATCGGGCTCTTTGTCATCGGAAACGCAAGTATGTACCGAGTATTTTCCCTTTATCCTGTTTTTTTATAATATATTTTCTTGGATTTTCTTTTTCAATTCTTTAGACGTTGTGGTTTACTGCAGTAATTGGGGGAAAGTCGAAGAGGATTGTTGCAAAGCCATCCAGCTTGACCCCAAATCCGTTAAGGTTATTATCTCTATTGTTTTGCTTGAAATGGATTAGGGTTTACAGATAAACCGTACTTTTTCTCATATGGTGCTTTCGGAATTTTCTTTTTTTTGGGATTATCCATGATGGCTGTTGTGATTTTGGTCTTATTCTTACATTTTCCAAGATCCTATGTATGGTATGCACCCACATAGATAGACGCACTTGCACCGGTTGTGGTAGTTTTAAACTCTGTCCACCATTAGTTCCTGAGGTGTGCTTTGGAAATCTTAAAATCAGGATGTTTATCAGATGATTTGTTCATTGTTGCTGATTTTGTTACGTTTGTTTCACTTTGTGCGCCTACAATGTTCACTACAATGTTAAGTTTCTGTTGTCATTCTCATCAGGTCACTGGTAGCTTTTCATGGCCAGATCATTTCTTCTTCTTCTTGTTATTTTGGGCTTATCTTTCTGCCGTGGTTTGACAAGAACAGTGAAGTTCAGTTCAATTTTTTGTTTGATTATTTAATGAATGTACTTTAGTATGATTAAGTTGGCAAATTACATGTATTTGTAAGCACTTGAAGATGTGGAGCAATGCTTTTTCTCTTTCTCGGTCAAATGAATTTCATACTTGGTTCAATTATAACAGGCCCACTATATGTTAGGACTTGCACTACTGCAGAAGCAGGAGTACGCCAATGGAGTAAAGGAATTGCAAAAGGTAGTGACTTGTTTTCAGGTCATTCTTGAAATACAATCTTAGTGCAGGGTAACTATTTTTCTCCCTTTTGAATATCCTTCTATTGTATCCTTATTGGATAACAACCTGCTTCGCTGCCCAGAAGCAAGTTCTGGTTAGCTTCATAGACTTGAGTTGTACAATCTACTGTTTTGCACAAAAAGGGAATGAAAGATATTCTCCTTCTTCGACTTTCCTAGTTTTGAATTTTGTTCACCTTTTTTTTTTCATGTCTTCCTCACATTTTTCAGTTTGCCTTCATCCCACTTAAAAAGAGGAATCATGGATCTGGCAGATCTTACTTCAAGCAGTCTTGTCTTTTTCAATGCCATTACTTTTTAAACTCCTTGTTTAGCTGGCAACTTACTGTCCATTTCTAAAATTACATTTGCTGCATGGCTCTTATTTCTGCTAGTCCATTTATTTTAGTGCCTTTTCATATTCTTAATTTGTTTTGTCTGCATGAAGTACTTTTGTTTGGTCTGATTTGGTAATAACTTACCTGCTAATGTTTGCATTTTTTATTATTACCTTTTAAATAGGGGGGTGATATTGTCACTGAAATGTAGCAAGTTTAAACATTGGACTAAGTGATGCACAATTTTCGCAAAGAGTTGGAAAGTGTTCTGAGCAAATTGAACTTAAAGTTTCTTTTAGAGAGGTTGGAACCAGATTTAGCAGCCACTCTGCTTATCATATTCAGAGCAACTGAAAAGAACACCAAATGGAAAAGGAACCAAAGAAAACTTTTGAAATAAGGAACTAGATGTCGAGACCAAAGAATTTGACCAGATGTTATTCATTGACATGATGCCTTGTTTATGTTGTTATCAACCTAACTTTTGATTAGGTCACCTGGTATACTAATGCATCCAAGTTGACTGTTTCTGAGGCAAAGTTGAGGAGCAATAACTTTTAAGTGGAACATAATTATTGCTGATATTATTTCAAGCTTCTGAATTCCTGTACTATTCATGTATTTGATATTTCTTGTTGGCTTTTGAATGCTTTGGCTAGTTTATGGGGTGTCTAAACAATATGTATGATCAGGATCAACATGTTTCTGCTATTGGCTTGCATGAGTTAGACTGTAGTGGCTTTTGCTACCAAGATAGAATAGGTTAAGGGGTTGACATTAGTATGCATGCATTCTAAGGAAGATTTAGCTCGTATGTTACGGTTGCACTGGGACCAGAATTATTTGTGATCCTTACAATTGAAATTAATGGCCCAATACGTTAGACTGTTTAAACAGTGATCAATTAGAGATAAACTTAGTTACAAATATGAACAAGAGACAAAGCTGTATAGTGGCAAGTGAATGTTTTAAGTAACACACATGCAGTTGTGCAGCTGAGGTGAATAGGAGTTTAACAGCATTAAATTTCAGCTTAGATGAGACAAAGAACCTCAGTACATTTGATGCAGTTGGATTGAAGTTTGTAAGTTTGGGACAAGGATTCTTTTTGGGTTTTATGTGCTTAGAACTTTTATCTTGTCCTCAGAATGGTGCAGTGAGAATGCACGTTCACTTTTAAGGCTCTTATTCTAAGTAAAACAACAATATGGTTATTGATTATGAGATTTGGAGATAAATAATTGGACATAACATAAGTGAGAAGGAACAAGAATCAGATTAAATGTATTTTTTAAGTTGGCATTGATATATTTTTGCATGGAGTTTCTATTGCAATTTAACTTGATTCAGCATATGCTAGTTAAGTGCTATAAGTACAGAATCAATTTTCTAATGCTAGGGTGCTTGTGAATGGCCTTAAACATTGGTCTTTGCTTTTTGAAAGTTAAAGTGCCAACCTGCGTCATTTTCAAGACAAAAATCTAGTAATAGCAACAAGTTTCCTTGTTATGGAATTTGAGAATAATCGACTGACACTGATGGAAACTGAACATACTGATATGAGAAGAAACATAATTCAGGTAATGATGATTTACCTGTTATTGAATTTAGCTGTTTCTTTCATTTTTTTTTGGTAACAGTTAACTGTATTTATTCATGCAAATTTAACTCTCTTGCATTATCGTATTCTTTTCATGTCAGTTTAATTTGGTTAATAACATACTAATCTCTCTTTTTTGTGGTGAAAGTGGATGATATCAATCCTAGATATTGCCTTTGGTTATCTGTCTCTTAACAGTATATGATAATTTCCCTATTACAGGCTTTGGATCTTGGCAGGGGTGCAAACCCAAAGGGCTACATGGTTGAGGATATCTGGCAGGAAATTGCCAAAGCAAAATACCAGGAATGGGAACTTGCATCAACAAAACGTTCATGGGAGCTGCAAAGCTTGAAGTATGTATTCCCAGTGAGTTTGAACTACTTTTCTGACGAAATTTTACTTTTAAAAGCTTCCAGCGTATTCAGTTTTTGTAGTTTGTGTGAAAATAATAGCAGAGAAGAATAATTTCATTCTCATCTTTAGTAGGTTACAGCCATAGTCTATATTCGCTGACGAAATTTTACTTTTAAAAGCTTCCAGCGTATTCAGTTTTTGTAGTTTGTGTGAAAATAATAGCAGAGAAGAATAATTTCATTCTCATCTTTAGTAGGTTACAGCCATAGTCTATATGTACAATTGTCTATAGTAAATATAACAACAGGTTCCCTAAGATACATGGAAATTTGTATCTTATTATAATTATAACTATACAATCTTCTAGATAATGCTAAATAATCCTACGTAATCCGACACTCCCCCTCAAGCGGGTGAATAGATATCTTCCATCCCTAGCTTGCCAATAATATCTTGAAACACTGTGCTTGTTATTTCCTTTGTAAGTACGTCTGCCAACTGATCCTTGGTTGACAAAAATGAAGTGCATATTAGGCCATTGTCCAGTTTTTCCTTGATGAAGTGCCTATCAAGTTCAATATGCTTTGTTCGATCATGTTGTACTGGGTTATGTGCAATGCTGATAGCTGATTTGTTATCATAGTACAACCTCATAGGTCCTTCCCATTTTATTCTCAAGTCATTAAGAATTATCTTCAGTCAACATAATTCACATATCCCCAATGCCATAGATCTAAATTCAGACTCTACACTTGATCTTGCCACTACATTCTGCTTCTTACTTCTCCATGTTACAAGATTATCACCTAGGAGTGTACAGTAACCAGATGATGATCTCTTATCGACCAAAGACCCTGCATAGTCTGCATTGGTATAAGCCTTTAATGTCATACTTGTGATTGTTTGTTGCTTAAACAAAATTCCTCTTCCTGGGTTGCCTTTCAAGTATTGTAGTATTCTGTTTACTGCCTTGAGATGTGATTCTTTCGGATTGTGCGTAAATTGACTAACCGTGCTTATTGCAAATGCTATATCTGGTCTTGTGTGTGCCAGATATATCAACTTTCCAGCAAGCTTCTGATATGATACTTTATCTACCGTTGGATCTTCTGGAGCATTACTTAATCCATGATTGAATTCAATCGGTGTATCCACTAGTTTACAACTCAATTTTCCTGTTTCTTTCAACAAGTCAAGTACATACTTTTGTTGAGAGATGGAAATCCCTTGCTTTGAGTGAGCTACTTCAATGCCTAGGAAGTACTTTAACTTTCCTAGCTCCTTGATATCAAATTCCTTCAAGAGATATTGCTTCAGATTTTTTATTTCTTTTGCATCATTACCCGTCACAATAATATTATCTACATAAACTAGTAATGCTTTGACTCCCCTGGAATTTGAGTGTCTAATGAACAAAGTATGGTCTCCTTGATTGCTTATATCCCAATGAAATAATCACCATAGCAAACCTCCCAAACCAAGCTCGTGGGGATTGTTTGAGCCCATAAAGAGCTTTCATCAGCTTCCATAGCATTCCTTCTTTCGATTCAAATTCGGGAGGAACTTTCATGTAAATTTCCTCTTCTAGATCACCATGGAGGAACACATTCTTAACATCAAATTGCTGCAGATTCCACTCAAAAATAGCAGCTAATGATAACAGTATCCTTGCCGTGTTCATCTTAGCAACAGGAGCAAATGTCTCAAGATAATCGATGCCATAGGTTTGAGTGAACCTTTTGGCCATCAATCTTGCCTTATATCTTTCCACCGATCCATCAACCTTGTATTTTACGGTGAAAACCCACTTACACCCAACTAGTTTCTTCCCTCTCAGCAATTCCACTAACTCCTATGTCTTGTTCTTCTCAAGGGTCTCCATTTTAGTTTTCATAGCATCCTCCCATTTTTTGTCTCCTAATGCCTCAGTTAGATTTCTCAGTGTGCGAATTGTATGGAGATTGGTTAAGAAGGCTCTATGTTTTTTTGATAGATTCTGATAAGACATGAAAGAAGACAGTGGGTGTTTTGTGCAGATTCTTGTTCCTTTCCTAAGTGCAATTGGTAGGTCCTCAATACTTGTTTCTTTCGGTTCTTCTACGGGTTCAAATGACTCAACTCTTGGCTCACCATTTGGTGTGATATTATCAGTTGGAAATTGAGCAGCAACACGAATGGGAGATTTAACTGGTGTTGGTCGAGATACGGGTACCTTCCTCCTAGAATAAACTTGCAGTGGCTATTTGTCAATAGATATGTTTGACTCAATTGATGAAGATGTAGATTTAGGCACAGTTATGGGTTGAGATTGAACAAAATTAGGATCTAGACGAAACATATCCTTTGCTTTATCTTCACTCAAGATCTCCCCTAGAAGATAGGTATGCTGAGAAAAAGGTTCATTCTCAGCAAAAGTAACATCAACTGAGATAAAGAATTTTTTAGAAGGTGGATGAAAACATTTGTAACCCTTTTGTGTGGAGGAATATCCAATAAAAATGCATCTAAGAGCTCGTGGATCTAGTTTGCTCCTATTGTGAGAATGGATACGAATAAATGCAACACAACCAAAGATTCGAGGTATCTGATTATTTGAAATAGAAAAATTTGGGAAAAATTTTGTGAGAATGTCAATTGGCCTTTTGAACCCAAGAACCCGTGTTGGAAGTCTATTAATAAAAAGTATTGTTTTGGAACATTTTTGTGAAACAACAATGCTCTAGTGATCTCTAGGAGATAGTCCATTTTTTCTCTCAGCTATCCCGTTTTGTTGGGGGGTAGTAAGACATGATGACTCATGAATAATTCCTGTTTTCTGAAAAATTGATGAAAGGGTTTGATTGAAATAGTTCTTGGCATTTTCTGATTGAAATCTCTTAATTTTGACATCAAACGAAGTATGGATCATGTTGTAGAAACTAGGAAAAACAGTACTAACAACAGATTTATTTTTCAAGAGATAAAACCATGTGACTCAAGTATAATCATCAATAAATGAAACAAACCACCTAGCACCCGAAACATTTGGGATCGTAGAAGGTCCCCAAATATCACCATGGATGAGAGAAAAAAAGGAACAAAGGTTTTGTTGTTGCTTATTGGAAAGGAAGCACGTTTGTATTTTGCAAGTTCACAATCATCACAATGAAAAATTTCAGATGTAAGATCTTTAAACAACGAAGGAAACATCAATTTCAGAATTCTTAAAGATGGGTAACCTAAACGACAATGATGAAGCCAAATTTTATCTTAGTTTGACATGACATATTCTGAAAAAAGAGATGTAGATAATGATTTTTCAACTTCTGGTTTACTGTGTTGTTTTTCCAGAACATAGAGACCGTCTCTTTGACTAGCACATCCAATCGTCTTCTTCGTGCTTAGCTCCTGAAAGACACAATGTGAAGGAAAAAAAGTTGTATTGCAATGAGAATCTGTGGTTAATTTTTGAATGGAAATAAGGTTTGCAAATAGTTTGGGAACATGGATGACATTTCTTAGTGTAAGGTCCTTGTTTATGTAAATATCCCCTTGACCAGCTACGGTGGTGATAGATCCATTAGCTATTGTAATCTTTTTATGGCTACAGTTGGGGTTGTAAGAGATAAAGTATTTAAAGGAACAAGTCATATGGTCTGTTGCTCCGGCATCAATTACCCACATAGGAGGGGAATTTCTTTTTGAGGCATTAGGATTAGAAGAAGAAATACCTTGAAAACGCCAATGAACAAATACCTATTGGCTTCTCAAAGGACTCCACAAAGGTTTTTAGTTTCTCCATTTCTTCGGTACTGAACTCAGGAATAGGTTTTTTTGAATTTTCTTCGTTAGTTGATGAATTGCTCACCATACATGCTTGACTTCGGTCGTTCCCACTTTGATTGGGCTTGCCATGAAGTTTCTAGCATTTTTTCCTAGTATGTCGATGCTTCTTGCAATATGTTCAGAATAAGGAATCCCGATTAAAAGGTTTGGATGAGTCCATTCTAGTAACAACTGTAGGATTGTTAGCCTCCTTCAATTCTGTGGCCTTGGTAATGAGTGTAGAACCATCTCCTCCTTGAGGTTCAAGCATAATACTTCGACATCCCTCTTTTGCACGTATAATAGCAATCGTCTCATTTAGAGACAGCAGGTCTTGTCTTCCCAAAATCTGCACCCTTTCAGCATCGAATTCTACGTTTAAACCTCCCAAAAATCATAAATACGATTCTTTTCTACAAAAGGTTTTAGAATTGTTGCATCTTCACTACAACGCATTTGGATACATTGATAATGATCCATTTCTTGCCACAAGCTTTGTACGAGACTCGAATAGTCCGAGTCTCCTATTTAGTTGCTGAAATTTTCGACCTAATCTCATAGATCTGTGCAATATCATTAACTTTGGAACATGTCTATCGAATAGCTTCCCAAATTTCCTTGGCAGTCCCGAGGAACATACATGTGTCACTAATCTCTGGCAGCATTGAGTTCCATAACTAGGACATCACCATGGAGTCTTGTTCATCCCATGCCACAAATCTTGGATTGTCCTGTCAAGTACCAGTGCCCATTTAATGGCTCAATTTTCCTCTCCCTTTTAGGAATGTGCAGACTAATTGTGACCACTTTAAATAGTTCTTCGCATTTCTATGCAATTTGAATATTCTGCAAATCTCCGGGTATAGTAGCAGCAGTGTTCTCGATTGTGGAGCTGATGATTTCAGCAGAACTGCTAGGTGATTCCTGCACGATTGATTAGGTAAGGCTAAGGAAAGCAGCAGAAAAATTTGAGTGATAAGACTAGGACGTTGAGAGGTATAGTGGAGATGAGGCTCTCGGTCAGTATGACCAGAGAAACAAATCAGAGTTTTTAGGAAAGAGCCAACAGCTCTGATACTATGTGAAATTAATAGCAGAGAAGAATAATTTCATTCTCATCGATAGTAGGTTACAGCCATAGTCTATATATACAATTGTCTATACTAAATATAACAACAGATTCCCTAAGATATATGGAAATTTGTATCTTATTATAATCCCTAAAAATTAGGGATTTATATGATTCCTATAACTATACAATCTTCTAGATAATGCTATATAATCCTACATAATCCGACATTTTGCACTCATTTTAGTTGATTCTGTTTGTCTAGAGACACTTGTGAGAAAGCTCTAAAAGAAAAACATTTCCTGGATGACTTTCAAACGGAAGGAGTTTTGGATGACGTAAATGATTTTCAGTTAAAACAATTAAAAGATCTTGGAGAAATTTTTGAAAAAGCTGCAGAAGACGACATGCCTGCTGATGTAAGTATTTGGGTTTGTTAGGAGCTGGTGAAAATTGTTGCCATATTTTTTCACTGTATTTTAACCGTTATGTGGTGAATAACGTGTGAATTTCAGGTACCTGATTACCTATGTTGTAAAATCACACTTGATATTTTCCGCGATCCTGTTATTGCTCCAAGTGGGATTTCATATGAAAGAGCAGTGATTCTTGACCATCTAAACAAGGTGAAGTGATATACTTCACATTCATTTTCAGAAGTTTTGAAATGAAAAAGAATGTTTATTTGTAGTTGTTTGCTTCTGTTTATCACTGACCTAATTACCATTTAGGTGGGCAACTTCGATCCGATCACACGGGAGGCACTTGATGAATCTCAGCTAGTTCCAAACTTGGCAATTAAGGAAGCGGTGCAGGCATATCTGGATAAACATGGCTGGGCTTACAAACCTTAACAAAGAGCAAATTATTTTGAGAACGTATAATGTGACGTTGACTAGCATATTTTGTTATCAAACCCTTTTTAGTCTTTTATGTGCATAATTAAATCCTTGTACTGCGAGTCCTTTTTCTATATGTTGGATTTGTCATGTCATGCCTTGAATCGTTCCGTCTTTTAAATTGTACAGTAAGTGTTAAAAGCTCTTCGTGGAGATCGCTTGTACATGAATTTATGCTCATATGAGTTATGGTGGCATCTTAAGAGATATAAGGAGCACCCTTTACAACACTTGTCTTGTGTGAACTGCTGATGCACACAATAAACGTGCTGACAATAATAGATGGCTACATTAATTTAAGCTGGTAAGAACATCTTATGAATCTTTATGTGCATTTTTATAGAAGCCCATGTTTATGTTTGTAATAAAGGCTTTTGTCTTTTTAGAAAAAAAAAGAAAAGGTTTTCATAATTTACAGCCCAACCCAACATGAGTAGTGAAAATGTAAAGGTATTTTTCTTCTTTCCCTAGCCTAAGTGGAACTCGGTTTAGACTAAACGTGACTATAATCTCCCAGTATTTAAAGTTAACGGATGGGAGGTATTTCTATCTTATTAATAGATTTTCTAACAATTATTGTACAGTGTTGTTATGCTAGCACTAGGGGGTGCGGGTTAACTATTGATTATACCATTGCAATTGATTGAAAAGGGAAATAAAAATAACCACTCATAGTACCAAAATAAAGCAATAATTAACAATCATTCAATCTATAAATAAACTAGATTTTTTAGGTAAGATATTCCTTAGGACTTTATTATATTTAATTTTATCTTAATTTAATGAATAATTCTAATTTTTAGATCGGTAAGAATTTCTAAGTTACAATTATATTCTTCCCAAAATATCTATGTGTTTTACTGCAAGTGAACGAAGTAGATATAACTGACAAAGGCGAGTGTAGATTGATCTCACAAAAATTGTCAATTAACTACCCATAAACTTAACAAGTTAGATAAACCTTTATAGATTAATGAATAGGAAAAAATAAAATAAGTAATAAATCTAAATTATATTGCAAAATAATGATCAATATACCAAACTATATTTTTTTTGTTACCTACGAAGTATTCTAAGAGGGTCCCAACTATAAGAAGACATCTTTAAGCCATCCATACTCGAAACTAATCCCCGTTCGAGCCGGGTAGATCTTTTGTAGGAGGTAAAGCTCTGGCCCTAAGTTGTAAATGGCTGCATACATAAGGAAAGTTTGAACTCGCGATCTCACTTAAGTCAGGAGAACCTCTTACCAATTTACCTGCACCCTGGGGTTGAATATACCAAACTTTGAATTAACTAGATTTAGACTAGAATCTCCTAGAATTTTACTACACCATTTCACTTTTGACTAATGAATTATTATAACTTTTTCGACCAACGAAAGTTTCTAACTTAAACTATATTCTCTCTTAAGGCATATAATCCTCACCTAGAGATTAATCAACTAAAATCCTTTTTTAGTATAAAACATCTAAGAATGTTTTAATTTATTCTATAAACCTTTTTGATAGGTTTTACCCTAAATTAGGAAGATCTGACGACTTTCTCTTGAATTGCTTACACTTAACCATCTATATTTATGTTATGACTAAACATACATCTTATCTCTAGAATTTGGGTGTGTGAATCAATATATTTTTAAGATTCAAATAATAGCATTGATACCTTTTTTGTAGCCAAGATTTGCCTATAATAACACATTTTAAAGAGTTAAGATCTAGCTTAGCGACTTGAGGACAAACATTTCAAACAAAACAAGTACTATTAAAAATTCATGGTGTAATAGGGAATTAGGGCTTAGTAGGAAAAAGAACATTAAAGGAATCTCACCATAAAAAATAGATGAAGGTATAGTGTTGATCAAAAAATAGGCTATGGAGATCGCATTAACCTAAGATGGTGTATAAATATGCATTTGGAATAAGAATGTTCTAACAATTTCAAGGAGGTGTCAATTTTTTCATCCAATCATACTATTTTGAGATGGTGTATCAACATATAAGGATTGATGAAGAATGTCATTCTAGATCATTTAGGTTTGGAACAAAGTGAAAATATTCTTTAGCATGGAAAAATAAAATTTTCTTTTATTTCACCAAAAAAGCAATAAAATGTCAAAATAATTTAAAAATACTATTCAATTAAATAAAGCCAAGTCAGATGAGAGAAATCATTAATAAAAGTGACAAAGTATTGAAACATAGTTTTGGAAGCAACAAGACATGGACATAAAACATCATAATGTATTAACTCAAATGAACAACTAGCTTGTTTAGTAACTAAAAAAAAGTAAAGTTAGACAATGATGTTTAAAAAAATAATAAGACTCACAATCTAAGAAAGATCTATAATGAAAATTATGACATAACTTCTTTAATAGAGATAAAGAGGGATATCTTAATTAACAATGAGCTTTAGTAGGAGTTAAGATATTTGAATAAGTGATCGGGATTAGCACTCGAGTATTTAGAATCTAGAGTCTTCTTGAATTCCTTAATCAATAATCTTCTTCATTATAAGATCTTGAAAGAATAAGATGCAACAATGAATGAGTAAGTTTACTCGCAAATAATTAATTAAAGGAAAATCATGGTAGTTTAAGATAGATGACAAAGATAGTAATGGAGTAGGGTTAATAGTGCCAAAACAAATAACAGAGGAAGTAAATCCATCAACTAAAGTAATATGAAAGTATAGAAAAGACTGGAGTTGCCTATCATTTGATACGAGGCACCATCATTAATGGAGTAGGGTTAATAGTGCCTAAACTAATAACAAAGGAACTAGATCCATTAGCTAAAGTAATATGAAAAGGAGATAAATGTTTTAAGAAAGTAGAGAAAAGACTGGAATTACCTATCATTTGGTACGAGGCACCATAATTAATGACCCATTGCAAAGAAGAGGAAAGAAGACACACAGGTGTATTACCTGAGTAAAAAATAATAGTGATGGGCTAAAATGAACTTTTTAATTTTTTTGGTATGAATTTAGCATATTCATCTATAAAAACTATAATTTTCTTCTTAATGAAGGAGTTATGTGTAGTAATGGTAGTTGCAATATACGTGGAATAGATTTCTGAGATTTATTTCATGTTCATTTGGTACGTAGTATAACTTGGTTCATAATAATATCGATAGATAATTCCCCTTTCTCCTCCTCTGTTGTTATTCTTATAGGATGATTTTTTAGTGTTAGATTCATTATTTTTGGCTTATATAAGCACTATAAGTCTCAATGTTAAGAGTAACAAATGGCCCAAGATTTATATGGTATATTCGAACAAAGAACTCATATACGGAAGAAATCTCATTATTAGCAAGAATCTGAGATTTACGAGTCATTTGGAAATCTTCGAATTGAATTCATTAATGAATTGGATTCAATTACATTAATGAAATTGAATTGAATTCAATTTATACTGTTTGGAACAAACCTAGTAATATTGGAATTGAATTCAATTATACTGTTTGGAACACAATCAAAATGAATTCAATTATTCCATATGACATCTTACTGTTTACTAAAAATAATCTTATTAAACAATAAGATTATTTTCTTTATTCCAATTAATTCTAGTTTTGGTGACCATAATAGATCTTAATTACATAAAATGTAAAGAAAGTATTCTTAAGTAGAAAAATAGATTAAAATAATATATGAAATAATCAAATGTACTTTGTTTAGAAGGATCAAAAGTATAAAATGTGCAAATTGTTACAATTAATATATAAGTAGTAATCAAGGCAGTATTATATTAACTTTCACAATGCAATTATATCATATGATTTTCGATTGATTGACAAGGATTATGGTATATAAGTAAAAAGGTTCATTGATAATTATAAATTGGTGGTTAATATATTATTAATTATTATTAAAATATTATAATTATAGGTAAAATTAATTAGCATTATATGTTAAAAATTATTTATTTTTGTATTAAGGAAATGTAGTAATAGTAACTCGATAAAATAATAAGAATAATTTTATTTATTAATATAAAAATCAATAATATGTATATTTTTATTAAATTTTAATAGAATTATAAAAGAGAAATTTTATTTTATAAAGTTAACATTATAGAAATAGCTAATTTTAAAGTAGGGTTTGCAATTGGTAAATAGAGAAGAAAAGAGAGGGGAGATAGGGCTTGGAGCTTGAAGGAGTGAATTCAATTCCGATGCTTGGAGGAGTGAATTCAATTTATAAAAGGAATGGGTTTCAATTACAATCATAAATTGAACTCATCTTTTTTTGTATATTTCTAAATTGAATTCAGAGCATTGCAAATAGCCTTTTAGTACATATCCAAAGGTAGCAATTTTGGGTTACTCAATTTTAAAAAAATGACTTTAATTTTCGCTAAATATATGGATTAAACTTTAAAATGTGACAATCCCAATTAATGAACTTTTTATATGGCTTACACCAAGATGAAAAGTTGGGCTTGTGGGCTTTTTGTCGTACCGCTTGAGTATAGCAATGATCCGACTTCCCAAGACGGGCTTTTGTAATCTATTATAGGCGTCGGGGGGTGGATTTTTCAGTTTCATGTCGGACAGTGCTTTTTGACGTTTTTTTTTTTGTTTACAAGGAAAGACTACAAAATTAATGTAACGCTCTTAGGAATAAAGTGCTTAGCGTATCACATCGGAGGATCTCCTGAACGCCAAAAGAAGGCTCGTGAAGTAAAGAAAGCCCTGGGTTGCACACCCCTGCAAACCGGGCGAGACTGTCCGCGCACTGATTGCAGTGCTTTTTGAAGTTTTGAAACACGGCAATTGGTAAATTCCAAGTTCCAACTACCAGACAAGCAGCTGCAGAACCCACCGTCGAGCAAGAATGGTACAGAAGAAGCCAATAGAGCAGTCCTTCAGAACCTATTGCTTTGATGTCATCCAAGCAACAGGCATTTTACTCAAAGACTCTTTATCTTCTCTGCTCTGTTTTTAGTTGATCATCTGCATTTGCTAATTCTGATACACATTCATTAACGGGTTCTAATTACAGGGGAAAGCAGCCAACTGAAGCTTTCACGACTATGTTATTTGCAGGGTGACTCTTCAGACTCAACATCCTGAGCAAACTCCACAAGCTCTTAGATCTTTTTCCAAGGCTGCTCTTACCATTTCGAGTCAAACTAGGTTGATCAGAACCGCATTTCGCCTCTGGGTTTCTGTTACTTTGCCTGTTTTTAATGTCGTTTAGTCCCATCCTCACAGGAGCTCTTCCCACTCCAAATGCAAGAACATGCCATCTCGTGGACTTGATTGGCGTAGCCAAAACCGAAGCCTTCTTAATCTTAAAATCGTACTTATCAGCATTACAATCAGTGTCCCATCCGCCATTTTCTGG
>JANZLD010000004.1:35765955-35777824 GCA_026413575.1 Erythroxylum carthagenense | reverse complement strand
CTAATCCCCCATTTAATCTCAATTCATAGGGCCCTCAATTCAGATAAGTCTTTCAATACTAACAATATATCACAAAATAATAATTTATCAACAAATCATATTTTCATGTAATAATCATAACCTACACAATAAAATCCTCAATTTATTCCAACCAAATTAAAATTAAAATGTCAAACTAAAACCTCGAAATAATTTAAACATGCCTCAAAATAATTTACACATGCTTATTACGACTCGGGGCCCAACACCTTAAGTATTCCAAGGTCGTCTACCACAGGGACTAAATCATTCACTGCCAAATTAATTCTGATTACTTGAACAAAATCAACAATAAATTTTAAAAGCTGATTGGAGTTTAGTAGACAGTGAGTTGTGAATACCAAAATAAATAACAAATAGGGATAAATTTATAAATTGAAATTAGAGCGTGGGGTTGACCAACTCAAAGGACTGATTCATACATTATGAAATTGATTGAATGTTAAGTTATGAAAATAGTTGCACAACTTTACCCAAATCCTTTCTCAAGGCATACAAGAGTATCTAAATAGTTGATTATCATCTCTCAACGTGCAAATTAACTAGTTAAATCCATGAAGAACAAGCAACCATAAGTTATCATACTAGCTTAGGATATCTCTATCTCTAAATCTAATGTGTTTATCTTCATATAGCATAAACCATATTTCACCTCTCAGTACATCAAATGATTCCTAAGATTGCATCTATGGAGATCAAGCATAGAAGCAATCGTGAAATTCAAGAAAAATAAACATGACACAAGAACTTTCATTCAACATTCATCAATCTATATCATACAAATCAATCCCCCAAATAGGCTACATCCCTCACCCTAAATGAGGTTTAGTTCCAAAACAATGTAACAAAAGTCATACACATAAAGATGCTCAACATTTAAGCAAGAGTAGAGAGAGAATATGGGAAGAACACAAGATGGGGCTGTCTCCAATCCTTGATGTGCCTCCTTCAATGGTAACCTCGTTTTCAATGTCTAGCCTCCTCTTTAGGTCTTCAAAATGAGTATATATAGTGTCTTGGATCCAAATAAAATCTAGTTTGTACTAAACAGGGGAGAGCAAATCATGTTTGGGTAGCCAATGTCCGTTAAACGGACCTTCTTGAGTCTAAAAGCGCATTTTGCCAGGTGATGTCCGTTAAACGGACATGCGCTAATCCACAAATTTCACACCTTTGACCCTTCAGTTGACAAAATCTCTTCTCGGAGTCTTCTCGGAAGTTGTAGAACACGAAATCCTCTTTGCAAACGTCCTTGATTGATTTCAATCTGATGTTCACAATAAAAATTATGCCTTTCACCCCTAAAATCTATCTATTTTTACCTATCAAGCAATAAAGTTGAAATGTGTGAGAATTGCCAAATGAAGCTTCAAATCCATATAGAAATAAGTCAAATTCATTCCAACTCAACCCAAAATCATCTATGAATAATTTGACTTATCAAATTCCTCCACAATTAGACTATTGCTTATCCCCATGCAAAACAAAAGAAACTAACTACTAAATCCTTAACCAAATTATTAATTCCACTTTCATAGGTGTACGGTAGCATTTAGCATATGTCACAAGCCTTTAAACCACTACGTGTCCACAATAGAGGAGTTATAGTCTCCTCAGGGTTTACTTAAAACGGATGGTACCTATAAACATTTCCTTTCCATCATTTTACACCTCACCATCACATTAGCTCAATCCAATAAGTCGAAAACATTATGGGTAAGAATTGAAACATAGAAGTAGGATCACATAATACTTCATAATCTAGATCACAACTAATCAACAATAAGATCTCATAAAGCTTCAATTAATCAAAATCACATGCCATGAATGAAGTCTCTCATAAAGCGTTCACTTTCACACAAAAGAGTTTAAAGGTTACTCTCAATCATCTTCTCATGCATGTCCCTTACCATAAGCTTGCATTTTATCTACTTCTCCACGACTCCCATCTATGGCATATCCATAAATCAAAAAGGGCTTTATTCCTTAGGTTGTAATAGGGCTAAAGGGTAAAGTGGGTTGTGAAAGAAGGGAAGGGAATTCAAATATTCAACAATTAGTCGAGCCGAAACCACAAATCTTACAATCATGATGTTTATGACACTCCACCAACTTTATTGTCACAATTTTCCTCATTCCTTCACCTTGAAATATGAAGTACACATGCTTTGCTTATTATTATCACCTTTTCTTCTTTTCCTTTTTATTTTTATTTTTTGCTTCTTCAATTACCATAAAAACAATACCCCCCACACTTCTTCTTTTGTATACCTATCAATAAAAATAGTAAATGCATAACATTGATACCTCTACTAACCATTAAACAAGGGTAAACTTGTTTTTCTTAGTTCAAGGTTCTTTGGAGTAAGTTTACAAAGAAAATGGCTCAAATATAATCACTAGGAGCAAAGGGTTCACTAGGGGATTCATGTATAGAAAGGGTTAGCTATTTAGCTCAAGCTCAATCATAGTGCCTTTTATCACTTTCATGAACATACCATAACATGATTATGTAACCTCGAAGAGATGCAATGCAAGTTCTAGAAGTTAACATATATGGAAGAGAAAATCATATCACTCGCAAGACAAGTAGGATTGAGTGCAATCCTTTAGGCTCAAATTAGCTCACTTGGTGATGTTTTCTCATTCAATAGCATGCTTATTCAATCAATTTAACATTATATCATCCTATTGTGACAAGTATGTAATCCAATTAATCATATTATGCATCTTAGTCACGATCATTCTCATCCATAATGCAGTTAACTCATTAAATTGAACTATAATGATAATTAGACATGAAAGATGTTAAATTAACACCCCCCCCCCTTTTATGCGAAAATGATTTAATGCGAGACAAGGTATGCACTATCATCCAATTTATCCTCCCCACACTTAAAATTCACATTGTCCTCAATGTTAGGAAAGATAAAGGAAAAGTAATGTAATTAACAAAAAATATAGGAAGGGTAAAGAAACCCCCTGAAATAGTGGATTGCTCAATTCTGTACCCTGAAAGTTCATAGCTCACATCAAATACACCAAATATGAAAATAAAGCAAAATAAAACTGAAGTTAATGGGACAATGTACCAATAGAAAATCAAAGCTAGGTCTAGATGAAATGTAAAATGTATGTGAGTGTGGACATAGATGAAATCTTAAGGCCTTAGGCTTCATTGTTCTGGTGGTGGTTGTTGGTACAGATGAAATCTTAAGGCCTTAGGCTTCGTTGTTCTAGTGGTGGTTGTTGGTACTGCTCCATAAAAGCCTTCAACATCGCTTCCATTCTTGCTTGCGAAGCTACAAGATTGGCCATTTCTGCTTGAAGACCTCTGATGTCTACTTGCATCTGAACCAGAGTCAGAGTATTGCCTGGAGCTGGAGGGGCTCTTGGTATTTGTGTAGCAGGAGTACTTGGGTAGCACCTTGCCCGATGTGGATTGATCCACCCATGAGGGGCATTGTCCTCGAACTCAAATTCCCTCATTTTGTCAGCATTAATGACATCCCATTCAGTAGTAAGAGCCACTACTTCATCTCTTTTTATGACCTTAAGATGATGAAACAATTGGCTCAATAAAACTAGAAAGACGAACGCCTTAGTCGTTGTCTTGTGGTGGACCACTTGCCACATTGTTGTCATCTTCAGTTTGGCAACAGCAATGCCTTGGAATTGATCGTCATAAAAGAACATTTTATCCAAAAGGAACAGGTCTTCATTGCGGAGGTATCTGGAGTCGTTGCCCTTGGGCATCACATTATGTGCCAGCAAGAAAGCTATTAATCTTAGGCCTATGCCCAGATATTTGTTGTGCATAAAAACTGATGATTTGTTGGCCGCTACATAGCTCAAATTCCAAGTCGATCCATAGCATCGTCCTTAGCCCACGTGCTATCACATGAACTTCGGGCCCTCTTGTCAAAAGATGGGACATTGCCTCCCATCGGTAGCTCTAAGTGGCTGTAAATCAGCTCCTCAGTGATCACCACCTCTTCCCTATTTACTCTTGATGTGAGCACTGGTGGTTGTTTCCTAGCTACTGTACTCAGATTAGCATAAAATTGTTTGACAGCCTCTGGGTAATAGGCACCCTTAAGGGTCAACAATTTGCCCCGGTGGAATTTGTCCAAATTTGCTCGTACATGACATTTCTCATCAATAAGCTTCAGCATGGATACCTCAATCACAAATTTATGATTCTTCTTCTTATTAAACCACTCTTCACATTGCTCATTGATAAACAATGGCCGTTTAGGGATAGGTTCATCTTGAACCAAGTTTTTCCCTCTCACAGACCGAGAGGATTGCCTGGTGTTCTTTTGCGTGGATTGCTTAAATCTAGACATTGTAGCTTCACAATCAAATTCTTCAATTTCAAACGCAGCCAACCACAAGCAAAAAGTTAATTCAATCACAATCCAACCACGTCAATCCAAACCAATCGTCAATGTCAATCGACACAATTGCAAGTCTTTCTGAATTCACTCCCAACACTTCAATTCCAATCAACCCTAAAAGTTAATTCACTCGTAATCTCCTTCAAATTAAATAATACAAACAACACTTCAATTCAATTCTCAATCCACCATTCAATTCAATTCACCCTAAGAATGGCAAGAACACACGACAACAATTCAGCCCAATCAAAATCCACACTTCGCTTCAATTTCTTACAACCCAAAATCAATTAAAAAATCTAAAATGAAGCTGAAATTTCAACCCTAAAAAAAATTTCAACACATGCTTGCCCCAAATTCCAGAAAATCAATGCCTAGAACACTTACCCAACACCTTTACAATGGAGATTTCGAAGATTTTGCCCCCCAATTAGTAAGGAACCACGTCAAATTTGTCAGAGCGAGAGGGCTTGTCAGAGGAGCGTGTGGATGGAGAAATCTCGCCTGGATTAAAGTTTATAGGGGAGGGGGAAAGTAGAGGATGGAGGAGGACGAAAGTGCCTGAGGATTTATGCTAGGTGGGCCGGGATGGCCAGAGGTGGAAGAGATAGAAGGTAGGGCGACATATGGTGAGAGAGAAAAAGAGAGAAAAGTACGAGAAAAGAAGAAGGAGGTTTTTAGTCTGGAGTTTAAATGTCCGCTTAACGGACCTTTACGGGTCAATTTGCGTCTTTGGAGGAAGCGTGTCCGTTAAGTAGACATACATGTCTGTATAACGGACCTTTACGGGCCAGTTTGTGTCTTTGTTATGTCTTATGTCCGTTAAATGGACATTATTGACTTCTTCAAAAACACTTTCCCACCTTGTCCACTCTTCTTTTACCTAGGACTACATGCAAAAAATTTGAAAGAACATCAAAATAAAACAAAGAGACATTGGCACTTACCTCCTTCACACTTAACATGAGTCTCACCTCTAGGTTTGAAGAGTTGTGATCATGCTAGTCCTCATGCTATTGGAAGATGTCAATGGGATGCCTCACAAACACTATCCCTATGCACACACAATAACTAGAATAAGAAGATGCAACAAAAAGTGAAAATTCAAAAAGAAAATAACAATAGTTAGAAACATTGGGTTGCCTCCCAACAAACGCTAAATTTAATGTCCTTAGCTGGACTCGGCCATCCTTATATTAACTTTGAAATATGGTGGTGGAAATGCATCCAACCATTTCTCCCTCCAAATAATGCTTAAGTCTTTGCCCATTGATCACAAAAGGCTCTTGATCATCCCTTCTAATTTCCACAACTCCAAGTGGGTATGCTTTTGTCACCACGAAAGGTCCCGACCACTTGGATTGTAGTTTCCCGGGAAACAATTTCAAGCAGGAGTTGAATAATAACACTTTCTGACCAGGTTTAAATTCTCGCCAAAGGATGTGCTTGTCGTGGAAGGCCTTAGATCTCTCCTTGTATATGCAAGCATTCTCAAAAGCATCGAGGCAAAATTCATCTAACTCATTCAATTCCATTAGTCTCCTTTATCCCGCTTCCTCGAAATCATAGTTCAACTTTCGGATTGCCCATAATGCCTTGTGCTCAATTTCAACTGGGAGATGACAAGATTTCCCAAAAACTAACCTATAAGGAGACATCCCTAACGGCGTCTTGTATGCTATCTTGTATGCCCAGAGAGCGTCATCGAGCTTCCATGCCCAGTCCTTTCTTGAGGTATTAACAGTTTTCTCCAAAACCTGCTTGATTTCCCAGTTAGATACCTCAACTTGCCCACTAGTCTGAGGGTGGTAAGTGGTTCCAAACTTAAAATAGCACACATATTTTGATAATAGAGATTTAAACTGATGGTTCTGAAAATGTACCCCATTGTCACTTATTATAGCTCTTGGAACACCAAATCTTGAGAATATGTGCTTCTTGATAAATTTGACTACACTAGCTCCAGTGTTGTTTGATAGAGCTATAGCTTCCACCCATTTAGACATGTAGTCAACTGCCACAAGGATGTATTCATTTCCTAAGGATACTGAAAACGGTCCCATGAAGTCTAGGCCTCATACATCAAATAGTTCTACTTCTAGAATCCCTGACTGAGGCATCTCGTGCTTTCTACCTATATTTCCAATTCTCTAACACTTGTCACAAGTCATGATGAAAGTCCTAGCATCCTGAAAGAGAGTCAGTCAATAAAATATAGATTGTAAAACCCGTGTCGTTGTTTTGTTGGCCCCATGGTGTCCTCCATACAGGGAAGCATGACAATGATGCAGGATTGATTGCGTCTCTTCATCAGGTACACATCTCCTGATCACCCCGTCAGCACATCTCCTAAAGAGCAACGGATCTTCCCAAAAGTAGTTTCTCACCTCATATAAGAATTTCTTTCTACCATGATATGAATAATCAGTAGGAATAATGTCTGACACCAGGAAATTGACATAATCAGCAAACCAAGGGACATTGTCCTTAACAGACCACAGATTCTCAACAGGAAGGTATCATTGATAGGTTCTTCTCCCAGCTTGTCTCCTTGTTCCAGTCGTGAAAGATAGTCAGCTACTAAATTTTTCGACCTTATGCTAGTCAAAATAAAATAACTAGACTACTACTATAGTAGTGGTGAGTCTAGGTCGATCCCACAGAGAGAATGTGTAATGTTTAAGAAATGAAATTAACCAATGTTTAGGAAAAGGGGGTTTTGGATTTTTAAAGAAGAAAATAAAACAAAACTAACTAATAAAAACAAATTAAAGAAAACATGCAAAAATGATAAAGGTGGGGAATTCGATAGGAACCCGATTCTTTGGTTCAATTTTGGCCTACATCCTAGTTAAGCATATTTTATTAATTTGTTGTTCTTTAACCTCTCCTAGAAACTATTAATCATGGGTTCAAAATTAACCCGATTTTTCCTTTAGGTTTTGTTTAATCAAGATACGATCGTTAATTAAACCTAACCACCGAATAACCTAGGATATGATCTCTAGATTTAATTAGGTAATAGCATTATGAATTAGAAAAACCGATTAATCAAGGCAACAATCACATACGATATGTCATTTAACCTAGGTCATCTTATCCCTAATGATTACGAATCATTAGTTGCTACACACGAATTTCAACATAACAATTACGGATTATATCGAAATTCTAGCAATGGGTTTGGAATTAACGATTCAATGAATGCATTAAAATCAGCAATTCAAAATACCCAATAGGTTTATACACAAACAACCAAAGAATAATGAAAATTCGATTATCCATACACAATACCCAAATCAATTAAAATAGGATAACACAATCAATTCCTAATGAGAGAAAGAAACAACAAAATAATAATAAAATTACTTAAACCAGGTCATCGGCGTCGATGTCGCCTCCGAACCGGTGTCGAGATGTCTAGCTCTTCATGGGTCTTTCCCAATAAATTGCTTCAACCCCATTCTAATCCCTAGCTAAAACTCCCTACTTTCATTGCCCAACATTGCGCTAAATGCAGCTGCCACTGCCATTGTATGTGCCTCTCTACTGTTCATTGACAAGACAATTTAATGTTGGAGTTTATACACTGTTCACTGCTCACACATAACGCCCACAGTTGCCTCCTAAAACGTGATCCTCATCTGCATTTAACGCAGCCTCACGCCAGCTGCCCCCTGTTGCGCCGCTACTTTGCTTCTTATTCCTCTAGCAGTGATGTACTAATGATGATTTGACGAATTAAGTTTGCAACCCTTTAAAACCTCTCCTGCGCTCTTCCTTGCTCCTGGGACGCAGCGTTTCACGCTGTGCTACGCGTGAAACGCTGCTTTGCTGCGTTTTCTTCATTTGTGCTGTCGTTGTGGGCTAATTTTCCTACTGCTTGTTTCTAAATTTTTCTTCTCTTTTGTATTCCATTTTTCTTGTCTTTTAATTTTCTTCTTCTCGCTTCATGAAGACAAGTAAAAATTAATCTTCAAAAAATAACCCAAATGTAATACTTTTGACTCACTTTAATTTTTTTGCTCCCAAATTGTGCCTAAAATCATAAATGAATTAAAATGAGTATCTTAAGCATTTTCATGTCAATAATCACTAAGTGTAAATGATTAAATATATCAACAATTAAACACAAATCAATTTCTCCCACACTTAGCTTTTGACCGTCTTCGGCAAAACATCAAAATTAAGCTCATTGACCCAAAACATTGACTCAATTTCCATATTTTTCCAAGATTATATAATCATAAACAATGATGAATAACTTTCAAAAATCATAGCAAGAAATCAACATTCCAAGCTTTTGCTCATGATCAATCAACATTCAATATCTTCAAAAACTGAGCAATCTAATGGTAGACTCGAAAAATGTGTTTAATTAAAATATATCAATGGGTACACTTAACACCATTCATGATCATGACAATCCACAACTTTGCGTGTCATTTCATTTCTCCACCATTAATGTTCACATGCAAAATCATGAATCAAAGGACTTTTCAAGGTTGTAATGTGAGAAAGGTGAGATATATTTGGGTTAAGTAGCATGAAAGTCATCAAGGCTAGTGAAACAAAACAACACTCCTAAAAAACTGGGTACCGTCAACTATGACAAATGCAACATTTCTATTTCACACCCCCATTTAGCTCTCACACACAAACCACATGAAGCATATACCAATCCGAAGGAATCACTCATACAATTTATCCCAATGAAATCACAAGAGTGAACCTTTCAAGCAAACCTCTACCTCATATTCAACATACTCAAATAACTCAACCATTACAACTCTAGGAAGATGCATGAATCGTAAGCAACTTTTCAAAACATATGCAATTCTTCCTTGATACATTTATTTTAAGCATCTTTATCTTTTTTTTCTTTGGTTTTCTTTTGTTTTCTTTATTTCCTTATAAAATTGAAATAAACTACATCAACATGAGAATTTCAATGATAAGACACAAAATAACATCGTAAGATTATAACCAACCCTCACATATATACACTCCCACATTTAGAATTTTGTACATCCACAAACTCAACAATCACAAATGTTCCACTAGCTTTATGACTTGGGTAAGACATTTGGTTAAGTTTAAGAGCATAAAATGTGGTTTATACAAAAAGAAAGGCTAAAGCTCAAAGGGGTTTATCAAGGAAAAAATCATGTCAATAGGATAGGTTATTTGGCCAATGTAGTTTATGAAAAACAAAGAATGCCTAATCATATCCATGTTAATACATGTGATAAAAATGTTGTCTCGAATAGAAATTCAATGCAAAATCAGGACGTACATGTCATGAAGGTCACACATTATCATAAGGCAATGAGACTAATATGGATGTGTCAGTCAAATAAGGCTTAAAATCTCACCAATTTTGTCTACCATTAGTCACTACTCTTTTAAAGATAATGCATATCAATCAATCACAAGAGCAAAAGTACACGCTAAAGTTGCTATGAAATTCTCTAGATGATTCACACTATAATCATGATTATTTAATCCCAGAAGCAATAGAAAATGAGAAAATGTTTGTTTCATTTGTTTTATTCTTTCTATCATTTTGATTGAAAACTTAAAAACAAGTAAAACAAACAAATTCAAAAACACACATGCATAAAAAAATAATGTGGAAATGTAAAGCAAAAGAAATTTACTTCCCTTGGGTTGCTTCCCAAGAAGTGCCTTTGTTTAAGGTTGTTGGCTCGACTATTTTTTCTCTTCATGTGACAAAATTGTGATCTTCGGATGTCACATGCAGCTCCTCCATATGAGGTAGTTCTAGATAGGGTCTTAGTTGGTCATCATCCTTATTTAGCACCTTCCCTATCCTCATATGCTCAATCTTGACTGAGTCCATACACTCCAAAAATATTTCGAATGTTTCTTCACCTTTTTCTTCATCATTCAATTCCTCCAATATGTTATGTGAAGGTAAAGAGTTAGTCTAAAAAATAATCATGGATTTAGTACTTACCTCCGAGCTAAAAGATGTGTCCTTTACAGTTTCGAGCTTCTTCTCAACTTCTTTGGCACAAACAATTTGTTGAGGGTTGACCTCAAAATTCTCAAGCTCCTCATCACTTTGTGAAGTTTTCGAATAAACGTTCATTGGATACACCTCGGGTTGATATGACGACTCCTTTTTGCTTTGTGATTCTAGGCGATCAAGACTTATTGCCATATGAAATTGGTATTCCATTTGAAATTGGTATTCCATTCTCTGTTGGCTTGCTTTTGTCTCCTGTCGGAATTCTTGCAACTGTTGCTGTATATTTTATAGAAATTGTAAATTGTTAGCAGCAATATTATTAACAAGTTCTTCTAAAGAAGCAATTGAATCCTGTTGGCTCTCTGAATATTGGGCATTAGACCATGTGTTTTTTGGAAATTGCCCTCCATCCTTCTGGAATTGTAAAGTATTCTCCTACAATTGCAAAATCATCTCTTCCAGAGATGAATCAAAGTCATGATAGGAAGCTTCTGGTCTGTATGAGAATTGTTGTGTGTCCTGCAAACTATCATGGAAGTAATTCTGGTGATTATCCCATCTATAAGAAAAGTTAGGTTGATTAGTCCAAACATTATTATAGGATTGAAAATATGAGTTGTAAAAGAAATTACTTCCATCCATAAATTTTTTAAAACGAAATAAAAAAATGAACAGATTACAAAATAACAGGAAAGAAATCAAATACGAACAAATATATACAAAACACCGATTAAATCACAAACAAAAACTAAAACACCGCACTCCCCAGCAATGGTGCCAAAATTTAACCGCACGTCATTACGTTAGTCAAAATAAAATAGTTAGACTACTAATATAACAGTGGTGAGTCTAGGTCGATCCTACAGAGAGTGTGTGTAAAGTTTATGAAATGAAATTAATCGGTGTTTACAATTAACAGGGGTTTTGGATTTTTCAAAGAAGAAAATAAAATGAAACTAACTAATAAAAACAAATTAAAGAAAACATGAAAAAATGATAAAGGTGGGGAATTCGGTAAGGACCTAGTTCTCTGGTTCAATCTCAGCCTACACCCTAATTAAGCATATTTTATTGATTTATTTTTCTCAAATCTCTCCTAGTAACTATTAATCGTGGGTTAATAATTAACCTGAGTTTTCCCTTAGGTTTTGTTTAATCAAGATACGATCGTTAATTAAACCCAACCATAGAACAGTCAAGGATATAATCTCTAGATTTAATTAGGTAGTGGCATTACAAATTAGGAAAACTGATTAATTAAGACAACAATCACATACGATGTGTCATTTAACCTGTTGGGACCTGATCCGGAAACCGGATCCCAACTGGAAAACGAAGGAAACAAGGCAAATTCAAATAAGGCGAATCAATAACAAAATGCGGAAGCAACGAATCGAATACAAATAGAATCGAAACCGATTTCCGACATCCGTGA
>JANZLD010000004.1:35735717-35746311 GCA_026413575.1 Erythroxylum carthagenense | reverse complement strand
ACATAACTAAATGCATGCGTATGCCAATGACTCGTTCCTCTAACATTAGAGGTCAAATGAACGAACATATTACATATACAATATACAACCTAACATGTCCCAATTTACCATTATAACCTTCCCGTCAGTGACGGGATGTTACATTTTTAGTTTTTTTTTTACATTGTTCATTTTGTTTGGTAAAAACATTCTTTTGTGTTAATCCTCATCAAAAGTAAAGTGTTTTTTTATTTTCCAGAGTCGTTGCAATTTTTGCTGGTTTGTGGACTTCTCTTTACTTGCATATTTTTATGCTTGCCAACTTGGTGTCCCACTTCCACAATTACAATATCAAATTGTCGCAATGATACCTAATCTTATGCCGATAAGAGAGGATTTTCCAAAAAAGAGAATCAATAAAGTAAAAGCCCAACACTCGACCTAATAAGCGTACCACTAATATTATACGTAAAAACTATAAGGTGACAACAGACTTAGTACCAATTAAATTATAACACCATACCGTACGATACGAATTAATACTCCGTTCTGTTTCGGATAATTTTTTAAATTTATGAAAGTCCCTAAATTTTTTATTAAAATTGCAAAAACAATCCACAATTATATTATACAATTATACTAAATACTTTCAACCCTGTCTTCAAAAATTATAATAATAAATAATAATTATAATTAATATGAAAGAATAATAATTATTAAATATTTCACATATAAATAATAAATACAATTTATATAAAAAAAGACAAATCTTTATCATACAAATATAAAATTAAGAACAATACAAAATATTTAAAATATTATAATTTTAATTTTCATTATATAACAAATAATAATTATATTAAAATATTCAATAAAAAGATCAATAAATATCTTAACTTTCAAATTATTACAATTTATAACAAAAATTCATAATAAGAAAAAAAGTAAGATTGAAACAAAAAATAATCATATATTATTTAATTTACTATCAATTATATATATTATATATTTAATTAATTAAAATTAATTATTACTAAAATTACAAATATCTTAATTTAATTTATAATTTAACTTAATTAATTAATACTATATAAAAGATTAAAATAAATTTAAATAAAATATTTATTTTAAGTTGTATTTAATGCATAATTATTATTAGTAATAAAAAAATATTTTTAAATAAAATTAAAAAATTACAATAAAAGTTGAAGTAAATAATTAATTAAAAAACTTTGAAAAAAAAGAAAGGACCTGACTGGAAAATTTTTTAAAATATTTTGAAAATTTTGCAAATAAACCCCTTATTTTTCAAAATTTTCAATACCTGTCAATACGTGATCAATATTATAAATACTAGACAGTACCAAACAAAACACGTCAGTACCGATCAATATTTACACCCAGTACATAAATACTCTATTTTGTTCTATTTTTCAGCCAGTACGGAATGCAATTCAAAACGTCGGACAAAATCGAACATTAAAAGAAATAAAATGGTACAATGGAAATATTTCTGACCAGAAAAGACCAAAATGATCACCGTTAGCAATTTTCATCACATCTTTGCTCTTAAGACTCACAATAACAAAATTTAAAACAATAGCAATCAATAACTTTAGCCAAGCGCCACAGTTTAAGCAGCACCAGCACCCTTGCCCTTCTTCCTCTGAATTTTCTTGGTGTAAAACTCCAGCTCCTTACCCTCTAATATGTATCTGAGTTAAAAAATTGCAGCACGTCAATTTTAGATGTAACATTCACCAGAGAATTTTACAAGCAGAGAGATTGTATTGAACTCACCCATCAGCTCTGCCACACTGACCAGGGCGGGACGAGATGCAGGCTAACAATCTACCAGCACCAAATTGCTCTTCAATGTGCGGATCAAGCTTCCGATCCTTCTGGCGTTTTTCAAGCTTCCTGTTCACATGGTTACTCTTCTTAGTTTCCTCAGGAGTGGTAGCTTCTCCTTCCTGCCATTGTTATTTTTGAAGAACATCAAAAGGAAATACTAATTATATACCAGTTTTCATAGTCAGCTATCAATTAGCAGAAAGCATAGATATGACGTTAAATGAGTCCCATGGGGTAAACACTGAACAACTTGAATTGGCACCAGAAACTCAAACTAGGCAAGTAACCAACTTCAGCAAGCAGGTCAACTCCACATTTTAACTACTCAGAGTAAAACGAGAAACCTAGAGTATATCTAGACAATTTAGGTATCTTCACCTCAAGCTTACACTTACATCCAGAACAATTTTCTATAAGTGTGCCTATACATCAAGTAACTAATTTGTTACAAATAAGCAAACAAAGATAATTGCTATGACCTATATAAAGAGAAGTAATATTTCGGAATCATGATCAAGTCATTAGCTAGTTGTTTCTTCATAGGACTCAAATGTTTCTAAAAGTGAAATTACCTCAGTGGTTTCCTTTTTAGCAGCAACTTTCTTCTTCCTACCAATATCAACACCATAATGCTGAAGGTACCATTGCTTAAATGGGGCTGCATCCACCTGCACAATTGCACTCTTCACCAAAGTTTGGGTCCTAACAAGCTCATTGTTTGAGGCATTATAAACAACATCAAGAATACGAGTCTTGCGGGTAACAGCTTCACTACCCCAGGAATAATTCCCAGTGTCCAATCGCAGGGCCCTCCACTTCACATTTCCTCCTCGGACACGAATTCTCCTTACAGTTTTGTTGCTTGAGAGTTTGGTATTTGCAGGCTGACGACCAAGTTCATACCTTGATAGGAAAGCAAAATAAAACCACCGTGGTCACCAAATGTTAGAATCCACTATATTACAACGATAATTCACAGTACCATGGATTTTGAAAAGACAATAAACAAGTAACTAAAACATATCTTTTGTTCTTGCCATATTTATAATTAATTGTTTACAGGCTGATCACGGTACTAAATTCACAACTTCTGTTACAAGTTAGTGTTCAATATGCGTAAGAAGATGGTAAAATAAACTCCACCGAAACTTCTTCTAGAGTTGATACTTTATTTGCACCAATAAGTTTCTTAAAAAATTACCAATAATAAAAAGCAAGCCAGGAACTATTTATTGAACATCTGTAGAGATACTAGATCGGTAAGATGATACCACTTAATAACCACGTGAACACTGGATAGGTCACTAAGATCTTCATGGAACTTAGACACTCGTCATTTTAAAAAGCTAAGGATCTCTTAAGACAATCTTCAAGCCACAATAATCAATTACAAGCATTAAAAGATTGGATCAACTTCCCCAGTTCATAGAAACTATAACACAACTATACACTAACTTTTTTTGCAACACTGAAACCTACATACATAAAACAACCAATCCATACCGACCACTTCCCTCACAAACAACCAAACACAGGAACAAAACGTAAGCATTGCTACAATACGGAGAGCATACAGAATCAGCAAAATGAAAAAAAAAACCATCACCGGTGCGTGAATCAGAAACAGCGAACGCAAAGCATAAACCACGTACAATTAGCAAGTCAACAAATAGATAAAATAATGAACTAGAATAGGGTGCAATACTTTCTCTTCTTTCTCCAGGCCTTCTTCTTGCCACCAGTGGCACGCCTCTTGTGCATGGAGTCCCTGGAGATACCTGAAAACATAAAGAATAAAACCCATTTCAGAAGAAGAAACGCTAATACCAGATATTCACTGGTTAAATTCGTACCCATCCTGGATGCGGCGAAGTAAGGACTGTTAACTCTTTTCCTTCAGCAGAGAATTTCAAACCCTAGCGTCAGCCATATGTGGATTATATAGGATACGTAGCTTTTGGTGGACTTCGAGGGAAAAAGGGCTACTGGACCAGACAGAGGCCAATGAGCCCATGGAAAAAAGATATGTTCACTAGATGAGCCCATTAGTCACCAATATATTTATGAGCCCATTGACCCATTCACCGTTATATATATATATATATATATATAAGTAAAAGAACAGATTTTCCTTTTTTATTCTTTGTTGTAATAATTTTTTTCATTTTCTCAAATTATCTTATAATATTAAATGATCGGAAGGAGTTTTGCAATGTAATTGTTATTTAATAGTATCAAATAATATTTTATAAAATAATTGGAGAAAATTATTTCTGAAAAGAATATCAATTATAGTATCATAAAAAAATGGTGGATATTTTATTAAAAATGACCCTAATAGTATTTGAGGTTGATTAATACATTTTGATTATTAGAAATATCTAATTTTAAGGTTTCATAATATTGTAAGGGAAAATAATTTGTTTTAAATAAATAAGATCTAGTTCTATTGTCTATATAGGCAATAAAGTATTTTGCTCTATAAGTTACATCAACTGGAATAAAAATACTAGTAGGATTAGTCATTATCATGGAATATATATTGCATCGTTATTGTAGGATATTTGTATTTCAAATTGAGTTATCTCACATCTTAATAGTAGTTTCTATGATAGTATCTATCTCATGTATGTTTATAACACCCACATATCTTCTGGAAGGATATGCAAATGTTACCTAAGATAGGACTTAAACATATCAAAACAATACAAAGCATTGCCAGAAATTCAAACAATCAATCATTACTTTTCCATACATATTTGACTTTAAATAGGATTTAACCAGCACACTGAATTTATCTAAATACATACTTCAATTACAATGTCATCCTGAATTAAAAGTTATTATATTACAAATCCTTAAATAAAACAGTACATATGTTAAGTTCAAATACACTATGTATGACAACATTTACAAACTTTTAATAAAATACATAATATCTCATATTATTACATACAGCTCAAGCATACATTCCCAAAACAAAACACATACTTCGTTGGCCATTACGGTTGTTATTGTCCCAGTCTTCAAATCCTCCTATCTGAACCTACACGGGACAAACCATAATGCTAAGCATAAAGTTTAATGGGGAATAAACTAAACAAGATATAAACTGACAACTATTTCAAACAGTCATCCAAACATTCATATATTCAAAATCACATAAGATTATTAGTAGTGTTTACTTATCCATTTTCAAACCGAACCAAAATATAATGAATCTCATAACAAAACATAACATATCAGAATAGGTTACATATTTGGTTCAGAGCAAAACTCACTAATTTCAATGCTGAATATTATAATATTAGAACAAAACTTGTCTGTAACAAAACTAAATTTACTTATTTCAGAACATAGCTAAGATGTTTAAGATCAAAGCTTCTTTATATCAGAATTAAGAATATAACAGAATACAAAACAAGTTAGTCTATTAATCCTTTATACAAAAATGGGTAATACGACTAATACAGGAGATACTGTGATCAGTATCACAGAACAGGAGAGACTTATGTCTCAATAATAGGAGACACTAAAGTGTCAGTAACAGGAGACACCAAAGTGTTACAAGAGCAACTGCAAACCCTTTTAGGCATGCCTATTTACCCATGATTAGGACTTAAAAGTTTTAAAATAAAATATGTTCATTTCAAAATTCTCATGTGGGGAACATATTACAATACATACCACTTTATTCCATTTTGTTAAACTTGAAATATTCATTGATTTCCAAACAAACTAATATGTCATACAATAACAAGTATGTGCAACAATGCATCGATAGAGGTATTGAGTCATCAAAAATTATGTATATTCACACAAATAGATAGCACTTCTAACGCAGTCCCAAATATCAAACTTCTCAGACACTTGATGGTCTAGAAATTAATACAATATCATCGCAGAAATTCTCAATTCACAAACATCCATATCCAATTTATAATACATAAGCCTTTGGAACTCATTCATTTATGAACACACCAAGCAATTCAATATTATATTCATCATTATTAAACCATACATTTTTTATATTATCATCCCAATTAATAATGCATAATTAAATTACGTGTTACTCAATTAAATTGAATACCAATTTAAGTTCATAACAAACCTTAAACAAGTCCATTTAAGTCTTATTGTATCAAATAAATTAACTAAAAACCTTATATAGTTCATCAATTGCACAAAACCCCATTTTTTTTCACTTCCCTAACCATTTCCCATAATTGTGGGATAAGTGACACAAACCTTCAAACAAATGTTTTCATAGGACATGTTTTTGGGTCAGTTTTGTATGGTCATTCTGACCTAGTAACTGACTTTTTAGATAATATGTTCTTCTAAACAAATGTTCCTCCGTGTATTAAGTTTCAAAAGAAATAAAGATAATGCAATTTGGTTCATTATTTCAAGAGTTATCCCAAAATACTACAAACTATTCTCAACTGTGGATAGCAACCAGAATTCAATTTCAAGCCAAATTTCAAAACCCTTAGTGACATAAATCAAATTTGATTCCTTCATGAAACTTGTAGATATATGTATCTAGTTTAATCTAAATTTAAAATAATCCCATTTTGATGTCCACAGTTCAAGATATAGCTAAAATACCGATGCGTGTTCGATAGAACCACTCCTTCTAACAAGTATCCAGCATGTATCAAGTTTCTAACCTCAATTCTTCATTAATTAAGTACACATTTTATCCACTTCAAACATCAAACAATACATATGCTAACCTGAAATCAAGTTTAGTATTCCCTTACCTTTTTAAACTTCAAAGAACAACTCCAAGATTAAGCTAAACTAAGCTTCCAAGCAATCAACGTATACCTATGATTAAGGTGCAACTTTAAGCACTAATTAGATAATAATACATATAGTTACAAGACCTACTTTTTAATGAAATAACTTAAAAAGATGATGATCCAAGATTTAGGAAAGTTCCATAAGTTGAGAGGGGGAGTAGGAGAATTTTGGTGGAGAGAAGAGATCAAAGTGAAGAATGAGTAAAACAAAAATTGCTCCAGCAAAATTTACCACATCCAAAGCTAGGTGTTATTGAATTGGAGAAACATATGTCTCCATGCATGAGCTTCATGTGTCCTATGCAGGAGATGCCATGTGTC
This sequence comes from Erythroxylum carthagenense, assembly GCA_026413575.1. Classification (NCBI taxonomy): domain Eukaryota; kingdom Viridiplantae; phylum Streptophyta; class Magnoliopsida; order Malpighiales; family Erythroxylaceae; genus Erythroxylum; species Erythroxylum carthagenense. The sequence continues at coordinate 35,739,349 of JANZLD010000004.1, read as the reverse complement.
AAAGATACATTAGGCCATAGGTCACACACTTAGTGCTGCCATTTGTCAATGTATCAACTATGTCATTTGTCAATGCTATTTGTCAATGCTTTAACCATGCCAAATGTCACTAACTCATAGGTTAATCGTTCTAATTTTCATGTACCAACTTAACTTGTCACTTGACAATTTTTTCTAGACTAAATGTACATTTAAATACCTCAATTCTCTAATGACATCAATTAATTTCAATTCACTAACTATGATCCACTTGACCAAAAATTCAAGCCATATATCTTTCATATTCTAATCATAGCACAATTCTAACTCCTATCACACATGTACTTTTATAAACATGTATTATTTTAACTAGGGTGTAATTTGGGGCCTTACAATGTCACCATTGAAATTTATATATTGATAAGAATCGTTTAGTTGGAAACTTATCAAATTATCTATTAGATTATTATTAATGTAACTTTCACTGGTTGTTTTATCAATTAAGATATTACAAAAACACAATTTGTGCCTTCAAAATATTCTCCTTTAATTTGACAATTATAATTTATCTCTCCATCTAATTTTATCAAAGTATAAGATAGTTTAGGCAATAACTTTTCTTGAAAATCTATTAAAGTTTTTTGTTATATATCTATTAAAAATTCATCTTATGTCTCTTTCATATTTGTTATATAAGGAGGATATATTCTTTCAACTTCAGAAAATAATTTTGAAAAGTTAATAATATTTTTGATCTACAAAACATTATATATGATGAGTATTAGATGTAACAAAATATAGTTTATTTCCTTATCTAATTAAATATATTTTTTTTAAAGTCTTAGAATAAAGAGATTGTCCAATCAAAAGCTTTATCTTGTATATTATAAGTCTTATCAAGATAGATATTAATCAAAAGTTTATGATATCAAATATTGCCTCTCAAAATTCCCTTACAGACTTCTTTTCTATTATGAATTTGATCATCTAATATCGTTAAATTTTTTAAGACTATCTATTCCTTCTCTAAAAGTATATGTAACTATCATTTGTATCAATTTTATATGCACCCATCTTATTTTGTTTCTAATTTCTTTGGGAATGTGATCAAGTTTTTGAGAAATATTTTTTTAGATAACAGAAGAATCATTACTTTATTAGAAGTTAAACCAATATATAAGGCTTTTTCCTTAAGATTAATAACATAAAACATATGATGTTTTTTAGGTTTTAATTTTGTTTTTCTAATAATGTTATATTAAATTCACTATAAGAATTTATAGAATACATAGTAATCTGAATCTTTTTAAGCATTTTTCTATTAATAAAATTTTCTTAACTATAATCTCCATATTGTTAAGATGTTTGTACTATAATATGTATTATTTGATTATCAATTTGAGTATTAGAAGATTCTCTTATTTCACTCATTTATTTTAGAACTTGAAGTTTCTTCATATTATGTATCTGTTATTATAAAAATACTTTATTCAGAAGAGCATTCTTTTAAAGTATCAGTTATGACTAAATCTTCATTTTTTATCATTTTAGTTATTTCATCATCTATTTCTAATTTCTTATTATTAAATCTTTTAGGACATTCATTAGCATAGTACCCTTTTTCTTTACAATAATGATAGGTGTAGATTGCATTATATTTTTATAGGTAATTTGATATGTGTTTAGTAGTTAAGTTGATTGTTTAGTGTGTATTTAGCTTAATATTTGTGTTAGTTCAAAAATACTTGTGTTTTAAGTGGTCTTTTGGTGAGAACATGTTTTTTAGCTTCAAGTTTATATATATGAGGTTTAGTGATGAATTTGTTAGTGTTTCAAGGTATTCGGAAGGGTTTCAGAGGAGACTCGAACCAAAAAGCCACGATTGTGGGGGACCTGCCACGATCGTGATAGAAGCACCAACATAGGGCCACGATCGTGGAAAATATGTCATGATTGTGACTGAAGCTCAAACATAGGGCCACGATCGTGGGAGATCTTCCAAGATTGTGACAGAGAGTAGATAACCAGGCCAGTGCACTAAGGGCCACGATTGTGGACTACGTGTAGACAAATGCGGAGTCACTTTTAGATTTAAGTTTTCAAGGAATATTTCAGACCCCAAAAAGACACTAGGGTTACCTTAATTGGAAAAGACTATAAAAGGATAATGATGGAACCCTTCTACATTTAGCCTACATTTGGAAACCTAAAAGAGAGAGAGAAAGAAGAGAGAGAGAAAGAAGAGAGAGAGAAAAGAAGAAGAAGAAGAGGAGTAGGGTTCTAAGGCTGAAGCTTCCTGTAATAGTTGATCTCTCGACGCTGTTTCTTTCCCGAATCATCCAACCTAAGTTTCATTTCCTCCCCATTTATCTTTTTATTTAATGTATAAGATTGAGATAGGTTGTATGGTTGTAGATTTTGAGTTGCTAATGATGTTCTAACTTTTCCTTTAGGATTTGCTTATTTTTAATGTCAATCTAGTTGAATCGTGTTTATTTGATTTGGGTGTTGTGATTGATTAATGTCTTTGCATGCTTCGGTAATAAACCGAGAGGGTGAACCGAATAAAAATGATTAGATTGGATTAACGAGAGTTAAGCGATCTAATTGACCACTTAATCAATTTAGTTAGTAATTTCATGGAGAGCGATCCTGTGCAAGATTCGATTGTATATTAGAGAGCCTTAGAACTAATTAGAATTGTGGGTCATTTGTGAATTGAGAGATTGCAAGTCCATAGTTCAATTAGGGTTTACAATTTAGGGAATGAATATAACTTGAGAAAGAGTAATCAACCCTACGATCATCTGGAATCGACATCCCATAAACACATAAAATGCTAGATTAGCATTAATGATAGGTAAAATCTCCTCTCCCATAACTTGATTAATTCTCTTTATTGAATTCCATTATTTGTTGGAACCCAATCTCGAAAACTGGATCCCAACCGGAGAATAGAAGCCGGAAACGAACGACTTAACAAAAAAGGAAGCACAATTTGAAGCGGAGGCGAAATTACAAAGTAGCGGAATGAAATGCAAAACGAAACCAAAGACGAAAAAGAAAGCAGATCGGATAGCAAAGCGGATCGAATCGAACAAATCAAAATAAAAGAGACACGAAAAAAATCAAAGTACCAAACAGATGCGAAGCAAAAGGCGGAATCGACATCCGAACACATACACTGAATCGCGTTGGACTCTTAAGACAATGAATTTCATTTTTATGGAAAATTTGTGAATTTTTGGGATTAAATTGAGGTTGATTAAATTAATCAAAGTGAGTCGGAAAATTTTCCGAACATAGTTCATTATTTTGAGAAATTAGGGATCTGTAGAGATCCGATTGAAGTGATTCTTGAGGCGAAATAAAAGAAATGAAATTTCAATTTTGCCCCTAAGATTTTTAAATTATGAAATGAAATCCGTATTAGTGTGCCATTTTTGGATTAGGAACATCTGAAAATATTTTGAGCATAAATTTTGCTCTGGAAATCGAAATGATGTGATTCTTATTTTGAATTAAACTAGAGACATAGAGCTACAATTGTTATGAAGACATCGAGTTTCAATTCTAGGGTTAAGAATGTAAATTTCTGGATGGAAATAATCGTACATGGAAAATGTATGAGAATGTGAACAACCCGAAATGTT
>JANZLD010000004.1:35702358-35719732 GCA_026413575.1 Erythroxylum carthagenense | reverse complement strand
GATTTAAGTTACTATTTGATTTAAATGTCAAGAGTATGAATGAATATGAAGGAGAATAAGTATAAGATTAAAGATGATATTGAGCTGTTGCATGATTGCAAAGAATGTTATGAATCAAGTTTGTTTGAGGATTGGTTTAGTCTAAAGGTATTCCAACGCTAGTTCTTCTCAGTTGCACGTTCTCGAATGTCGGAAATTTGTTTCAGTTCGATCGAACCATTTGTTGTTTTGGACCGTTTGAATCGTTTATGTTTCTGTTCCTACGATTCGATTTGCTTTCGATTCCTTCGCTTTTGATAGGATTTGATTTCATGGATTTTATTTTCGCCAAGTACAAGTTTGCTCACGTTTTGCACATGTGTTCAATTATGTTGTCAAGATTGGGTTCCAGAAGCGGGATCCAACGTATATGATTCTATTGTTCTAGTTGGGGTCCGATTTTCAAACCGGGACCCAACATAGGTGGTGTCAAAGCAAGAAAGGATTTCCAGGAACCACGCTTTAGATGTATGATGATCTTAAGTTTATGCTGTTGGGTTTCGAAAACGGGATCTAACATTAAATCTCTTTAATTTATGATATTATTATTAGCTTGGATATAATAAAAGTTTTTATTTCTTCTTATGATCAAAATTTTTGATCTGTGTCTAAAAATTGGTATAAAAATTGAAATTCCTTTTTAAAAGATAAATTAAGTCAATGATGTAATGTTAATATATTACTAAAGAAAATTAAAGGAATAAAGAAAAAATCTTCAGTATATTGTTATGATTAAAAAAATGCCTATTATGATAGGACGCGATAATCCTTATTATTACAATAATATATAAAAGAAACTTTTTTAAAGGTAGATCAAAAAATTTGATCATGAGAGGAAATAAAAGCTTTTATTATATTCAAGCTACTAATAATATTTAAAAAAGAGGTCCAAAGCAAATCTCCATCCTTTAATTTATTATTATTAATATTAATCTTCCTAAAAGAGGGGTATAATTATCTCAATTATAGATTCTACAGAATTTAAATATATCCCATATAATCCATGTACAAATTTTTCAAGAAAATAAGAAGTCGTCATATAGTCATATGTAGAACAATTTCAAAATTTTTAATTTTTATATTAAATTTTAGAGGCAGATCAAAAATTTTGATCACAAAAGGAAATAAAAGCTTATGTTATATCCAAACTACTAATAATATCAAGAATTAAAGAGATCTGAATCAAATCATTTAATTTAGTATTATTTTTATAATATTAGTTACTTCTTGAAAGAGTGATATAGTTATCTCCTTTATAGATTCTAAAAGGTCTAAACTTATTCCAGATAATCCATATATTAATTTTCATAAAATAAGAAGTCATGATATAACCATATGCAGAACAATTTTGAAAGTTTCAAATGAATGGGTATATTACGATTCCGTACGTTCATCTTTAGCTTTTTAACTGTAGCTTTACTGGGTTTTCGTAGAGTCATTTAATGAGCATTCCATCTCCAACATTAAAGTAAGATAACCACCCTTAATGCTCCTTTAACAAAGTCCAACATAGCCTTAATTTGTTTCCTACTTTAAGGCATATACTAAAGATTTATAAGAAGAATAAGGTTTAAAATAAAAACTTTGAACTGTATATGCAAAAAGGAAAATTATTTTTAATAGAGAAAATTAAAGAGACAAGATACATATAGAAAGCATAGGGTTTTATTTATATGAGAGGACTTGAAGTCCGAATTTTAACTTAACAAAAATTACATCATTTCAAATTCTAAGAAAAAAGATTCTATCTTTACTACTAGTGAATTTTATTTTTATCTAAGTGGTTAATCTCTCTAAGTCATCTTCTTATCTTCTTTAGACTCTTCTTTATTGAGTAGAAAATATCTTTTATTTAGAATCATCACTCTATGTAGGTACTTCTGATGCTTCAACTTTATCTTTTCCTTTAGAGGTCCTCTAGCCACTTGTAGAAGAAGGATAGATATTTTTGTATGTTTTCGAATATGACAAAACCTTTTTTGTTCCCTAGGACTCGATTGTATCTTTCATCTTTCATCTTTCATCTTTCAATCATGCTTACTTCATTTTTACAAAATTTTCGACAACCGATGGTGTCTTTTTTACTGGAGCTATTATTAAAGAAGAAAATTTTCTTTTTTCAACATAGGTTCGAAATACTTTCTTAATGTCGCCTCTATGCCAAAAATAACAATTCGCATGTCAATTCCTCTTTTATAATGTATAATTTTCAGTGTATTTAATTTTTTTAAATTAGTATCCACAATAATAACACATTGTTTTGCTTTTCTTAAAGTAATGAAATGATAGGTATTATATCGTTTATATGAAAATCTGAACCAAAAGATAATGTATTTAGTATCAAGGTATCTTTATGGGTCATTATAGGGTTATTTAGATAATAATCATTAAACCCTTATTGAATCCATCTAAAAAGTAATGATATCTTAGTAAACTCTGAATTGGTTAAGAATATAGCATTTACTATTCCAAAAATCATACCAATCTATAATGGCTTGAGGATGAGCTCCTTATAAAAAGTTTAATATAGGATATATCCCACAAAAATTAATATAGCAAGTACCATTAATTTATAGAGCACACAAGTTTCTTATTATTTCATAATGTGCATGAACACTGGGATAATTCCTTGGAAGATTATCAATCATTATATTTCTTTGTACAATCAATTTACGCGTAGTATCAGTCCATAGAGAAATATTGTTAAGAGTAACTTTACCTAGCTTAATCTGTTGATTAATAGATCCTTTTATAGGGGAAGAAGATCTTATAGCTGATGAATCTTCAACTATCTTAGCGTTGTTGACTAGGCTATAAAGTTTTTGCATTGAATAATTATAATGTTTTATCTTAGCTTGTCATATATGATAAAATAAAAGACGTATCTCTTCAAGCTCTTTAGGTATCGAGTTAAAGCTAGTAATATCTAACAAATCTTTGATTTGGGCTTGACAAGTATCAATATCTTCGGACATCTATTCCAATAAGTCAAATATTTGTTCTTTGAGTTTGACCATCTCTAGTTAAAAAATCTACAAGAACACTATTATTTGATTTGCTAATCTCAATATCGAAGATATACTCTACTAATAAAGTTTTCCATTCAATATATCTTTTATATTCAAATTAGAGGGTAAATTATTTTAAATAAAACCCTTAACTTTAGTGTTACCAGTTCCTAATAAAAATGTTTAGGCAATAAAAATATTAAAAATTTTGATAAATTTTTACTACTGCCAATAATTCTTTTCATTTATATGATATCTTTGTTAAATATCTATAAAGGTTCTCGAAGCATACTTGGAAAGAAACTCATTAATCTTAATATCAAAATCATCATAATCTATCTTTTTTAATACTCCACTCCATACATGATCAGAAGTGTCAATTTTAAGAATTAAATCATCATCATTAGGTAGTAAAGAAAGTTTTGGCAATGTAATACATAAAATCTTATTTTGCTTTACATGTTCAATTAAATAGGGTGAAAATTTAAATCTTTGATCTTTCTTTGAAAGCATTTGAAAATTTTTCTTATCTCGACAAAATTTTGAATAAAATCTAAATCATAATTTAATACTCCTAAAAAACTTTGAACTTGTTTTTTGTTAATTAACTTATAAGGAAATTTTTTATCTATTAACTTAATAGGAAATTATGAGATTTTTTAAAGGATATGAAGTTGAACTCTCCTACCATCTATCCCCATGCTAAGGAATTCTATTTCAGTTTGACAGATCTTAGTTTATTTTTCATATAGAACTAAACCAAGTTCTTCATATAAATTTGCAAATTTATTGAAATGTCTAGTATGTTGAGCAATATTATCACTAGCTATTATATTATCATCTATATAAACATGTATAAAATGATAATACTTAAAGATATTATTCATTTTCCTTTGAAATATTCATGGGATATTTTTTAAACCAAAAGGTGTTATGTGGAGTGGAGAAAGCAGTATATGAAATACTATTTTATTCATTTTTATCTACCAAAGTCCACTCTTACAGTCAAATTTAGAGAAGATTTATTTTCCTCTTGTTAAGTTTATTAATGTTTTTTTAGTGAAGTATCCATCAAGTACTATATTATCATTTAATTTTTTATAAGTTACAACTATTCTAGCTTTATTTCTAATTATCTTTGCATGGTTTCTAACCATAAAAGCTATGAAAGAATGAGGGGATATACTATACCTAATTATCTTTAGATTTTTTAGTTCAAGAAGTTGTTTTCCTGATCTTCTAAATTGCATATAATAATAATAGCTTTAATAATTTTTTGTTTATCTATCATTTCTATGCTTCTTCTCTATTTTATCCTAAAATTGTAATAGATTATCAGAGTAATTTTTCTTTTTTAAAAACTAATTATAGTCCATCTTTGAAGATTTTGATATGTTGATATTATTCTTTATAATTTTTATATTCTTAGTAAAGGTTTTCCTATTTGGAAGAATCTAATTTTCTTTATACCCTACACTACACTAGGTTGTATGAGGTTTAAATGTGATCGGTGTATTCTAGCATATGCACGTTTAATTCTATTAACTGTGATCCAATGATCATAAGGAGTTTTAAAATGTATTTGTTGTTTAATAATATCAACTAGTATTTTATCAAATAATTGGATAAAGTTATTTTCTAGAAGAATATCAGTTTCGATATCATAAACGCAATATGGTGGACATTTTATTAAAAATGATCCTAATAGTATTTGAGGTTGATTTATACCTTTTGTTAAATGTGTCTTCTTATTAGAAATATCTAATCCAATTATACTTTTTAAGATTTCATGATATTATAAAGCAAAACAACTTGCTTTACATAAAAAAGATCCAGCTTCACTGTTTATATAGTCAACAAAGTATTCTACTCTATAATCTTTATAAGTTATAACGATTGAAGTATAAATACTAGTAGGACTAGTCATTATCTTGGAACATATATTTTATTTTTATTATAGAATATTTTAATTCCATATTGAGTTATCTTATAAGGTTGGACTAGCTCGAGAAAACTAGTTCCTAGCTTTATTGAATCCTTCATTTTCAACTAATAATCTTATAGGTATTTTATTGTCTCCTATCTTAATAATAGTTTCCATGGAGGTATCTATTTGGTGAATGTCACCTTTGAAATTTATATATTGATAAGGTTTATTTAGTTTAAAACTTATCAAATTATGTATTAGATTATGATTAATATAACTTCCACTAGCTTTTGTATAAATTAAGATATTACAATGAACATAATTTGTACCATCAAAATATTATCTTTTAATTTTATAATTAAAACTTATCTTTCTATTGGCTTTAATCAAAGTATTAAAATATCATTGACTACTCGAAACACCAATTTCGGAATAAGATAGTCTAGGCAACAATTTATTATGAGAATCTACTAAAGGTTTTTATTGTAAATCTAATGGAAAATAATCTTCTATCTCTTTTATATTTGTAATATAAGCAGGATATATTCGTTTAACTTCATAAAATAATTTTAGAAAGTCAATAATATTTTTATCTCTAAAACATTATGTAAGATAAGTATTAAATAAAGCATAAGATACATTTAGATAATAGAATATGTTAAATCTTGTCATTTAAAGCCTTGGATTAAAGAGAGTGCTCTATACAAATATTTATCTTGTATATTATAAGTCATCTTAGGATAGATATTAAGCAAAAGTTTTTAATATCAAATATTGCCTTTCAAAATTCCCATATAGGCTTCTTTTCTATTACGAATTGCTCATCTACTATTGCTAAATTTATAGGACCATCTTTTCCTTCTCTAAAAGTATATCTAACTATCATTTGTATGGGTCTTATATGCACTCATCCTATTTTGTCTCTAATTTCATTAGGGGATGTGTTCAAGTTTTTGAAAAATATCTTTTTTAGATAACAGGGGAATCATTACTTTGTTAGAAGTTAAACTAATATCATTAAGATTAATACCATAAAATATGATGATTTCTAGGTTTTAATCCTATTTTTTCTAGTAATGTCATATTAAATCCACCATAAGAATTTATAGAATACACAGTATTTTGAATCTTTTTAAGCGTTTTTTTATTAATAAGGGTTTCTTAACTGTAATCTCCACATTGTTAAGATGTTTCTACTGTAGTATCTATTATTTGATTATCAATTTGAGTGTCAAAAGATTATCTAATTTCACTTATGTATTTTTTAACTTGAATTTTCTGAATATTTTTTATTTGTTATTATAAAAATTATGAGATCCCATATCGGTTAGAGAGAAGAACGAAGTACGCCTTATAAGGGTACGGATACCTCTTCTCTATAGATGTGTTTTTTCAGGTGTGAGAAGAGCAAAACTGTGAGGGCCTTGGCCCGATGGGCAATCCAAAGTAGAAAATATTTGTGGGCAAGTAATCTGGGCTGTTATAAATGGTATCAGAACCGGTTCCCAACCCATTGTGCCAGCAAGGATGTTAGGCCCTAAGGGGGTAGATTGTGAGATCCCACATTAGCTGGAGAGGAGAATAAAGTATGTCTTATAAGGGTATGAATATCTCTTCCTCATAGACGCATTTTCTGAGTGCAAAAAGAGTAAAACCATGAGAACCTTAACCCGATAGGCAACCAAAGGCGGACAATATTTGTGGGCAAGTGGTCTGGGCTGCTATAAAAATACTTTCTTCAGAAGAACATTCTTCAAAAGTATCAATTCTAATAAAATCACCATTTTCTATCATTTTATTTATTTCATCATTTATTTCTATTTTTTAATTCAATCTTTTAGGAAATTTATTAGCATGGTATCCTTTTCCTTTATAATAATAACATTGACATTCGATTATCTTTTTATTTCTTTTCTTATTTTTTCTAAACATAGATTTTTTTGGTTTTTATCCTTCTATTTTCTTATAATATTTTGCTTTATGTCTCTTGAAATATCTTTTCCTAAAATATTTCTTCTTTTCAAATTTATTATCTTATTGTAATAATAAAGACTATCACATCATATCATAATATGCATTTTTAAATTATAACAACATAATGAAGATTTTTTCTTTATTCCTTTACTTTTTTTAGTAATATAGTGTCACACACTATTCACTTAATTTATTTTTTTAAAAGGAAATTCTTTTTCCTAAGCTACTTAAGATCAAGATTGTAAGTTTCCTCTAATTTACTACCCCAGGGATCAAGGATCTTTGGATAAAAAACATCTTTCAATAAATTTGTATATTATTGACTTAATTATAAATATGGTAATAATAATATAGGAAAATACAAATATATCTATTGATTTCACACATATTACATAATTGCAATCCTTGTAATGTCATAACATGTTTTCCTATAGTAGTTGTATCATTTAAAATATTTCCTTATCCAACAAATTCTAATCTAAATGTTTTAGCAGCTCTAGTTATTAGATTTGCTATCTCATTATTTGAGTTAAATATAGATTCTTTTTTTATTTTTATCTAAATTTTTCCAAAATTTGAGAGAATTGTTTATTAAATTTTTTTCTAAAAATTGTTTAGTCATTTCATAATCCATTTTATTAATATCAACATTTACTCTTAGAGTGGTTTTCCATTAATCTATAGCCTCTTCTATATTTAGATGCAATCTATATCTAAATATATTTGGAAAGGATTTATAACTTTTGTTCTCATTTTGTCTATAGGTGTGAAGCCATCTTTATCTTTAGTTATCATATGAGTTCCAGCTTCTCGTCAATTAGGTCTATTAAAACTTTGTGAAGGATATATAGGAGTTGGAATTTTAGTTGTATTAAGTATATTATTAATGTTGGGAATCTAGTGAATTTCTTGTTTAATTAAAGTTGGTTTTATATGTGCTAAAGTTTCTACGTTTAAATTTTCTATCTACTCATTAACTCTTCAATTTTTGAATCAAAACATCAAATATCTATTATCTATAGGATTTTGACTGAGTTTATTCTTTATATCAGATTTATTTATTTTTTTCTATCATATCTTGTATATCCATGATTTGTTTATGAAAATTTTCTATATGAAAAAGAATGTTGTTTCCATAATATTGTATTAGTTTTTGAATTTCTACCATATCAATAACTATTTTTAATTCTCTAGGATTTAATTTTCAATACTTATTCTTCACCATTTAGATGATAATTTCTATAATGTGTAGTAATTTATAGACGAGCTTCTATCTACAATTTTTTACATCATTGATATATTCTATCCAATTCTTTCATAATTAATTTAACTACTTTTATAGCTTTTTTATGACAACTTGTAAATAATATATAATTAGATCCAATTTTATGAACATCTAACTCAATCTGAGCTATGATCACAATAAGGCCGATCACTCATAGTTAACAACATAAGAGGAATAATCTCTAATAACCTCTATTTAGCTGTAATCCATAATGCTCAAAGAATCTAAGATGTAACTCTTTATGCTCATCTTTATATTGCTAATTTTCTAATTGATATAAAAAAAAATCTTGCTTTAAAATCGAGTAAAGTATATAATGTAACTATGATGCAAGCTATCAGCTATAAATAACAGCTTTTTATTTTTCTTATGTATCTATTGTTGACAGTCCTGAATCTGCTATGCATATCTTCACAAGTTGTACACCAAATAGGCATGACTTTTGATATCAATTTTTTGAGGCATATCGAAAAGTTTGATCATGAGAGGAAATGAAAGCTTTTATTATATCTAAGCTTCTAATAATATCAAAAAATTAAAACGATTTGAAGCAAATTTTTAATGTCTAATTTGTCACTACTAGGTATAACATTAGTGATTTTTGAAAGAGGGATGCAATTATCTCATTTATAGATTCTAAAGAATCTAAATCTACTTCAAATAATATCCTTGTATTTTTTTTAAAAAAAAATAAGAAGTCATAATATAGTCATAGGCAGCACAATTTCAAAATTTTCAAATTAAAGGGTCCATTAAATTTACGCACCTTTATCTTTATCTTTTTGACCGTAGCTTTATTAGATTTTCATCGAGACTTTTAATGAACATTCCAACTCCAATCATAGAGTAAAGCAACTACCTTTGATGTTCATTTAGCAAGGTTCAACCAAAACTTAATTCATTTCCTAATTTAAGGCATTTATTAAAGATTTAGGGGAAGAATAAGGTTTAAGATGAAAATTGTGAATTATATCCACAGAAAGGAATTTTTTTTTTATATAGGAAATTATGGAACTGAAATACGTAGAGAAAGCTAGATGTAGAAAAGCAAAACGAAGAATCAAAAACTCATACAAACAATTTTTTATTAAATTTGAAAATAAAAACAAAAAAAGAAAGCATAATTGAAAACAAACAGGCCTTAATTTTGTAACATTCATACAATGACCTATAAAGATGGGTAATTACGTATCTCATTCTCTTAATACTATTAGTAACAAAGCTTAATTGTACTTACCCTATATACACAACAGAAATTTACAAATTATTAATATTATTAGTGAGACAATTTAATAGTGCTAAGTTAGTATATAAATACAACACAAATTTGCAAATTGTACGGCAGTAAAAGTAGCAATAGTCTCTGCATTTTTCAAGACTTTCTTATATCTTCTTTGTTTCATTCATATCATTTTCTTTTAAAGTATCATACTTCCCAACAATGCGATAAAAACATATATGCAACAGAGCTCATCTGATATGAACACAGACTGATTCTCAACTACGTTATCGCTTAGCTTATACGTTCAAAAGAGAAAATGTGTAGGCATATCACAGTTTGAGGTCATGCATCCATCAGGTGCATGGTAAGTAACTCAAATCTCCTCTCAACAGTCGAGCATTTTCATCTTTGATATGTGAGCCCTAATCATGCTATTAGTAGTATATTCTATCAAGATCAAAATCCGAGTTGCAAATTAAAAAATTAGGCAATCTCACATGGGATCAATCCAGCTGGATGCTGGAACTTTTCTGATTCCAGACATTTTAAGTGCTTTTCTAACATCAGCCGCAGGACCCCATCTCTGTAAACCAGCTTTAATGTGCGACAAGGTCACATATTGACCACAAGTCTGTGGCTGGAAATTAAATAATTTGAATCCTACTTCATTCCCCAGCTCAATTGCTCCATGAATCTTGCAAGCACCTAAAAGAGCTCCCCAAACAGACGCATCTGGATCAAAAGGCATACTCTTTATAAATTCAACTGCTTCTCCCAACAACCCCGCTCTGCCCAAAAGATCAACCACGCACCCGTAATGTTCCATAATTGGCAAAACCTGAAACTCACTCCACATCGCTTGAAACAACTCCAAACCAATCTGTACAAGCTTTGCTCGAGCGCAAGCAGATAGTACAGCAAGAAGAGTGATCCCATTAGGGAGAAAACCTTCCCTTCTCATCTTCTCAAACATGTCTAAAGCTTGTATCTCCCTACCGTTATCAGCAAATGAAAATATCATAGCATTCCAAGTGCAAACCCCTCTAACCACCATTTGGTCAAAAAGTTTCATAGCATCTTTCAAATAACCCTTTTTCCCGTATAAATCTACCAATGCAGTTCCCGTGGAAACAGTCAGAGCTTCCTCATTCCTAATGATATAACCGTGTATTTGCTTCCCCAGACCAAAAGCTCCTCCTTCATTTAAATTAGCACAGGATGATAGTAGGCTAACGTAAGTTGCTTCATTGGGTTTCACTAGTCCAGTAGTCACATCGGCATGCACGATCATCTCCCTGAAAAACTGTATTGCCTCACGAAAAAGCCCACTCCTCGAAAACCCACTGATAACACTCGTCCAAGAAACAACATCTCGGTTGATCATGCGATTAATGAATAAAACAGCAGAACCCAAGTCCCCATTTCTTGAAAAAGCATCAAGCATTGCATTGTACTCGACAACTCGAGGACGGGAAATTTCGTCAAACACTTTGCGCGCATTCAGCAAGTCACCAAGTTGCGAGTACATGGACAACAATGAAGTTTGAATAAAGGAGTCACACAAAACCCCGCGCCGGACAACTTGGCCATGAAGGGAAGTGCCAGAGGGGGGCAAGGAAAACGTGGCTGCTTTGATAAGAGAAGGAAAGGTGTGAGCATTGGGTGGGGCGTCGTGGGCAAGCATGCGAGTGAAGAGGTGAAGGGTCTTGTGGTTTTGCCCAAACTTGAGGTGGGCTCTGATCAGAGTATTGTAAAGGAGAGTGGGTTTCCATATTGAGAGTGGTGGAGAATTGGGGTTGAAGAGGAGGTGGCCTTTGGTTAGTAAGATGGAGTGGATCTGTCGGACTTCGTTTTGGTGGTTGATCAAATGCTTGAGAAGTCTGAGCAGATATTCGGGTGAGGAAAGTTGCATAATAGAATCATCTAGTTGCAGTCGGAACAACTCGCCACTGCAGTTGACGCCGTAGAGTGCAGATTTTCCAATGAGGGACTTTCGTCGTGGAAGGAGAAAGTTCCACGTGTGAATGAATTCGTTCTGTTGGTTTACAGGAATGTTAACAAAGTCAGAACAAATACGTTTAGATATGATATGAATTGCATGACCAACTGCTAAATTCCGAAATTTATTTCGTATCATGTCATCCCGACTACTAAATTCCTACAATATTTAGCATTGAGGAGATTTATAGAATATAAAACTTATTTATAAAGCATAAATGGATCATCTGTATGAAGCCAACGTAAGTGGGGTTTTTATTATGTGAAGCTAAGTTTCTTCCTGTAAGGAAATTAGATGTAGATCTGTTCTGCATGTAGCATAATAATTATTAAACTTTTTCGTTTTAATTTTTTAAAAACTAAGATCACTTAAATTTTATAAAATAATTAATATATAAATCATATCAAAGCGTAAATCTTAATTCGTATCTTAATTTAAAGCTTTATTTTTTAATCATATTCTTTAAACTATTTTTAAAACTAGTTCATCTCAACTAACAAAGTCGTATAAGTGTCGGGTGTCTAATGGTATTTACAGAATGAGTTGAGAGAACACTATAATTATTGCATAGAGGATTAGGTAAAAAGTGTTAGTTTCTTTAGAGCTTAAGTCTATTTGTAATATATTTTTGTGCATTTTTAATGCACGTATTGCAAGTTGACGATACCTACCATATAAAGCGAGAAACTCCTCCCTCTCCCTAACAACCATCACCTTGCCACTAATGCTTTCCTTTCTCTCCTTCAGATTTTGGCCTCCTCCCAACCCAACATTCGATTTGCCTGCTCACCAGATCCATTACTTTCTATCAACCCCCTCCTCTCTTTGCCTCCCAAATTCGAACCTCCTTCCTAGCTTTGCTTTGAGGCCTCCTCGTTAAGGGTATCTCTGTCTTTCCACATTTTCCTTTTCTACACCTTTTCCCACTAGCCCTCCTTTTTATCGTTATTGAGCGAACTCTGTATTTTCATTTGAAATGCCGCCCTTTTTCTATTTTTTTTTTCCATACTTAACTTCTTCCTCCACAATGACTGACATTTTCCCCACCTAAAACACCGATTTCCCTCCTTTGCCCTCCAAGGCTTCCCCATCTTCGCCTATCTCTCTATCCCCCCTTTTTTAACCAAACCTTTAGACTCATCCCCAATCCCTCCTTCTGTTCCTAAAGCTTGGAAACAAGTTGTTGGTGATACTTGTCCCATGCATTTAAAACTTGGAAACAAGTTATTGGTGATACTTACCCCACGCGCCTAACTTACACCCCTTTTGTGGACATGGATGGTAAGCTTGTTGTCTGTCCCGATATTACAGTCGTCTAGGATGGCGTAAATAGTTAGAAATTTACCATAGTCGGATTTTCCTATAAGCAACGCCCAACCTTTGCTTTGATATCGAGATGGGCTCATAAATATTGAAAAAATAGGGGTCTAACAGATGTGCTCCTCTCTGAAGCTCCACCTCAGCTGCTGCTCACAAGATCCTTGAAGAACGTCCATGGCAGTTTGGGAATCAACCTAGTTTCCTGCATATATGGCAGCCAGGACTGAAGCTAGATACTATTAATATTACAAACATGTCGCTGTGGATTAATTTTCGTAACATTCCTCTTGAATATTGGTCTACCCAAGGATTGAGCTCCTTATCTAGTTTCGTCAGGAAGCCATTATATCTAAATGAACCTACAGTTACAAAGAAACGCATTGGCTATGCTCGAATCTGTGTGAGCATTGATATCCTTAAGGAACTCCCAACATAAATCCTTGCCATGCGCTTTAGAGAGGATCTTAAAATATGGGAAGACAGTGTTGCCATCTCCTATCACTAGAGAACTCCTCCAAAATCTCAGGACAATATTTGGAAACCTACAGGGAGGTTATTTACGATTGTATGGGCCTTGAAGAAGATAGACAGAGCATGGAAAAACAAGATCACGTAGCAACTACCCAGGCTAATATAGAACTTTCCCAGACCTCTCTCACAACAACTACTCATTTAATTGACCAACTGCTTATGGAACCATCAGAAACTAGT
This sequence comes from Erythroxylum carthagenense, assembly GCA_026413575.1. Classification (NCBI taxonomy): domain Eukaryota; kingdom Viridiplantae; phylum Streptophyta; class Magnoliopsida; order Malpighiales; family Erythroxylaceae; genus Erythroxylum; species Erythroxylum carthagenense. Next base: position 35,706,247 of record JANZLD010000004.1, on the reverse strand, counting down.
TCTGAAACTTAAGACTACTTCTGCACCCCACAGCCCCCACTAGCTTGAATGCAATAGACCTCTGCTCTGCTGACAAATCTAATACACTAGACTCTCAAGTGGACATCTTGCCCAACTCTGATATTATCCCTACGACTAATTCAGGTGAGACTTATCCTATCACTTTTTTAATTGTTGAACTTGTTCACAATTGTGCTGCAACAGAACCAACCTTGAACACTATAATAGCACCTCCAAATGGTCCGCAACATAGAATGATAGAATCGGAATACCCCGACAACCTCTATAGTGTTGTACATAGGAAATCCCAACGAAGCAAAGGAATAAGCTCTAAAACTATCTCTCCCTAATGTCCATCTGAACCTGGAATGTACGTGGAATAAACTGCCCCCGAAAACTCTTAGCCTTAAGGCATTTTGTATGGTGTGAAAAGCCTCTCATTGTTTCCTTACTTGAAACCAAACTCAGAGTCGATAAACTCGACAAACTCAAAATTTTGGGCCCCACTTGGAACAATCATCTGTTACAAAATTATAGACATCAAAGTCGACCTATTGGATGCCATTGACCAATCTATCCCTCTCAATGTCTCTTTCTTACGGGAACATATTGACCTCAACCTCTTCTTCATGTATGCTAGTAATTTTGGATTCCAAAGATGTCTTTTATGGAACAACCTGCAACATTTCAGTAGTTCCATCTCCAAGCCTTGGCTGATCTATAGAGATTTCAATTCCACTTTATATGCCTCAAAAGCTTAAAGCCATATAAACCTGAAAAATTATTCAATTGATTTCAAGGATTGTGTTGGCGTCATTGGAGTGACATATCTCAAACAGGTTGGCCACCTTTATACATGGTCTAACAAATAGAATTCGAATTGGTTTATTCGTAAGAAGCTTGATTGAGCTCTAGTTAATGACATTTGGCTGGATCGTTTTTCTTAAAGCATTGCCTCCTTTATAGACTCCCTATTTTTAAATCACACACCTATCTTAGTTACCTATCTCTTCCAACAGAGTGCCCAATGTTTTCCCTTCAGATTCAATAATTATCTTGCTGATAAACCTAAATTTGAGAAGGCTTGTAAAGAAGTAGCATAACTCCACATTGTGGGTACACCCTAGTACCATTGTTTATATAAGCTTAAATACATCAAAGCAGAAATCAAGGCATTGAATTCTCAGAAGGGCTCCAAGATCCAGGCAGTAGAACCACCAGGCGAGAATTACAATATATTCAAAATCATAATTCTTCTTTACCACTCGATCAACTTTTGTTAGACAAGGAAAAATTAGCTCTCGCTAACTACATGCAGGCAGTAAAAAATCATTCATCTATTCTCCAACAACTGGCTCGAATACGTTAGATTAAAGATGGAGACAGATGCACCAACTTCTTCTTCAACACAATCCTAGCCAGGAAAAACCATAATAAGCTCTACTCCATCAAGTCTCGGGAGGGCATTTTCCTTCGTAAGCACGACGACATACAAGCTGAAACTATTAGCTACTTCTCCTCCCTTCTAGACACTACTAATCCTTCAAACATCTCAAATACTAATCTGTAATAGTTCAATCTCCCGTAAATTTCCTCACTCGATGTTACTCACTTAATCAAACCAATTAAAGATCTTAAGATTAAATAGGTAGTCTTCAGTATGGACCCTAAGAATTCCCCTAGGCGAGATGGTTTTAACGGGTATTTCTACCAAAAATCTTGGTATATCATAGGAAGCTTCATCAAAGATGCAGTTCGTGAGTTTTTTTCAAATGGTATCCTCCTTAAAGGGCAGACATATCGAGGATAATGCCCTCATTGTGTAAGGACTTTTGAAGGGATATTCTCAAATTCACAGCCCTCGAAATTGCAAAATGAAGATCGATTTTCACAAGGCTTTTGATTACATCAGCTGGGATTTCATGTGGAACATGCTTACAACTTATGGTTTCCCTCTTTAGTTCATCAAGTGGATCAAAAAATGTGTCTCAACTACTTCCTTTTTTTTCCTCATCAATGCATCCCTACAAGATGCTTCCAAGCTATGCGAAGACTTAGACAGGGAGACCCATATTCCCTCCCTCTTTATCTTAAGCATGGAGATCCTTAATGCCATCATCAAGCATGAAGTCCAACAACAACTACATTTCTACTATCACACGAAATATAAGAAACTCACACTAACTAATCTGTGCTTTGTACAGGATTTACTTCTTTTTTATAGGGAAAATATGGTGCCCATCCTCACTTATATGTAGGCTCTAGACATCTTCAAAGTATATTCGGTGTTGGAGATTAATCTTCATAAGAGCCACCCCTATCTCTCCAAAGGTGCAGCTCATATGCAAGACTCTATCACAAGAGCTACGGGTATGATGCATAAATCCCCTCCTATCTTATATCTTGGCTTACTTGTGTCTATAAAAAGACTTATCCATCTAGATCAAGAAGCGTGTTCAATCTTCGGTCAACAAATCCCTATTTTGTGCCAGTAAAGTGCAACTCATCCAATCTATCCTTAATTAAATGAACATATATTGGAGTTCCCACATGTTTCTGGCCTAAAGTGTCTATAAGACCCACATACCCCTAAGGAGGATATGTAGATGCCACATAAAACAATACTAAAATAATCCAAAACATGCTAAAGCATTTTCAAAAACTCAAGTAACATACATTTCATTTCATAGGTTAGGTCACATTTAGAACATAACATACACATGGTACCTATCACATACAAGCCTTAAATCCAAACCTGACCTATATCAAGGTTATTACAAACCATCAAACAAAATACATATTCTAATATGTCTCATTACATTAAATATAACTAAAAACAATCTGAACATTTCCAAAATAAAACACAATCTCCTTGGCCACTGCGGTTGTCTTTTTCCTAGTCTTTAAACCTTCTTATCAGAACCTACATAGAGACAAAATCACCATGCTAAGTATAAAGCTTAGTGGGGAAATAAATAAACAAGATATAAATTGGTAATTGTTTCTAACAGTCGTTTAACATTCACATATACAGAATCAAATCAAATCTCAAGAAATCTTTAGTTGTTCATATTAAAGTGCATTCCAAACAATATGTATCTCAGAACATAATATAACATATCAAAACAAGATATATTGGCTTTAGAGTAAAATTACAAGTATCAGAAAAGAATACCATAATATTAGAACAGAACTTTAAAGTACCAGAAAAGAACTTGACTGTATTAAAACAATATCTGATTATATCAGAACAAAACTTAGTTATTTCAGAACAGAGCTTGATTATATAAAAATTGAGTATGTAATAGAATACAAAAGTTAGCCTGCTAATCCTTTTTATAGAAGTGGGTAATGGGACTAGAAAAGAAGATACCCATGTTTGGTGTTTGAAACAGAAGAGACTTAAGTCTCTGAAATAGAAGACATAAAAGTGTCCAAAATTAGAAGACACCAGAGTGTGTGGCACATAGTACACCTTAGTGTCTAGTCATAAAAGACACCTTAGTGTTTGTTACAGAAGTAGCTGTAGACTCTTATAGGCATGCCTATTTACCCACGACTAGGACTTGGCAGTTTTAAAACAAAATATTTTAAATTTCAGAATCACTTGCAAAAGATGTAGTGCATAACATATGTCTTTATTCCATTTTTCTCAAATTGAACATAATCATTCATATTCAACAACTTAACATACCTCATAAACATAAACATTTGTAATAATGTACCAATAAATACATTATGTATTTACACATTACATATAAATACACAAATTTCCAATTCACAAACAATCATATTCAGTTCAATAAATCCTTTGAAACATATTTGTGTTCATAAGGACACATTCATCCTTGAACACACCATACATTTCAACATTAGACACATTATTTAC
>JANZLD010000004.1:35692082-35702258 GCA_026413575.1 Erythroxylum carthagenense | reverse complement strand
ACCACTAATACTCCCAATTTAATCAAACTAAGGCATAAACACATAATTAACACAATTCATGCTTAATAACATCAATTGGAAAAATTTTGGGGTCCAATATTAGTTATTTCAGAACAAAGCTTGATTATATCAGAAATGAGCTTGTAATAAAATACAAAACAAGTTAGCCTGCTAATCCTTTTTACATAAGTGGGTAACGGGACCAGAATAGAAGATATCCATGTTTGGTATCTAAAATAGAAGAGACTTGAGTCTCTGAAATGGAAGACATAAAAGTGTGTAAAATCAGAAGACATCGGAGTGTCTAGCACATAAGACACCAAAGTGTCTAATCACAGTGGACACCTTAGTGTCTCGATATAGAAAACACCTTAGTGTTTGGTTATCAAAGCAGCTGCAGACCCTTATAGACATGCCTATTTACCCACGAATAAGACTTTACGGATTTAAACTAAAACATTTCAGATTTTAGAATCACGTGCAAAAGATGTAGTGCATAACATATGTCTTTATTTTATTTTTCTCAAATTGAGCATAATCTTTGATATCCATCAACTTAACATACCTCATGAACATAAGCATTTGCAATAATGTACCAATCAATACATTATGTATTTACACATTACATATAAATACACAAATTCCCAATTCACAAAAAAGCATATTCAATGCACATCACATAAATCCTTCGAAAAACATTTGTGTTCATAAGGACACATTAATCCTTGAACACAACATACATTTCAACATTGGACAAATTATTTACTAACCACACATTCCTTAAGTAATTACCTCAATTAACAATCCATAACTAAATTAACTTTCACTCAATTAATCTAACCATAATTTAAGTTCATTTCACACCTTAAACAAGGCCAATTAAGCCCCAATGTGCCAAATAAAATGACCTAACCTTATATAGTTCAACAATTGCACAAAACCAAGTTTTTGCCTTCATAATCGCTTCCCACAACCATGGCAATGTGCCTTACAAATCCCAAGATCATGGGATGAGTGAACCAAAGGTTCAGTCTCCCACAACCTTCAGTTTATTTCCAAGACTTAACTTCTTCACTTCCATTCGACAAACCTTCACCAAAATCCATCAATTTCACTTCAGTTCTAATTTATTCATGCTTCAATACCTCATCAAATTCATGTCCAAACTAATTCAAATATCATTCATTAAGCATCTCACAATCCATGACCTTTCAAGTATCAACATCCAAAGCAAAAGCTATCAAACAAGTATCATGTTCTAAACCTCAATTCATCATCAATTCAATATATATTGTATCCATTTCAAGCATCAAATAATTCATATTATAGCATGCAATCAAGTTCAGCACTCCCTTACCTTCTTAACTTCAAATTTTAACTCCAAAGAACTAACTAATCCAACCCTTCCAAGTAATCAACACACATCTAAGATCAAGGTGCAAATTTCAGCACTAATAAGACAATAGCACAGAAAATAGCAGGACCTACTTCTTAATGCAGTAACTTACAAAGATTCCAAGTGAAGATAATCCAACATCAAGCAAAATTCCAGAAGTCGAGAGGGAGTAAGAGGTTTCAGTGGAGAGGAGCAAAGTGTTGAGAGAAGGTTGCAAAAACTTTAAAGGTGAAGATGATTCATCACTTGCCTAATTATTTGTATGAAAGGTGTCTTAGTTTGCAATGACCACATGTCATGCATGAAAGTGTGATACTTGTCCTTCAATAAAGCAACCTATATGTCTTCATATATGGCAGCCAAATGTCACAATTCAGTTTGGCCAGTTGTCACTCAACCAATGTCACCAAATGTCAATGCAATAGTTATGCTAAATGTCACTAACTCATAGGCTTAGTCATTCTAATTTTCCATGTACCAACTTGACTTGCCACTTAATAATTTTCCTAGTCCAAATGCACATTTTTAATACCTCAATTCTCTAATGTGTTAATTAATTCCAAATCACTAAATATAATCCATTAGACCAAAATTCTAGACATATGAAATTCACATTCAAATCATAGCACAATTTTAACACTTATAACACATGTACTTTCTTAAACATGTAACATTTCAACTAGGGTATAATTTGGGGCCTCACAATTCTCTCCCCTTAAAAGAATTTAGCCCTTGAAATTTATACTTGATGAGAATAGTTGATGATATTGAGCTCTCATGGTCCCTTCTGCTTTCTATGTTGTTTCCTCGAGCCCATGGTGTTGCCAGAGTACTTTTACCACAAGTATTTTCTTGTTTAAGAGTTGTCGAACTTCTCTTGCTATGTTAGATACAAGTCCTTCTTCATAAGTATAATCTGATTGTATTTGAATTTTTTACACGGGAATCTTATGTGTATCATTTGACCGATATCTTCTCAACATGAAAACATGAAACACAGTATGGAACTTGGCAAATGCTTCAGGAAGAGCTAACTGATAAGCTATTGGTCCTACTTTCTTAAGAATCTCATAAGGACTAATATATCGTGGGCTGAGCTTACCTTTCTTCCCAACCCGAAGTTTGTTCTTCCACGATGACACTTTTAAAAACATCTTATCACTTACTTGATACTCAGTATCTTTCCTTTTTAAGTCAATGTAGGACTTTTGCCTATCACTAGCAACTTTTAACCTTTATTGGATAACTTAAACTTTTTCTTCAGTATCTTTCATAATATCAGGCCCGATCATCTTATTTTCACTAAATTATGTCCAAGACACTAGAGTTCTAAACTTCTTAGCATATAGAACTTGATATGGCGCCATGTCAATGCTAGTCTGATAACTGTTGCTATGAGCAAGATAATTTTCCCAACTTCTCAAGAATTCTAACACACAACCCCGAAGCATATCTTCCAACACCTGAATAACCCTTTTAGATTGTCCATCTATCTGTGGATGGAAACCAGTACTAAACTTGACTTGAGTACCTAGAGCCTTTAACAGACTTTTCTAGAATCTCAAAGTAAATCGAGGATCATGATTAGAAATAATAGATAGTCATATGTTTTTATATGTCCCAAATAGTAAACATAGTAAGAACAAAACGATACGTCAATATGGAAACAACCTTATAAACACAAGAGATCATTTCATTTACTATCAACACTATTGATTAAATTAATAATTGATAATGATGGAGCAAATGACTAGTTTTTTAACCATACAACTGAGGGAGAGGATATTACAAACTTGAGTCACACCTCATTTCCTAATATCTCTTTTAAGTAATTTATCATTTTAACAATATATTTTTCCTTACATATTCCTCATTCTAATATGCAAATGTACTAAATAGGCATTGAGCTTTTTTTTTGTAGATGCTTTGAAAATTGCCTTTATAATTGACTAATTATTTGGATTCATAGATGAATGAGTTATATTTTAATGAAGAATTTTAATTTGAATGAATGACAAATGATATCTTAAATGCTTCTTTTTTCTTGTTATTTTTTTATAAATTAAAAAATTCCTCCTTATTAACTATTTGGATCATTATATTATCTTACTTCATGGTTAGCTTCCATCTTCAAATATTGGAACTAAAAAAAATGTTTCTCTGTGAAAATTCAAAGTCTTAATAAATTGGCCCTATAATACACTAATTTTACTTAGCCTTTGTTAATCCAGGCTTTGTGATCTTGATTATTAAAAAGTGCTATGTTTAGGAGCTAATCCATTAACTTTTAAAAGAATCGAATAATAAGTGATGACAATATTTCAAAAGATGACTATGATTATGATGTTAAACCTCCTGATGAAATGTAAAAAATGATGAACATGGCAACTTTATGGTTAAAGTTAATGATAGTGATATTGAATTACTAATGAACTAATTACAAATAGATTTTTAAAAAATCCTAATATTGAGTTATTTTTATATTCTTTCATTATAAACTTAAGGTTAGCCACCCAAAAAGAAAGGAACATCCTAAAGGAGTATAAAGCAATCATTTTTAAGAGATGAGTGTTTGATTATTTGCCTTTGTTATGTTTATTGGTTTAAACATGATGAGTAGTTGATTATTTTATATGCCTAGATATGAGGGATCCTTAATGTTATCTTTATATAGATTGATTCCATTTTATTTATGAAGTGGAATTTATTTATGAATTATCTTTGATTTCTCCTAATGTAAATTTAGTTATGCTATTAATTTTATCTGATCCTAATTTACTTATATATAATTTAAGAGAACCTTCTTATAAGTTAAACATAAGTTAGATATTAGTGATTAAATGAGATTATAAAAAGGATGGAACCTTAATATTTTTTTGCATGTAATGATTCGATTTTATTTATGAAGTGAGATTTATATCTATAAACTATATTTGAATGCTTTTAATGCATATTTAATTATACTAGTGATTATATCTAATTCTAATTCATTTATGAAAGATTTGAAGGAACCTACTTGTAAGTTGAACAGAGTTCAAATGTTAGGGATTAAATGGGGTGCTAGAGGTAGACCTACATGATCTCTTTAGTATTATGGTGAAACCTTTCATGGAATTTCATAGAATTTGATGGATTTAAAGGTCTAGTAGCTTGGTAAAGATATATGTTAACTAATTAAAAAAGTAAAGAGTGTAATATCATACTTTAGGAAGCTATGTTACTCTAGATGATAAATTCATTTTAATTAAATTGAATTATGAATAAAAATAAGATATTAGGAAAGTTTCTTATCTAGATGGCATTTATATCTATTTTATATTAATTATGCACTTTCTATTTCTATTAATCTACTAATTTACTTATGTTTAGGTTTAGGTTTAGGTTTATTTTTAGGTAAATTATCATTCATCAAACCATCTCTCTTTAGTTAATTGGAAAAGTAATAGTAAAAAAGTTTACCAAATTCCCAACGCTTCCTTGTAGGATCGATATTCTATTCACCAATGTATTGCAACTAGATGATAAGTGAACTACCTTAGATATGAGAAATATGTTTTCATAAAGGAAACTTTTGTGGTAGAAAATAACTAAATCTAATCAATGAAAAAGAATCTCAATGATTCATTACAGACAATTATATTAGAGAAGGATTGCTTGAGTGCTTGAGGTGTGATAAAAAGGGAAAAATACAAACATATTCATCTTGAGACTTGATGCTAAAGAAAATTCTTCTTAGTAAAGAGGAAAAAAGAGGGAAATTGGCTCAATAATGAAGAACCCTCTATATATTTTGTTAAAAAAGATCTTATTAAATGGTGCATTGATTTTGACCACTATGAACAGAGAAGAATTTCAAGCTAGTCAACTTAGACTTTGTCAAATAGTATTTTTACTAAAAAGGAGAGAGAAAAGATTGTTAAGTTGAAAATTAGAAAAATGGAGGCATGCATAAAAGGAAATAAGAATGCAAATGACCTATAAAGATAAGATCATTAGGTTTGATATGCTTTACATTAGCTATGTTAAAAGCAATATCTTTTTTCCGAGGTTTATCATCATTTATGATAGTTATAGCTTAAAGTTGTCATTACCAATGAATAGTTTCTATCACAAGTTAGTGGTTTTAGCGTATAAAGACTATGATATATTGACATTATTAAATGATAAATGTATCTCTCTTTTCTTCCTCAATCCTTTTCATAAGTCACGGCTGATTTTTGTAACCATATTATTGTTAAGACATTTCATTTTAATAAAGAATTGCCTTTTCTATATCATTTAGTCTTATTTCACTTTCCTTCATTTAAAATTTTTTAATTAAAATTTGTAGTGCATTGATGAGGTAATCCTTACAAAGGAAAAAAGAGGGTTATTGTTTGATCAGACATAGATAACTAATGAATGGATTATTATCAAGATGACAATGTGAAGAGGATTTGTTAGTTGTGAGTTATTGAATAGGAAACTTGTGAGAGATCATAATATTAACCGACAATGTTGCAATTGTGAAAAAAAAAACAAAAAATAATTTTTAATTAAAAACAAACTAAAGTTGGGTCATCAAGAGATTAACAGCACATAACTTCATTAAAATCAATTAATGATATGGTAAAGTAAAAAAATTAACTTTACCTAATTTTCCAATACTAATTATAGGTATTAAAAGTAGTAACAAAATACTTTAACTTTTAATTTGTAGAAAAATTGCCCATTGTTAACTCCACAGTTAACAGTTCTAACATGGTATGTCATGTCATTAGAACCAATTGATATGATAGCATTCACACGACACATAGTTTTAGTTAGATTTATGTTAAAGTTAGTAGTCCATAGGAGAGTGAGAAGCCCTAAAACACACTTTGTAGTCGTTTTCAACGAGAAAAGCAATTTAGAATCATACTAAAAAAGCCAAGTACATTAAGAGAATGAGATCTTCATTAGAAAAATACTTTCCATAATTTCTTTAACTCTTTTATTTAAATTATTTGTTTTTGAGGATGATTTATGACTAAGTGTTTTATGTCTAGATAGAGGGAATATATTTTTTATTTTATATGAATTATTTCAATATTTTTATAAAAGAGCTCTATATTTATTTAATATCATTGTTGATCTTAGTGCTAGTTAAACACAAGTTAAATTCTAAATTATTACATAATTGTAGATTGACCTAGGCACAATATTAAAGAGGGGAATATAAGAATGGACTTGTATGATGCTTCTAGTATTAGGATAAAATCTTATTGTGAAAATTTTATAGATCTTAGTGTATTCTTAAATGTTAACCAGATAGACATATTAGTTATTCACTCTAGGGACAGGTAGTTGTACATTAAAAGATGACAGTTCATTATATTAAGGATATTTTGGCATTTTAAGTTATAGAATCAATAGATAAGTAAAATGTGAGTATGGTATGAGTTTAGGGGGGAAACTTATCTATATATTTATATTATTTGTATTACTTAATTTTTTGTTCCTAGTTATATTTAGATTTATTTATTTTGATTTAAGATTACAATAAATTAAATCACACTCTTTATTATTGAGTATATAATAGTAAGAAGGTTAGGTTTGGTACTTATTTTATGCTTATGGAACTATACTCTATTTATAACTACAATACTATATAATGACGAGTCCATGACAAGTCCACCGGCCAAAAGTTAAGAATATTATGGTAGGGAAATTTATAATCACAAACTGCCAAATTAAGGTTTCACATTTAAGGTTTTTCTTTGTTCATGGTTTTTCCTGCACAAACTCTAGAAGTAGATTGAATTCATATTCACAATCACTAGTAAAAAAAATATTAGGTTTAGGTTATGACATTTGATTACGAACATCTTAGAATGTTTCATTGTTATTGTAGTTTCACTTTTGTCATTTGTTTATACAATTTTAAATTTATATCACAGCTTCAACATTTGTTTGCTACGGTTAGTTTAAGAAATTAGAGTTCCCCAAATTTTCTTTAGGTTTATCACTAATTTCATATTTATGGGTTTTTCAAATGGGCCTATTCAATATAAACTTGAGTTAAGAATCCAGATGAAATTTATTTTTGACTAGACTTTTTGGGCCCAAAATTACTTGGTATACTTATTAAATGATTGTGGACTTGATAGTTGGTCTTCTTAGTTAGAATTTTCTACAGTTAGGCCTAGAGGGATAAATTAGGGGGCCAAATATGATCCATTATCAGTCAAATTTGAGCCTAGTACAAAGTTAATAGGTTTATATCAAGCCCCAAGCCCACTTTTACGTGTTTATTTGGGATGTATCTTGTGCTTATAACTTTTTTTTCTTTATTTAGTTGAAAAATTATCACTAGCTTTCTTTTAAAAATTATAAGAGAAAAAAAAAATAACTTCGTTTTTAGATTGAATAAACCTAACCTAATCCCATGTGATTATTTTCAAAATGCAAATTGAAATTAGGCTCAATATGAATATGTTCGTTCCTTGGATTGAAGTCCTAAAATCAATGAAAAATGATTTTACTATTTTTAGTTTATTTTTTCGTGATGTTTGTTTGCTTATATAAATACGCGAGAGAATTAAGTCAAAAATATTTCTTCCAAAGGATAAAGGGTTAGTCGATTAAAGAATAAGAATACGACCTAAAAGTAATTTGAACCTTTAGACCTTTTAAGACATTTTGCTTCTTGGGCTCTCGAGCCTAATGAAATTTTTTGTTTATTAGTTTTTTTTAGGCTTACAAGTTGTTGGTTTTTTTTAGTTTTTAAAAATATATTTACTCACTGTCCTTTTATCCAAAGATTTATCTTTTGGTCACTAGAAGCCCATTTTAAATTTTGTAAATTCTTCTTTCCTAATTCATCCATTTTTTAATCATTTCTTTTTAATCTATTTAAGGGTCATAGGACTTTAGTCTCCTCCATTAGTATTTGTGTTTCCTGATAAGCAACTTTATCAATCATGTCATGGATGAGGTATCTCACACCTGTTTTCATTTTATAATCAATCCTTGAACTTTTATGTAGACACTTTTGTAATTATTTTTTTGTAAATAAAAAATAAAAATAAAAATGTTCATTTAAAATTTTTGTCATATTTATTAATTATTTAACTGCTCATGCTTGCAAAGAGATTGGCCAAGTATTGTCAATTAGGCAAGGGATCAACAAAGACAACTTGGAGCTAAATTGTTCAAAATTGCTTTAAGTTAGTTCATATATGTAGTCTAGAGGGGAAAGAAGAATCTAATTTATTAGGGAAAATTCCTAGATAGCTTTACATTTATAGTTAAAATTGTGAGCTGGATAAGAGAAATAACGGTGGCCTTTAAAGCAGATCACGATACAGCGAGTATCCAATCAAGAATCGGTCGAAATTTGGCAGCCCGATAGAAATAGATGCATGAGCTGGTTGAAGCTATTTGAGAGGAGAACCAAAGAAATATCTTTTCTTTTATTTATCTAATTCAGCTTTATTTCCTTAGCTACTCCTATTGATCAAATCAGACTTTAGCTCATTTTGATTTTGGATTCCCTTCCCATGTTAATTCTCAGGCTTTCTTAAATCAATTTAATATTTAATTTAAAAAATATTTAACTTATATGATGACTTTTCAAAGTGAATTGTTAGAAATTACATATTTATTTAGTTTTCCATATGACTAGATATATTGAAAACCCTAGATACTCCTATAGATCAAAAGTCCTAGTCACCTCTCTGTGTTTTTCAAATTAATTTTAATGGGTAGACACTCATTTAGGCCTCTAAACTCACCTATACGTTTTCCATTTTAATTTTAAGGCCTAAATACCTTATTAGGTTTCTTTTCTTGCTCAATCAAAACTTCTTTAGGTTTTATAATTTAGTTTTAAATGCATAATCAAAATCCTCTTATCCAAATTTTTAGTTATAAAAGCTTTGAAGACCGCTCTATGATTTGCAGACGAATACCTAAAAACTCCCTTGAGTCTCTTATCTAAATTTGTAGTTAAGTACTGAAAACTCCTTTAGATCTCTAATCCAAGTTTTCAGTCTAAATACTTGAAAACCTCTATGGTTGTCTTAGCCAAACTTCATATATAAGTTCAATTAAACTCTAGATGTCTCTGTATGACTTCAAAGTTAACCTCTCTAAAGCTTCCATCTTAAAACGTAAACCCGAAGAGAAAGCAAGCTGTTTGGGGAATAAGAAAAGTCGAAATGATCTTCCTCAGAGAATAAAATGTCGTGAATCAAAATTGGAGAATAAGAGTGAGGCACTGACCGTTATATCCATAAATGATAGACAACACACGTGACATTGAGAAAAACCAACTCTAAGCTGTATAGTTTCAAGCTAGGTTTTTTTTTTTTTTTTTCCTTCCCTCTTTAGGTTTATAAAGATTTTGCTTATGGAAAACCAAAGGAGACTCACTTCTCTTCGTGATCGCAAACCTAATATCATCTTTTAGTTAGTTCCAATCGAACACATTTCCGCTCTTCACTCGATTGATTCTTGACATCTAAAGGTGCAAGTCACTCCACTAATAGCCATCCAATCGAATACATTTCCTCTCTTCACTCGATTGATTCTTGGCATCTAAAGGTGAAGCCACTCCACTAATAGCCATTCATTTCCTCTTTATTTTGTTTATTCTTTGTTTTCATTCAAGACCTTTCATTTTCTTTGGTTTGGGCGGGCCCACACTTAGAGGTTTTGTCCCCTTTGGTCACACCCGTAGCTCAGTGGTGTGAGACGTGAATTTTGCACCTAACAAAACCCTGAGGTCACAGGTTCGATTCCCGTATATGCAGCGTCCC
>JANZLD010000004.1:35641792-35655380 GCA_026413575.1 Erythroxylum carthagenense | reverse complement strand
AACAAAACCCTGAGGTCACAGGTTCGATTCCCGTATATGCAGCGTCCCCAGAAGGGTGTGACCAAAGGGGACAAAACCTCTAAGTGCGGACCCGCCCAAACCATTCTTAATTCTTACTATCGTTTCACCAGTCGCTGAAGCAATTCAACATCATCTTCGCCATCTTTGTTAAGCTCTTCTCACCTTTTTTTTTTTTATTGGCTACCTCTTACATGCTTAGCTCTATCCAAATACCATAAATATATTGCTTTCATCTCTCTTATAAAAAATAAAAACTAACATAGTTCTTAAGGTTTTAACATTTGTTAACATCAATTCTATGATTTATGATTTATTTTTTAAAGTTAACTAAACATTGGTTCCTCTTTTCTTCTTTGGGTTTTACATTTATAATTTGTATATTTTATACTTTTATGCTACTCTAATCACTACCTTTCTAGTCGATTAATTTTACAAATTAGTTTTAACAGTACTATATTATGTTTATCAAGATTTTGCTTACTTGATCTTTATTTTTATATGGTAGTCTCTTTTTAACTTGGTCTCTAATTTTAAGAGCAATTCATTATCTTCGTGTTTTGATTGATTTTTTTTTATAAAAATGTTGCCTTAGTTTCCCTTAAGATCATAATATATGCTATTCCAAAAATATATATACGATTTCGCTTCATCAGTGTGGTCAAGATCACCAATACTTAGCCTTCGTGTATGTTATTCTTATATCGTTTCCTTATAATGCATTCACCAATGTTTTGCTTATTTCCACAATGAATGTTTACGAATTATTTTGGAATATTTAATTTATTTTTCTATTATTAGTAAGTTTACAACTCATGCATTTATTTCCGTAAACCAAAATTTTGTTTTCATCCATTTTCCTTTGTTTTGATACATTTAATGTTAAGTTGTCATTTTGTGCTTATTTTGTGTTTAATTTTTTTAATGTGTTGAAATTATTATTCAAAATTAATGGAATTGTCTCTTAATTGTTCTCAGACGAATTTCAACACTTTAGAGATAAAATTGGATCAAAAAGATGCAAAAGAAACAAAGAAAATCCAAAATTTCAGATTGGCATCAAATTTAGTGACTAAGCGTGGGCACATGCAAGGATGGAAAAAAAAATCTACAGATTTGTTTTCAAATTTGATTCGTTTGAAATTTTCATAATTTTGAAAGATCATATTACTAGATATTTGCAATCTAAACACGTGGGAGATGTGATCTGCAAAAGATGATAGAAAAGGAAGGAATCAAGAGGCATTAAGAAGTGAAAAACTTTACTATTCATGCACCGACCTTAAGTTAGAATAGTTTAGAATTTTCTGCAGGTTTTCTTTGAGTTTTAGTTGCATTTCTTTTAAGTATTTTGTATTCTTTAGGAAAGGACCAGGGATGGATACTATGTATTTTGTTATTTCTTTTATTTTCAATTTCATTATGAGTAGCTAAACTTCTTTTTTTGGTTTAGCAAACCATGTTATCATCTATTATGTGTGAGATGTTTCAATAAAGTTTGTTTCATTGATGTACATTGAATATCTTTTAAATTACTTTTTCTAATTGAATTGATTGATTTCTAGGTGCGTAACTAAGGATTAATTCTTTCAATAGCTAGATTAATGAAATATGATGTTCAGCTTTGTTAATCACAAGTAGCAATTAGGATTATCTTTTTTACGTTAGAGTCGGAAATTCTAAGAAAATGTTTATCTTGATTAATTGCATGTTGTACATGTATTATCTTGTTCATTGGTTCTTGATTCTTAAAGCTATTATTCAATTAAACCTAGAATCATATCTAGGTTATTGATTAATATGAATGCTTAGAATACATGTTTTTAGTAATTTACACTTAAGAGAAAACATCCTCCAATGAATGTTTATTAATGAACTGAAGTTTTAGATCGATGATCCATTTTAGCGTGATAAAATTGATGACCCGAAACCAAGGTTTTTCATAAAATTTTTAGATCCAATCACTTTTGTTAAATTCATATTTTTGTTATTTTACTTTCTTAAATTATGTGAATTGTAAACCCCTCCCTCCCTTCCGTTACTTTATTTTAGTTTTGAACTCGTAAATTCTTTACCGTTAAAATTTCTCTTGGGAACGATATCTACTTATCACTACTACATTAATTTGTATTAACAAAATTGGTTTCTTTTTAATTTGGTTGCAGGCAACAGCAGTACCATTTAATTTCTTTTTTTAGAATTTGTTTCTTGTGTTAGGGCTTAGACCTTGAAATTAGGAGGAAATTTAGTTTGTTAAAGTCTCTAACCTAATTAAATGTTTATATTTTGTAACACTTTCTTTATTTAGATATAATTAAAAAAACAATTACTTGACTCTCATATCAAAAGGGCTACAAATGAGTTAGAGATTTTCAAAATTAAGATGAGTAACACTACACTCGGTTCAAATGAACTACACCTAAAATCTAAATTAAATTAAAATAAAAATATATGTTATGCTTTTTATGGAATGTGAATGTTTGGTTCAAAGGAGGATAAGTGGAGAGAAACAGAACCATAATATGTCTAATGGAATTATTTATTTAAAAGTTCAATATTTTTTATAAACCAAAATTCAATTTACCAAAAAGGTTAAGAACCAAATTTAGTTAGGCCACATGGTTATTAGAAATAAATCTTTTCTTTTTACATAGATTTATTACGATTTTTTGTTGGGCCTATAAGCCCGTTAAAAAAAAATTGTCTTTTTGTGTAGTTTGAGTTTGAGTTTTTAAAGTCCATTAGGTTAATTTTTATCTAAGTCTTAGGCTTTTAAGCCTTTAAAATCCTTTTTTGCTCAATAAACATTTATGTCTAGTTTTCTTTTCTTTAATTATTTTAAACCCAATTTTTTGACTCGATAAGATTAATTAATTTAAATATGTTTATTTCTATTTTAAATAGCTTTTAAAAAATGTCCTTTTCTTTTCTTATTAATAAGAGCAATTATTTTGTTTTCCGTTAACTCATCAAGGTTTTTTCTCTACTTTTTATTTTCCTTTTTGTTCAATTATCATAGAAATTAACATATTCTTGCAATTAAGTCAAAGTTCAAATGTTTTATTTTTAAACATATGTAAAACACACAAATGCAAAGGGTTACAATAATGTTTTAAATTTTATCTCGAATTCTAAACATCATTTTAGGTATATGATTTTGAGTAACCTTTTAGGTATTCTTTATTTTACAATTAAAATTCAAACCCAATTTTTTGAAAATTAACTTTTTTAGTTCTTTTCCTTGACATTTTATATATCTTCCATTAAATTAGATACATAACAAGTCTATTGAATATGTATTTGATATTAGATCTCACATATATTAAGAGAAGTGCTTATCAAGGCTTAAGTAGCTTGTCCCTTGATAATTTGATAAGCGGTTAGACCTGGGCTAACTTCGTGGGCACATATTGTCTGCCCACCTAGTCTAGTCTAAACTAGGCATAGTACAAGTGCTAGTGAAGATCATTAATTTGAGTTAAGCCAAATTTTGTTTATTGTTCCAGTAAAAGGTTCTTCTTTAGTTGTGTATTTGCACGATTTTATTTTTTATCAACTATTTTGAATGTTTCCAAATTTCTCTTTATGATATTTGGCCTCACCCATAGGTTATTCTCTAACATTTAATTTGGTTATGTATATAGACTTCTGTTAAACCTGATAATATTGTCTTTTTGGGTGATGGTATTTTGTGAGTTCCAAGCCCTTACCCTTGAGTGCATGAGTTTGAGGACTAGGTGTGTTAACCTAGTGGAGCATATGACATGATCGAATGCACCACAATCATTTCAAATTTTGCTTTCAAGGCAGTGGCTATATCATAGTGAAATCATTTGATAAGTTTATTATTACCTCTTTTATCTACTATGCCTTTATTTTTCATACAATTTGAATGCAAAACTTCACAGTAGAAATCTATAATAGCCATATCATTTAATAAAGTCTTACTTGAATGATCTAAACTCAAACCTTTGGATGGAACCAATTATAAGTGTTGGTCCCAAAATTTGTTTATTTTCTTTGAACAACTAGACGTAGATTATGTGTTGTTCACTGATCTTCCATCTATTAAAGCCATAAAATCTTAAACTCCTACCTCTTCCACTAAAGAAAAAGCTAGGATGAAGCATGAAAAAGATAATAAAACAATTAGAGGACATTTGTTAAACCATTTGTTAAACCATATGACCAACTCTCTATTTGATCTATTTATGTATTGCAAATCTATCGAGGTCATCTAGGACACCATAGAGAAGAAGTATAGGGTAGATGATGCTAGAAAGGAAAAAAAATATGGTGGGAAATGGATGCAATTTTAGATGGTGGATGATAAACTAGTGATGGAGCAAGTTCGTGAATACGAAAACGTGGTGAAGATGTGTGATAAACCAATGATGGAGAATTTTGTTTCTCCTATTTCTATTAAAGTTAACTTAGTTGAGTCTTTTTTTGGTACTTCTAAGGATAGGTTAAAAGGCAAGGTCAAGAAAAATCAAAAGAATGGGCATCAAAAAATGCAAAACCAATTTAAGAAGGGTAGTGGAGGAATTCAAAAGAGGAAGATAACCTGCTATGCTTGTGTCAAACCAAGCTATAAGGCATATCAATTCCACCATCATAATCACCTGCAAAACTAAGATTGAAAGTTTGCTACTCAATTTGTGTCACAAGCTAATCTTACTAAAAAGGTTGAAATTATAGTCGCTATTATCATGAAGGCTATCCTAATGCTAAATAAAGGACAACATGGATACTAGATAGCAGTGTTTTAAATAATTATTGCACTAAAAAGGAGTTGTTCTACTAGTTTGAGGATGTTGTACATGGAGAATGTGTCCTCATGGAAGACTCCAAAACCATTGTAAGTGTTTAGTAAAGGAAAGATTTTCCTTAAAATAACTTTAGCTTTGAATGATGTATTAAATGTCCCCTTTTTGTGTAAGAACTTAGTTTCTATTTGCTTGCTTAATAAGACTAATCCAAAAATTATTCTTAAAGATGATAAGTTTGTAATTATAAAAAATGGGGACTTTGTGGGAAATAGATACTTAGTTGATGGACTTTTTGTACTAAATACTATTTCTCCTACTTGTAATGCTAACTGTTTTACTGCTTCTACCGATATCTTTAAATCTTCTAATTTATGGCATATAGGCTAGGACATGTTAATGTTGCTACTATTAGGAGACTTACAAACATGCATTTGATAAACATTATTGATGATTTCTTTTATTAACGCTCAGTGTGTGTAGAAGCAAAGATTGTTACAAAACTGTTTAAACCTATAACAACTAGATGCATTGATTTTCTTAAGTGGATTCATAGAGATGTGGATAATTTTAATAACTTTGTTAGTAAAGGAGTTATTGATGATTATTCGAGATAAACAAAAGTTTATCTCTTAAAATCTAAAGATGAGGCCAAAGAGAAGTTCTTAAATTACAAAGCAAAAGTAGAAAACTAATTGGATAGGAAAATTAAGAAACTTACATCTGATAGGGTGAAGAATCTAACACTAATTTTGAAAGGATTTTTGTGAAAATAATGGTATGATATATAAATATGGTGCCCCTTATATATCCCAACAAAATGGTATAAGTGGGAGGGAAAATTGAACACTTAAGGAAATGATGAAAACTATGTTGTTAGGTCCTAATAGGTCTGACAATATATAAAGGGAAGCGGTAATTTCTATATGCTAATATTCTTAATAAAACTCCTCACAAAATGTTAGTCACAACCCCCCATGAGCTATGGAAAGGATTTGCTCATATCCTTAATATTTGAAAGTGTGGGTGTCTAGCCAAAGTTGGCTTATTAGACTTTAGAAAGATAAATATTTGGCCTAAGACCTTTGATTGTGTGTTTATTAGTTATGCTAAAAACAATGATACATATAAAATTATTCCTTTGTGTGATACTTCTACTTGTTAATTTAGAGTTGCAGAAATTTTTTAACATGTCTTTTCATTAAAGAAAAATGATGTTAGTAAAGTTATTGCTCCTTCTAATGCTGTTTATGTGCCTTTGTCTTTACCTGCTTCTTGTTTTGTTTCAAATGAATATATAATGAACCTAGAAAGAGTGAGAGGAGAAGATTTGAAAGAAGTTTTGGAAAAGATTTTGCTACTGCTTCGTAGTTAAAAATTATGATCTTGATAGAATAAATGAGAATATCATTTTTGCATTTTTAATTGAGGAAGGTACTGAGACAAATGAAGAGGTAGTGACTTTGATAGACACTAGCTTTTAGAAAAAAATTCCATTAAAATTGAGTTTGAGTAAATAATGGCAAACTATACTTGGAACTTAATTGATTTGCTTAATATTCGTAAACCAATTGGATGCAAATTAATCTTTAGAAAGAAAATGAGGCATGATGGAACTATAAAAAAAATTAATGCCATATTGGTGGTTATAGGTTATAATCAAACAAAAGGCATTGAATATTTTAAGGCCTACTCTCCTGTGACCAAAATTGTAACATCCCACTCTCATAGGACACATACCTAACAATCTAAAGGATATCCGAGTACGTACCCTACAAAGGTGGCATGTTAGAGCAGTCACATTATTAACTTAATCATACATCATCATTAAAACATAAATATCACAATATTTATGAACCTAATTCCTCATTTTCATTTCATAAAACTGAATACATATTGTAGCATTACATACTTCGTCCTTATATAAAATATCGAAGAGCTATCAGAGTTTATAACTCTATTACAAAAATATGATACATGCTATATGAATAAGGAACTATACAAAATTCTATCTAATTTCTTCAATCTCAACTGACTAACCTTTAAGCCATTTTTTCTATCCAAAAGCAATACTAGATCTCTTCTAAGTTATCTTAGAAGCTAAGTTTGCTCTACCACAACTGAAAAGTTTATGTTGCAATTTTAATGAGTTTTGTGAACTCAATGAGCTACTCATCATCGATGGCTCACTCATAATACATAATACATAACACATAACACATACAATTCATGTTTCAAGTTTACAAACAATTCATGTCATGATATAACGCACATCTTTCACCAATTATCAAAAAACACCATATAACACTTTGTTCACTTATTCACTTTTTAAATTCATAATAGTTCATACAATTCAATTCAATCATTCATATAATGCATATTAAATTATATGTGCAATATTTATGAGACTCATTTTCATTTATTACTTTATTATGACTAATTGCCTTTTTCACTATCCTGTATCTATTGTGGATACGTAGCTCATTAATAACTGTCCCTTATCTGTTGGGGATATGGGGCTCATTATACATAATGAGCCAGAGGCTCTTACCACATTTTGAGCTTTAAGCTCTTTTTCACTGTGGACTCCAGTCATAAATACCTTTATGTTATCATGCATTGATGTAATGGAATTCATCATATGTATTCAATCATTTACTTTTGCTAATTCTTTATCATTCACATTCACTTTCATCATCAGACCTTGATCTGACATTCAACAATTAAGTTGAGTATCACATATTCTGTCAAATTCACATACAATAAGCAATTCCAATATATTATTCATACATCAAATGCCTCGGACATTCAATGTCCGAAATCAACACATTCACATCACATAATAATTCAATTCAGAATTTAATCAAAACAATAAATCAATGTGACACCATCTAAGTTACTAATAATATGCCCCAGATAGCTATTACCTCGACATCTCAACAATGTCTAGATGTTGTCGCTCTAATTGTTCTTCTATATCATGCAATACATACACATTTATACATTACTAATTTGCACATTTTCATGAATTCTCAATCATATACATACGTGCCCTACGATCACACGTGCATAGGCTCGATAGAAGTGACATGTTAACTATCTCACCTTCACTTTACTACATGGCATCATAATTAAAATAAAAAATAAAACATTATCTAAAGTCCAAAAATTTCCTCAATTCATATTGTAAACTATAATTTACAATGTAGCATTGGATCCATCATTCATATGTATACATTGTCGACCTATCAAAGCTCACAGTTCAGTTTATGGAGTATGTTGCATAAATGAGGAAATAAACCAAACACTAAAAACTAATCTTTAGCCCCCAGCTGACTGACCTTTAAGTCATAACTTGTACCAAAATGCAGTCTTAGTAGCTAAGTCGTCACTCTATTTCAAACTTGAAATTGTCAACATTATAATTTTGATGAGTTTTGTGAACTCAGCAAAGTAACCATCCTGGATGGTTCAGTCTTGATATACAACATGCAACAAATCATGTTATCATATAATTCACATCAACTTGATTTTTGTCAAGTAATATCACATAACACCTGATCATATTTATCAAATTTCAAAAAAAAAATTCAAACATTCGATTATTTCAGTACAATTTTGTAGAACATACACATTGACAAATTATCACATATTTCATACACAAAGTTCTCAAAACATTGCAATCATTCAATTTATTTAGATCATATTTGTATGTAATGTTATGAGACTCAATTTCATTTATTTCATTGTTGTTTCTGTGTACCTTTTTCACTGTCTCATATTTGTTATAGATACTGGGCTCTTTCATACTACCCCTTATCTGTTGGTGATACAGGACTCTTTGTACATATTGAGCCTTAGGTTCTAATCACGAATGTCTGAGCTTTAAGCTCTTTTTTACTGGCAACATCAGTCACAACTGCCTTTATATTTCATGCATTGGAATGAAATGCATTCCTCAATTTCAGTCATCACATTTGATCGATTACATTTGCATTCATCTTCTTATTCACAATAATCATTAGACTAGGTCCGGCATGAACATTCAAGTTGAGAACCATGTCGTTAATCTCATTCACATTCAAATAGCACTTCTAATGTGTTAATCATGCATCAAAACTTCTCGAACATTTCATGTCTAGAATTCAGTACACAATTCAGTACACATACAACAATATCAATTTAGTAATAAACAAAATAAGTCAAAGTGAGATCATCTTAGGTTACTCACAATTTCTCCCTTTTTGCTTGTTGCCTTGAAGTTCCGACAATATCTAGACACAGTCGCTCTACTTGCTCTTTTATATGCAATCAAATACAATTTCATGTTACCATATTGTTCATGTAACTAAATATGTATTTTTATAAATGTATCATATAATATGTATGTGAAATGACATATGCCTGGGTATACTTTTGTAATAAACTGATGCAAAGATCAATTGTACTCCAAATGTGTCAAAATTATACACTCATTAGCTATTCCAACTTTCTTATCAACACAAATATTCAGGTCCACTCTACACTATCAATAAGACAAGGAAAATGGTGTATTTCTTTAACGCTTTCTTATAGACAATTTTTCCCCTGTGCCTTAAGTTTCTAATGACACTAAGATCATACAATTTAGTTCATTATTCTATAAGTTATGCTCAAAATACTACAGATTGAGTAAATTTGAAATTTTGGCTAGTATATGATCATGCATTCAAATTTGTACAACCTATATCTCTCAATTCCAATATCCAAAAATTACAAACTTCATACCCATTGAAAGATAAGAGAATAAGTTACAATTTTTATGAAGACGATTCAGCCTCCATCAATACAGTTTATTTGATAACAATAGGATATGATTTCTGTCACAATGTTACAACCTAAGCCAAAACTCATTTTCATGCCAAATTTTGAAATTATTAGAGACAAAATTAAAAGTCGACTTCTTCAAGAAAGTTGTATCCATATGTTTCTAATTTAATCTGAACTAATAATCAACTCATTTGAAAATCTACAGGTCAAGATATAATCAAAATACCGAAGTATGTTCAATGAAAATATTCCAATTCATAATATTCCAGTAGACTTCCTCACTTTCATCCAATCAATCTTTTTCAAATCAATTCAGATGACTCTAAATTTTTATGAAGAGGGAAAACAAAGTCTTAGGAATGTATTGGTTCAATTTTCAAGTCATTTGAAGGTTGAGAGATATAGTCAAACAAATCTAAACTGTTCACTTTTAGAAGCACTATTGGCCAGGTAACCATAGTGCACGACCATACACACCAATTCCAGAATTAGAGATTTTCTTCCTTCTTCCTCTCTTTCACTTACCCCATCATCTCTAATTTATACTCTCACATTTACCTCTTCATTCAACTCCCATTTCAATTCAACTTACTCTAAAGTAACTTAAAATGTAAGATTAAATTCAAACATCAAAATAAGGTTCATATGGACATCATCATTTTTTCTGCTTTCTCTCTCTACTACAATTTTGTTTTTATGCTTGCAAAACCTATATTCATATGACTTTACCTCACATTTTTCTGCTATTACTTCAAAGTCAACAATACTTTCATTTCATCTTACATTTTCCATTTTAATACCCTTTTTATAGCTCTAAACTCATTTGAAATCATTTCTAAACACTCCCAAATACATTCATGTATAACAACAGTAAATATAAGAAGAGAACATGAACACCTTGAACATTCAACCATTATTTTCTGCAATTTACAACTACTTCACTAATGTCCATGTAACTCTAAATATCACAATCTATTGGTATACTTTCTGCTCATTTCCTATTTCACGAATTTTCATCTAACTCATTCATTATTTAATATCACCGAAACTACACCTCTTAACCCACTTATGCATGTGTTCATTTACAATAGTAAAACATCATCAAAGTCACTTGATTTAGCAATATTTCCAACGATGAGAGGGAATCAATAGCACAAAAAGATGTTTTGGTGGATGAACATGAAAAGAGTGTTTTGGTGAAGAACAATAGAGAGAGAAACTTACATCGAATAACAAGTGAGGGCTGATAAAATTTTCCTTCTAAAAAAACTTGCTACGTGTGCTCTTGCATGTAATGCATTGGTTACATATATATGATGCCACATGTCATACTATAATTTGTCTTTTTTTTAAATTCCTAGTCCAAAATACCCCAAAATTTTGAAAATTTCCTAAAATTCATTAAAATTTTTGAAATAATAATTATTATCACCAAATAAATTTCCAACACAAATAATTCATAATTCATATTTTAATCGCATTTATAAATGCACTATACCTGGAAAATGTCAATGAATGCATGAACAATTATTTCATGAATATCAACACAATTTACATATTTAAAATGTCATATGATGCATGAAATGCACGTCTAATTTCTCAGTATTCTCTCATTTACACAATTCTGGGGTCCTAGCCCCTAACATGGACTATTGGGACATTACATCATATCTTGTAAAACTTGATTATCCTTAGTTTATCAATCATTTATTCATCAAGCATGCATTTACCAATCCTTTCCTATCATTATACATCCCCAAAAGTTCTCAATTCTCATTCATTCATTCATACCTAATTCATATTATTCATAAGAACACTTTTACATTATGAACAACTCATAACTTCCAAATTGAGATACATTCATATCAAGTCAATCCATTCTTCAATTCTCAATCAACATCCTAAACTTATCAATCACTTACCCACTTACTTTAGCTACCACCTAGGTTCAATTAAAACATCAATTAAATCCAAAAAACACCAAGGAAAGGTAAGAAGATAGCAATGCATGATCTTGCTTCCACTAGCTCAGCTCTGTTGGATAGTTGTTTCAATTACCACTTCTCCTCTTCTTCTAGACTGTGCTTCGTGTACAACAGAATAATCTCTAATCTGATGATCAAAAGAGCTGCATCGAAGGCAATCTTTGTAATTAAATTGATGTTGCATCTCTTCCACTGCTAGACTATATAAAACTACCCCTCTATCTGAACCTTAACTATCTTGATCTAACCGATGGTCGATAAGATCTGTTCTGATGCTTACTAAACCTTCTACCAAAATTTTCCTGAGATTCACTGGGCCTCTTCATTGTAGACCCTTGTTTATGATCCCCCTGATCATCTCTCGACAGTTGCTCTATTCGGATCAAGGTTGCTCTTAGCTCAGAGAAACTGCTCAAGTTAGTAATAGCTAGCCTTTTCTGAATTTCCATATTTAGTTTGTCTTTGAATCCCCTACACTTGTCTTCCTCAGTAGGAATCAAGGAAGTAGCATACGCCATTAGTTTATTGAACTTTATCTTATATTCTGCCATAGATAAATTGCCTTACTTCAGATCCAGAAATTTCTTCATCTTTCTGTCCAGGTAGATCTTGGGCATGTAGTTCTCCTTAAAGACCTTCAAAAATTCTTCCCACTTCAAGTTACAAGGTTTGGTGTTACTACCTGGAATAGTTTTTCACCATTGGTACGCTGAGCCTTGTAGTAAGGAAACTGCATAGTCGAACTTCTCTACTAACTCGCAGTCCATCTAATCGAAGACTCTCTCCATTCTCTCTAGCCATCCTTTAGCCCCTGCAAGGTCTATACTTTCATAGAAGTCCACAGCCCCCTGCTTTCTCAGTTTATCGTATCTCTTTTCCCTTCTCTCAGGAATTCTTGATGGTATTCTCTCAGGACGAGATACAAAAGACTCTCTATTGGCTGCTACTGATTTTAGGCCAGTTGATTTTCCCATTTGATCACCTATAGTGGATGACCTATAATGGATAATAATAGCGATTACTATCCAAGTTTCTCACTATATATCATGTTTATATGCTTATATTTGTCCCTATGGATGCCAAACTATACTCTAATACCAAGAATTGTAGCATCCCACTCTCATAGGGCATATACCTGACATTATGAAAGATATTCGAGTACGTACCCTACAAGGGTGGCATGTTAGAGCAGTGACATCATTAAATTAATTATGACATCATCATTAAAACATAAATATCACAATATTTATGAACCCAATTCCTCATTTTCATTTCGTAAAACCGAATATACATTGTAGAATTACATAATTTGTCCTTATATACAATATCGAAGAGTTATTAAAGTCTACAACTTTATTACAAAAATATGCTACATGTCATATGAATGATGAACTATACAAAATTCTATCTAACTCCTTTAGTCTCAACTGATTGACCTTTAAGCCATTTCTTCTATCCAAAAGCAGTACTAGATCTCTTCTAAGTTGTCTTAGAAGCTAAGTTTGCTCTCTCGTGCCTGAAAAGTCAATGTTGCAATTTTGATTAGTTTTGTGAACTAAATGAGCTACCCATCATCGATGGCTCACTCATAACACATAGCACATACAGTTCATGTTTCAAGTTCACAAACAATTCATGTCATCATATAACACACATGTTTCACCAATTATTAAAAAGCACACTACAAAAAAATAAGACATTTTGCGACGTTTTTAAAACGTCACAGAATGTCAAAAAACGTCGTAGAATGTATTCTGCGACGTTTTAAAAAACTTCACAAAAAACGTCGTAAAATGTAGTGTAGGCAAAAGGTTTTTGCAACGTTTTATGTAAAACATCACAGAAAATACCGACATTTTGCGACGTTTTAAAAAACGTCACTAAAAGTTAGGACAATCCGTGACGTTTTTAAAAAGTCACAGAATGTGAAAGAATCCGCAATGTTTTTTTGAAAACGTTCCAGAATGTATTCCGCGGCGTTTTTAAAAACGTCGCGGAATGTCTTTT
>JANZLD010000004.1:35628856-35641692 GCA_026413575.1 Erythroxylum carthagenense | reverse complement strand
GCGAGAAGGAAATAAATGCGCGTTAATTAAACAAAAGACAAACACCTTCCCCGATGTTTTCTTCGTCGAAACGTCGTGGTTTTTTTTTCACAACATTTTGTTAATAAAATGTCGTAAAAAATATTATAAATTTGTGACATTTTAAAAAACATCGCAAAAGACTTAAAATTTTTGTGACGTTTTTTAAACGTCACAAAAAATCTTTACAATTTGTGACGTTTTTTAAATAAAACATCACAAATTGTATATATTTGTTGTAGTGGCACCATATAACACTTTGTTCACCTATTCACTTTTACATTCATAATGGTTCATACAATTCAATTTAATCATTCATATAATGCATATTAAATTGTATGTGCAATGTTCATCAGACTCAGTTTCTTTTATTACTTTGTTGTGACCGAGTGCCTTTTTCACTATCCCATATCCATTGTGGATATTGGGCTAATTAATAAATGTGCCTTATCAGTTGGGGATATATGGCTCATTATACATAGTGAACCAGAGGCTTTTACCACATTTTGAGCTTTAAGCTCTTTTCCACAGGCAACTTTGGTCACATCTACCTTTATGTTATCATGAATTCATGTAGAGGAATGCATTATATGTATTCAATCATTTAATTGTGCTAAATTTTCTTTCGCATTCACATTCACATTCACCATTAGACTTTGGTCTGGCATTCAACAATTAAGTTGAGCATCACATATTCTGTCAAATTCATATATAATCAGCACTTCCAATATATTATTCATTCATTAAACACCTCAAACATTTAAAGTCCAAAATCAACACATTCACATCACATAATAATTTAATTCAGAATTTAAACAAAACAATAAATCAATGTGAGACCATCTAGGTTACTCATAATATGCTCCAGATAGCTATTGCCTCGACGTCCCGACAACATCTAGATGTTGCCTCTTTAATTTCTCTTCTATATCATGTAATACATACACATTTACACGTTACTAATTTACACATTTTCATGAATTCTCAATCATATACAAATGTATATGAGATATATATATAATGCGTGGTCAACGACAATTGCAAGTATATTTCCTTAATTCACATCTTATCCATATATCATATCTTGTGAAACTTGATTATCATTATTTTATCAATCATTTATTCATCAAGCATACATTTACCAATCCTTTCCTAGTATTATACGTCCACACAATTTCCCAATTCTCATTCATTCATTCATGCCCAATTCATATTATTCATAAGATCACTTTTACATCATTAACAACTAATAACTTCCAAATTGAGATACATTCATATCAAGTTAATCCATTATTCAATTCTAATGTCAATCAACATCCTAAACTTATCAATCACTTGCCCACTTACTTTAGTAACCATCTATGTTCATTTCAAACCTTAATTAAATCCAAAAACACCAAAGTAAGTTAAGAAGACAGCAGTGCATGATTATGCTTGTGCATGATCGTGCAAGCACTTAATGATCCCTCTCTATCATAGTTGAACTTGTGAACGATTGTGCAACTACCTCTTTGTCACGATCGTGCCTGATGATCCCTCATTCAAGCATCATTCTAGCTTTTCTCAAAATAGATTTTCAGATCAATTTTGCATAGCCATTTTGACAAAGAAAATGAGGTATTTAGGTAATACATTCTTCTAAAAAAAATTCTATATGTCTTAAGTTTCTAACGACATCAATTTCATACAATTTAGTTTAGTATTTTGCGAGTTATACCTAAATTACTACATACTATTCTCACACCGTGACAGCATAATGTACTCAAATTCAAACCAAATTTGGAAACCCTTAGAGCTAGAATTCAAATTAAATTCTTGTATGAACATTATAGAAATATGTCTCTAGTTTAATATAAAATTTAAATAATCCCATTTGGATAACTACATATAAAGATATGTCCAAAATACAGACACTTATTCAGTGAAAACAATCCAGCTAACATAGTCCAGCACACTTCATCATCATGTTCATCCTAGTTCTTCTCTTTTGCTTAGTCTATCATTTCTACCTTATATACTCATTATTTCCTCTTCATTCCTACTTCCATTTTAGCTTAATTTCAATCACAAATAAATCATATTCTATGTTTTATCATAACACCAAAAACATAACATATATATATATATAAATATAATATTCATCACTAAGTTTCTACACATGCTCAACTCTAATCTCACCTTCATTTTACTTCGAACTATCACCTTAATTCTTCCCATTTCAAAACACCAAATTACTTCCTCTTTTTTTTAGCACTAGACTCATTTTAGTTCATCTCCAAAACACCCAAAGAGATCCATGTTAATAAACACTGAAAATAGAAAATAAAACATCCATTTATCTATCAAAATTTTCTACATTTTTTCCTACACAATTTTTAATGATCTTTTTATTTCAAACTCATCTCTACAATAACTTTAAATATTGATCATCATAAACACAAAAATAAGACATTAATGTGTTTATTTCTTTACCCATGTTCCAACATATATAAAAACACCATTTTATGATCACTTAAGCTCTAACTATCATCATACATGTTTCATTCAACAAATCATAAAGAATAATACGATACTTACTTGATAAACTCTAAGCTTCTTCAAAATCACCATGAAACCCTAACCTCTAACCTTATAAGATCATCAACTCTTCTAGGAGGAATAGGTTAGGTTTTTAGTTACAAGGTGGAGAGATAATAACGATCTTGAAGAAACAAAGTGAAGGATAGCAAGAACTTAACATGATGAGGGTGAGAGTGAGATGGTCGTGAGTGAAGAAAATGAAAATGAAGAAGAAAAAAGCAGATGACCAACATGAAAGACAAAGCCAAAGATGGTCTTTCAAGAAGAAAATGTCATGGTTGGGTTAAAAGCAAAGTAAAAATTGCTTAGTGGGTGTCATGACACTTATCACTTAAAAATCAAATTAACCAGTCATCTTCTTATGCTAACTAAGGTCTTTTAAAATCTAGTCTATTTGTCTCCAAATTTCTAATCCAATTGTCACCCAATTTTTATTAATATACGTCATTAAATCCAAGTGTCATTTATTAACAATTTCTACTACGATTTTAATTTAATTCTACCACCATTTATCAATTGTCTTGCCACTTACTCATAATTTTAGAAAATTTTTTAGATTTTCACCAAAATTCTAAATCAATATTTATACTCACCAAATCAATTTTCAAGACAAACTATTCACTGTTCACATCATAATTACATTTATAAATCAATTAAGATCAACCATACTTGATAAATGTCAAAGGAGTGCATGTATAATCATTGTAATGTATATAGGAAAACCAAATTCACGTATGTGTATGTTATTATTATGCATAAGCATAAAATCCTAGTTTCTCAATATTATCTATTTTAATTAGTATTCTAGGGTTTTAACCCTTAATATGGGAAAAAAGGGATGTTACAAAATTGTTATTATTATAACTCTAGTTTCCCTTACTACCATTTTTGTCCTAGTAATACATCAAATGGATGTGAGAACTACATTTCTTAATGGTAACTTAGAGGAGGAAATATATATTGAACAACATGAGGATCATATGGTTCTAGGTTAGGAGAATAAGGTGTGTAAGCTTAGAAAGTCCCTCTACAGTCTTAAATAAGTTCATAAACAATGGCATGAGAAGTTTGATCGAACCTTAGTAAGCAATGGCTATGTTGTGAATGCATCTGATTTCTGTGTATACTAAAAAATGATTGGATCAAATTGTGTACTATATACTTTTATATTAATGATATGCTCATTTTGGGTACTAATGTGGATGTGGTCAATAAGATCAAAATATTTTTATCTTCTCAATTTGATATGAAAGAACTAAGAGAAGCTGAGGTGGTTCTTAGCATTAAAGAAGAAGAATCTTAAAATGACTTGTCTTTATGTCGATACCATTATATTGAAAAAATGTTTACAAAGTTTGGTTGCTTTAATATTGTGACTGTGAGAACTCCCTATGATTCTAGTATATCTCTCAAAAAGAAAAAGGTTCTAGTATTTCACAAGCTGAGTATGCTAAAATTATAAAAATTGTTGTGT
This sequence comes from Erythroxylum carthagenense, assembly GCA_026413575.1. Lineage (NCBI taxonomy): Eukaryota > Viridiplantae > Streptophyta > Magnoliopsida > Malpighiales > Erythroxylaceae > Erythroxylum > Erythroxylum carthagenense. The sequence goes on along the minus strand of JANZLD010000004.1, from coordinate 35,637,620 downwards.
TCCTCATAAATTAAGTTGTTAGTAGATTGAGTCATTATACTCAAAATCTAAGTAATCAATATTGGAATACACTTTATCTCTTGTTAAAATATCTTAAAGGAACTATGTACTAGTGTTTGCATTTTAATAAACTTCCTATTGTGTTGGAAATATTTTATGATGCAAATTGGGTGTTTGACAACAATGAAGTTAGCTCTACTAGTGGTTATGTCTTTACCTTAGGTGAAGGTGCTATATAATAGAAAATTGTGAAACAAATGTGTATAACACTCCAATATGGAATCTAAATTGACTGCTCTTGACTTTGTAGGTTAAGAAGCTAAATGGTTGAAGAAATTGCTGGCAAATATGTCATTATGAGGGAAATCAAATGTACCAGTTTCTTTACATTGTGATTCACAAACAACCATTAGGATAGCGAAAAATAGTGTGTACAATGGCAAGAGAAGACACATCTGCATTAGAAATAGTGTAGTCAAACAACTTATAAAAATGGAGTAATTTCCTTAAAATACATAAGATCCAAGAGGAACTTGGTAGACCCTCTCACTGAAGGATTAAATGGAAAGTAGTTCTTAAATCGTCAAGGGGGATGGGGCTTAAGCCTATGGATTAAGGAAGTGTGGTGGATGCCATATTATGGTCAATCAAATCCATATGAGTCCTCAATATGCACAACGTTCCCATCCCTATAGTATATAGTTGTCTTGATGTGAGCTTGATCCTTAAGCTCTTAATGAATCCATAAATTTGTTAGGTGGGTGGTCCTAGATAGACGAACTTGATGAATTCACTGCCTGATTTTTATAAGATCCACCATTGTGGACGTCTTAATGTGATAGACTTAATGGATACGATTTTATACAGCTTGATCCATATTGACTCTTAATGGTCTCATAACCCTTAATGGCAGTCTATAGGGTGATAGACTTGAAGAAACCACCTTCTTGAGTATGAAGGTTGGGCTACTCTTTATAAAATACAAGTGTTGTCTTTTGAGAGCACTTATAAGTAATGGTGTACACATAGTCATAATAAGCGCTTGTTGTAATTTATTTTTTTATTGCAAAATTTGCTAAAATTAAAAGTATAATATGTGTTGTGAAAGTCTCATCCTAAGTTTGTGAAATTTAAGAGAAATTCACTTTATTAACTAACTTTTTGCCTCATATCACTATTTGTCAATTCAATCAAAAGATATTGATGCTTAAGTATATAAATGTTCCTTTGCCCATAAAATTCAAAGTTAACGACCCCTTTAGTGGGGGATTGTTGGATAAGTGGTTGTTTAAGCCCCCTCCTTTACTTATTTAACCAAAAAAAAAAATCACCCTTTTTGTTATATTATTATCTCACATTAGCGATTATAAACTTTTTTTTAATCTTTATATTAAATTTTTTTAATATTTATATTGAGGAAAGTGTTTGCTAATGCTTAAGTAGTGGTAAGAGGTATGTCAACTCTGCACGGGCACCACCTACCCGTTGGTTTGGTTCAGGTTGGTTGAGTTATTTCCTATACTTTTTAGCCTAATTTATTTATTTTTCCACTAAAGAATTATTCTTTGACTGAGTCTTCACACATTTTTATTTCTTCTCAATTGTTTCAAAAGTTTCCATATTTGGCCTCATTCATGGATTCTTCTCTAACGTTTGATTTAGTTTTGTATATTGGTTTTTTGGTCATTCTTTTCATACAGATAGAGACATCTGTTAAGCTTAATAATATTGTTTTTTTGGCAACGATATTTTTACGAGTTCTAAGTTTTCAACTTTGAGTGCATGAGTTCAAGAACTAGTTTTGTTAACCTTAGAGAGTATAATTGCACTACGGTCTTACCAAATTTTACTTTTAGTAATGGCTATTCTATAGCATAATCATTAGATACGTTTTATTATTATCTCTTTTTATGTATTGTTATTTTCCTTACATGTTCATTTGATATTTAAGAATTTTATCAGAGGAATGAGAAGCTAACTAGTGCGGACTTAGAAATGAAAATGCACAAACACTCGAATACTATGGTTTTAAAATAGCGAAAACCTGTGACTTACTGACAAATAATTAAAGTCACAATTATGACTTGAACAATAATTTTTTATATATTTTCTATTTTTATTAATAAAATTTTTATTATTTTATTACTAATTAAATACATTTTATTATTAATTATATAAAAATATTATTATTAATTATTTAATAAATTTTATTATATTATTCTATTCTATTTGATTTATTTTTAAAAATAATTTATTTATATCTTATTTATATAGAAATATATTTGTGACTTTTCAAAAACAAATCACGGCACTTTGACAAACAATTAAAGAATACGTCTTATATATTTTTTCTATTTATATTAATAAAATTTTATTATTAATTATATATAATTTATTGTTAATTATATAAAAATATTATTGTGTTGTGTGGGTTGTTATTAAGATAAGGTAAGAAATAATTAGTATTATGAAAAATTATTGAGAATATATTATGTAGTATATATTTATTACTTTACGTTTTATCCTAAACCTCTATAATCGAAAATTTCTCATTTTTACTACTAAAAATAGAATGGAACGAAGCGTAATATAAAATTCTCCACTTTAATCACATTTTATTATTCCAAACCATAAAATTGTCTTATATTCTGTCACATTTTATTATAAAATCTTCAGCAAAAGATAACTTTGGGATTTTATAATTTGATGCTTTGGGAATGAGAATGCAAAGGGGTCAATTGGCATACACGAGGCAATTGTTGGCTGGCGGCAACTTGGTCTGCCATGGAGAAATTGATTGGTCAAGGAAGTGAAGAGATCACATCTGGTTTCGGTAACACAGGAATGATATTGTATTGTTATTATTACAATTTGTACATATTAGCTGCAATTCACTTTTCTCAAAGTCATTTGAAGGACCCTCACAATTTTCCACTAAAAAGGCCAAACGAAATAACCTTTAATTTTGTTAGGCCTGATGACTGTTGTCTGTTAACATGAATGAAAAGAAGCAAAAATCCACAACTTGCATTTTAAGATAAAAACCGGAACAAATTGGTAGGTGACGACTGTGGACGGATTTATTAAAGCTTTCAATAAACTGGACAAGAGAATCCCTCATTTTCTTTGTGTAACGGCTAATTGTACCTTTCTTTTCCCAACTGCAAACTGCAAACTCACTTTTCATTCAGGCTCCTGGAAACTACGCAAAGCCTACCTCTCTTTCGCTCCCTTGTTTTTTTTTTTTTTTTTTATACCTTTTTATTTTCAATCAATAACCCAATTAATTAGTATTAGCATTTAGCAATGAATGAAAATCAGCCTAATCTTCGATTACAACTGGGGTTAAGTTATGGATCAGGGCTCGGTGTCCACTCCCTCAGCCCTCAGCCCTCAATCGTGATATTATTTAACCCACACGGCCACACTACACTCTCTCCCCAGACTCTAGAGTTACTAGACATTTGTGGTCATTTCTCTGAGACCGCGGCTGAGCTCTCTAATGGAGACCCGTGTTGGTGCTATGTTCATGTTTGCTCTCTTATTTTGTATTTCAAGTAAGTATTCAGTTACACTGCAACGGAGATACGAGTATTTATGGGTTATCCTCTCTAAACTCAGCTGTTTAATTGCAGGTGCCGAGATGGCGGGCAAGGTGGGCGTCAACTACGGCACACTTGGAAACAACCTCCCAGTACCGTCAAGATCAGTGGAGCTGCTCAAGTCATTGAAAGCCGCCCGCGTCAAAATCTACGATGCCAATCCCATAATCCTCAAGGCCCTCAGAAACACCGACATTCAAGTGTCCATCATGGTCCCCAACGAACTCATCCCCAACATCTCCAAAAGCCAAGCTCTCTCAGACAACTGGGTCCAAACCTATGTTGTTCCCTTCTACCCAGATGTTAAAATCCGTTATCTCCTTGTTGGAAACGAGATCCTCACCAACCCAGATATCGGAACATGGTTTAATCTCGTTCCTGCCATGCGTCGAATCAAAAGTTCATTAAAAGCTCACAGACTCCATAAGATCAAAGTGGGCACACCGTCGGCGACCAACGTTCTGGAGTCGTCTTTTCCGCCGTCTAACGGGACTTTCCGGTCAGACATTGCAGCTCCGATAATGAAGCCAATGTTGCAATTCTTGAACCGCACCAAGTCTTTCTTTTTCGTAGATGTCTACCCTTATTTTTCATGGGCCGCAGACCCCAAAAACATCAATCTTGATTACGCGCTCTTTGAGTCCAAGAACATAACCTACACTGACCCTGTTACCAACTTAACCTACACCAACCTCTTTGACCAGACCATTGACGCTATAGTCTTTGCTATGAAACGCCTTGGTTATCCAGATATTCGGATCTTTATTGCCGAAACGGGTTGGCCAAATGGTGGTGATGTTGACCAAATAGGATGCAATATTCACAATGCTGCCATCTATAACCGGAACGTCGTGAAACGGTTAACGGCCAAACCCATCATAGGCACTCCGGCCCGACCCGGTTGGCCGATTCAGTCTTTTATTTTTGCTCTTTATAACGAGAACCAGAAACCGGGTCCGGGTACGGAGAGGCATTTCGGATTGTTGTACCCGAACGGATCACAAATATACGAGATTGATCTGAGTGGAGAGACACCGGTCTGGGAGTACAAAAAGCCGTTACCGGCGCCGACAAACAATGAACCGTACAAAGGGAAGTTATGGTGTGTGGCGGCTAAGGGAGCCAACACCAGCTTGGTGGCTACTGCTTTGTCATGGGCATGCTCGCAGGGGAACAAAACCTGCGACCCAATCAAACCCGGAAAGCGGTGTTACAAACCGAACTCGGTGATTTGGCATGCGAGTTACGCGTTCAGTTCTTATTGGGCTCAGTTTCAGAAGACTGGTGGGACCTGCAGTTTTAACGGTGTTGCTATGTCCACGCCGAAGGATCCTAGTAAGTGCTTCTCGTATTTGATTGAGATTGATTGATTACATACATTGTCTTTGTTTCGTTTAAAATCGTTTCCTTATTCAGGTTTTGGACACTGCAAGTTCCCAAGCGTCAGGCTTGTTTGAGAATGAGATGAATTGGTGAGCATCCATCCATCTTGAGTTTTTTTCTTCTTTCTGTGAGACTGTGTTTGTGAAACTTTTGGTTTAAGTTCGTGCATTCTTTGTTTCTCTTATTACAAAGACGAGTTGGGAGTATGTTTTCCTGTACTACGTACAATTTGACATTTTTTTGGGGTTAGTTCTATAAATAAATGAGCAACGGCAATTTTTGTACTGCCAAACGAGGATTAAAGATACCTGCCTCTGAAAATACTGTCGGTCTTTGATGTCCTGCTTTTTGCTGGGGACCGGGCCGCTTTTATTCACTTTCCAAGAAAGCTCACTCACCCGCTGCCGCTGTTCCTGGATTGGATTCTGCGATGCCAACAAAAGTAATAGCGTTTCTGGGACGTTTTCCTTTTCCTCCAAGCCCTTCCTTCTTTCTTCGGGTTTAAATTACGGTTAAATGGTACGCTTCTTGTAGGAAACACTTAATCTAAACATAATACACAAGAGAGCGAAAATCAATCATTTATAAATCTTGTTCAAAGCTTACAAGAATTCTTAAAAAATGTACCTCAAGCAAATTTTGCAATTATAATAATTATACAACTAAAAAAAATCTTCATATTACATGTTATGAAATATTCTTGCATTCTTTCTTTAACTTCTCAAAACTTTTAAAAACTCTTTAATATGTCTAACCTTACTCTAACAATTCATATATGGCCTATTTATATTCAAAATAATATAAAATAATTAGTAAAACTAAAAGTTAATCGTACAATCGCTAATATTCAAAATAATATAAAATAATTAGTAAAACAAAAATTAATCGTACAATCGCTTATAATAGTAACATTGATTCACTATTCTAGTATATTAGTCACAATGTATTATATTGGTTAACCAATTACAAACTCATCATATATGTTTTCAAAAGACACTATAACATTGATTCACTATTCTAGTATATTAGTCACAATGTGTTATATTGGTTAACCAATTACAAACTCATGATATATGTTTTCAAAACACACTAGTCGATTACATTAGTATAATTAACCTATTAAATATCTTATTTTGCCCAAATCACCATATTAGTTAAACAAAACTTTTATAAAAAAATCAAAGTTCAAAATGCATTCTTTTAATAAAAACTTAATTCAAAACCATTTCAATTTTTTAAAAAAATTTGTTTAAAATTAACAAGTTTTCTTTAATGAATAAAGCAAACTTTTTCTTGACTATAAAACGATTTATACATTATGCATTATATGCAAATAAGAATACAATAATTGAGTTCTTAATTCATTGAAATGAATGAGATAAGGTTATAAACATGATTATAATAATTTGCTTAAGTCTTAATTGAGATTGACACAAGGGGGTCTGGTGGCCATTCTTAATTCCTTGTTCATGACTTGTCACTTAAACAACATATGTACTCCACTTTGCTCATTTTCTTCATCCTCGAGCATGTGACAATACTATTCTTGATGAGAGTGACTAAAGAGTCTTCTATATCCACGAGTGAAAAATCTCTACCTAGTGACCCTGTTCATCTTTTTTCCACCGTTACTATTGCCAATCTTCCTTCTAGGGTGAAACATACTTTATCTAATTGTATGGAACACCTTATAGAAATAACCCATCATCTTAAAGAAAATCTTATTTCAGATACTTCTTTACCTTTGCTTAGTCCCTACAGTATATATTCTCATGACCATTTTTAGATAAAAGGCATAAGAACTATTCTCTTTACCCATCGTCCAGAAGTTAAAGAATCATCCAAGGTTTCCATTTAGAACATTGTGGTTTAAAAGCAACTACAGTAGAACAGTACGTGAAGGAGCTCATCTCTCTTTGGCAAAAACAGAACCATACACATTTACATGTTGGAGCTATTCGTCTTATTCACAGTAATTACCAAAAATTATGCCATGCTCACTATAGACATTCCTTCCAAACCATAACACCTCCAATTCTTCAAACCCTTCGAGATCACTCAGTCAAATCAATTTACACAGGCTTACAGAAGATCAACCTAGACCCTTAACAACTTTGATCCTATTCTGATGATTTAACTAGTATTCTCACATAAAGAAAGCAAAGATAGACCTCCGATCTATTATTTCAAATTAGATGGAGAACCTATTTATGTTAGTCATCATCGTGAACATTTTTTCTAAGATGTAGATCCCTCTATTTGCCAACCAGATTGTGAAATATGTCTGAATCCTAATTTATACAGTAATGATGATGAGCTTTATAATCGATAACGAAGGAAGAAGAAGAACAAAAGAAAGGAGATCTATAATTGTCAACCTACTTGACAATTCCAGTATCAATATGAGGATCATAATGATGATTTTGAACTTTGGATTGAGAATCTAAGACCAAGACCTAGAAGTATTAGAGCATTACTCAAAGTTGTTGACTCTGGATGGAACACAAAAGAGTTAATCTCCAATAGACCTCCAGTTATTCCATCTCTTGTTCCTACACCCTCTCCAATACTACGCACGATGGTTAATCCCTATGGGAAGATTCTCCTCCACTAGAGAGACATATAAATGATCAACAACGGGTTATCTCTAACTCATCTGACACGAGTCCTTAGGGAATAATGCTTTCAAATCCTATTGATGAAACTGTCAACTAGCAGACTGACAATGCTTTGGCTTAAAACAAATTCCTTCGACGGATTGATTCTAAACTTGATGGTTTAACTCAACACACGTAGACTACTCACTAGCCAATAGATGGCATCTCTGCTGAAGTTCAAAGCTTATATAAATCTTATAGTGCTCAACTGTCCCAACTAGATGTGGATCTTCACCGATACATTTCTAGTCAATATTTTGGCCCTGACTTCACCATTAATGAGCAAGAAATGAGAAAGGTGAAATAAATCCTCCAAAGAATGGAAGTTGATATGCAAAAGGAATAGTCCAAGATTGTTTATGGAGCCTATCCTACATCTTTTCGTATAATCCCTCCACCAATATACCCTGAAGCAACTGACTATGAAAAGGTATTCAAGATGAATTATCCTTTGATCAGACAACATATTCATCCTCAAATGCCTAAACCTAAATCTACTGACAGCGTTTGTTAAGTGCACTACAAAATTTACCTAACTCTGCATATTAAAATTTGTAGTTATGGTGAGCCGGGATCGAATCCACAGGGAATGTTCAGTTAATTTCTATAAGAAATTAATTAATGCAACAAAAAATATTTGGTTTTAAGCAATTTAGAAACTATAGTAAAAGTAACCTATCGAAAACAAAGTAAAACAAGCAATTGAAAATCAGAAAAGTATCGAATATAAGTAAGGTCTAGTTCTAGGGTCAATCTCGACCTAAATACGATCAAGTATATTCCATCTTCCAAACGTCTTTACAACTCTCTTCAAACTATTGACTTGAGACTATTAGAATGCTCTACTAATCCCGAGTTTTCCTTAGGTTGTGTTTAATCAAGATATGATCATTAATTAAACTTAACTATTGAATAACTTAGGATATAATCTCTAGATTCAATTTTTCAACCTTATTATGAATTGGAAAATGTTAGGACTCGATCCGAGAACCGGATCCTAACCAAAAAAGACGGAAAATGGAAACGAAAAACGAAGCAGAATCGAATCTTAACATACGGAAACAGAAGAAGACGAAAGCGGAAGCAATTCAAATAATCGAAACGGAAGAGAATCGCAGCGAA
>JANZLD010000004.1:35454222-35469627 GCA_026413575.1 Erythroxylum carthagenense | reverse complement strand
TCAAATTTTGTCTCAATCAAAAGTCAACCTTCAAAGGCCAAAAAGTCAACTTGTCTAAATTCTGCAAATTTTCACACCTTTTTCTTTTTAATTCTTGTTTTTCAACTCTAGTTCAATCAACTCATCCACTTGATCATTCATATTACTGAGTCAAATTGTCTCTCAAGGTTTGGGGTCCAATAGAAAATGATTAATATATGTAGTAACCTCACACGTTCAGGTTATCTAACATAAGTTATATTGTTACTAACAATTAACGATTATTAGATGCTACTAACAAACGTCAAATGTAACAATTATGAATTACATTCAATATTATAGCAATAGGTTCATAATATAACAATCCAAATAACATATTAAGATCATTCATATAAAAAAATCAATTCAATCAACACAAACCATATATAAATCCAAAAAGAGATTAACAACATTAATCAAGATGAAGTAGCTTAATCATGACTTGGCGTCAATATCCTTGTTGAACCAACATTGGGATGTTAGCCTTCCATCTTCTCCATCAAGCTCTAAGAATCAGCCTTGCAACCTCCATTTATGATGAAAAATGAAGAGATTTTGATGAAGAATAGATGTTGTTTTTGTTGTTCCTCCTTCGCCACTTTGAAAACCGATGAGAAGATGGTGATGAATGGCTTCAATGGAGGTTCAATTGTTGTTTTCTTATCCAACCGTCACTCATTTTGTTGCAAACCAAAAAGGACAAAATGTATTAGCTACTGTATATCTTTTTTGCCCACAAAAACTCTCTCCAGCCTTCCCAATATGGCCCAACCAAAGAGAAACTAGGTGACCAACTGCTCCACTTTTGCTTTAATTTTTTCAGCCACTCCCAACCCCCACTGGCGTCTTGCTTTAGCTCCCCTTGATTTTCACCTTGGCCAGCCCGACTCACCTTATGCTTTCTTTTAACAGCTACGTTAAAACTATAATGAGGCAACCTCCACTCATGTTTTATTCACTCTCTAACATGGTAGCTTTGGTTTTCAAAATTCTAGCCCCCACACTCCTCATTTTTTTCTCTCCAACATGCAACAACCTTTCCACTCTCTTTTTATGATAAAAATTAACTTCAAATCAGTGGAGAGATGGCTTAACTGAATATGATAAGATGATCCAATTGCTACCCTTCCCTTCAATTTTCTCACCTTGTTTCAGCTATCCCTTCTTTTATTCTCCACTTGCTCCCCACAACCAACACTTCCACCACCTTTTTCTTATTCTGTAGCTTCCCTAAAACCCATGAAATAGCTAGGTTTTAAAGAGAAAATGGACAAGTGTCATTTAAAAATAGAAGAGGACAAAAATATTTTAGTGTTGTCCTTGGGTTGCTTTTTATTGTTCTCTAAGTGCCGCCCTAATAACGTATGCACATTTCTCTCTTTTTTTCATGCTAGCAGACACACCCCTAGAGCAAGCCTCCACTCACCTTCAGTTGTTCCATTTTAAAGCTATGTTAAATGGAATAAAATGGATAGTTGTCTTGTGATGCATCCATCCTCCTTTTGTCTCTTTCAGTTCACATTTCCAGCCTCCCTTTTGTCTCACCTAACATGTCATCTTTATACCTTAAATGCAAGGTTAAAAGTGGAATGGAAGATTGTATGTGTAGTGACTCACGTGAGTTAATAATCTTGCATGGGATAGCTTGCATGGTTCAACGTGAATGAGTTGCTTGGTGACTCACGACTGTAACAATATTAACTCATGGCTATACCAATTAATAGTCGTCAGTTAATAATCTTGTTCTTCAATTACAATTTTCTTTTGTTGTCTCCCATTCTTTTAATCTTCTCCTTCTTTTTCTATGAAGATGATGGCATATGAATCTCAAGAAGATGGCTCAACAAGAATGCTTTCGGCTCACTATAGCCATTACGCGTTCAAAATGTGCCTAAAATCAAATATGAGCTAAAGTGAGTATCTTAAGCATTTCTAAGGCACTTATCACTAAGTCTGGTAAATCAAATGAATCAACATTTAAGCAAATATCATCTACCAAATCCAAACCTTCAAACCCTAAACTTGAATAGTCTTCTAAACCATCACCATCATATACTAAACCTGTTGAACCTATTGATTCAGGGACCAAACCTTTGTAAACCAACACTCCACCTACTTCTCCAACAAAGCCTCAACCTTCGCCATCTACCAAAAAAGAAAAAACTCCTCAAACAGAGTTTATAGCAACTCTTACACTAGCATTTGTTCCTCCTATATCTAATGGAGAATACCCCTCTGAGCATTTTGATATTTTTGAACAGACCTTTGATGAACAATCTTCTTAACTATCTGAACCATCTTCTGATGAGTTTGAGCAATTAGCTGATCTAACTCAGATCATGATGATCATGCTTGAACCTACTGAAGTTGAGCCAAAAATCAGTGAAGCTGAGTCCACAAGAACTGAACTGTTCAGACCTTCACCACCACCAACATTAGCTCCACCAACCTAACCTACTTTAGGTCCTTAGTTTATATTCAATGATCTTCCTTCTAAAAATGGAGAGAATGCCTCAACGAATTCAAAGCATGGATTGACTTATAAATGACATGACCAAATAATCTTTTAAGGGATATTTTTCTGAGATTACTTATCGTTTTACTAATACATTACGAGAATAGTGGCAAAGTTTTGATGATTATCACAATCATCAGTACATAAAAGTAGCATCTGCTGGTTTGACAAACAAGTCAGACAAGAGTATTTTGAGATGAAGTGTTATTCTTTGGATAAAAGAAACCTACAAAAATATTTTCAACATATGATGGAACGTTATTATCTTCTCAATGGATTCAACGATGTTACTCTTCTCTTCTAAAAGAATTACAGCCTAAGTTACAAAGGACCATTGCTGCACTTCAAAGAGATATAAAAGATATATCTCTTGGAGAAATCTATCAGCTCGCCTTAGTTTCTCTTAACACGCTATGTAACTGATAGATTTTTTCAAAAAAATGATTAAAGGCGATTCTCTATTAAGAAAGCGTGCAAAAAGCCTTGTTTGATGATCAAGTGTAAGATGGAAAAATACTGTTAATGTCATCTAAAAAAGAAACATCATCACTAGAAGTTATCCTACAAGAAATTCGGCAGATCCTACATGTCTCTTAAGGAAGGCTAAAAGCCCTTCAAGAAAAAGAAACGAAGATGATTTGTCATATTCTTCAAAAGAAGACATCCTCAAGCCAAGAAGGCAGATCGTTGTTTTCTCTGTGAAAAGTTAGGACATTTTGCTCGTCAAGACAAAGAGGTAGGGAGAGCTTTCGCATCAACCACTTTTGAGAAACCTCAGAGAGAATTCATCGAGAGATTGAGAAATAGAAAAAGGAAGAGAGAAGTGGAGAAGAAGTTGACTTGACGTACTTCCTGAATCAGGAGTTTCCCGATGTCGCTACCTCCCATCATCGGTTCAGACCATATTTCTTGTTTATGTTCAATTTTATTATTGTATAGAATTGAAATAACAGTTTGATGATAGGATTTTTTTATGTTGAAATGTTCTGAACTCACGTTCGGAGTTTTATATTTGAATTAATGAAATCTGAATGTTTATGCATTTATTGGATTTGTTGTCGTTTAATTCTACAAGTGCATAATTCGATAATAAACTGAGAGGGTCAATCGAATAAAAAATAATTAAATTGGGCCAATGAGAGTGAGGTAATTTAATAGAATAATAATTAAATCAAATCGGTAAATTGTACGAAGAGAGATCTTGCATAAGTTTTCGATTGTTTGTTAGACAACTTCAGAACTAATTAGGGTTTTGGATAGGTTGTTAATTGAGAGATTACAACTTTTATAATCTGATTAGGGTTTATGATTTAGGGTTAATGGTTGTCTTGAGAGAGAGTAATCAACCTTAGAATTGTCTAAAACTAACAATCCAATAATTCATAATCAATTAGGTTAGCATTAAGAATAGGTAAAATTCCTTTTTCTCTCAACTGGTAATTCCCTTTGGTTGATTCTGGGGTGTGTGTTACAACTGCTGAATTATTAATATTTTTGTGATTGATTAAATTGAATTATTATTTTAGTTTTGTATATTTTGAATTTATGTGATTTGTTTTTGGCCTTAGATTTTTGGATTAGATTATCCCTTCTTGTAGGATTGACACCTTAATTATTAAGCTAATGAACCATGCGCTTGTAGATTATCGATGATTATTTATGAAAACATACAAACATAAACACTTGATCAAGAGCTTTGTCTTTTCTAGTAGATGGGGAAGGTCGAGGCTTTAGTGGAGAAGTAGGTGGAGTGTTGATTTCCAAAGGTTTTGTCTATGAACCAATAGGTTCAACAAGTTTAGTATATGATGGTGATGGTTGAGAAGACTGATCAGGTTTAAGTTTTGAAGGTTTGGATTTGGTAGATTTGGGTTTAGTTGCTTGACGATGGATATGTTATTTGATTAAAGAATAGTTCATTTTGAATACCTTTTCATAGTCAGCTACTTTAGGGTATATTAGTAGAGAATAAATTGGATTATAGGAAAAGATGTAGGATAAGCTCCATAAATAGTCTTGAATTGTTATTTTTGCATATCAACTACCATTCTTTGGAGGATTTCTTTCACCTTTCTCGTTTCTTACTCCTTGATCATAAAGTCAGGGCCAAAATACTAAGTACCAATGTATCGGCAAAGATATGCATCTGGTGGGGTTAGTTGAGCTTTGTAAGATTTAAATATTCATCAAACTTCAGCTGATATGTCATCTAGTTATTGAGAAGTAGCTTGGATGTGTTGAGTTAAACCATCAAGTTTAGAATCAACTTGTTAAAGGAATTTTTTTAGTCAAAGCATTGTCAATCTACTAGTTAAGGGTTTCATTGACTGGATTTGAAAGAATTATTCCATGAACACTCATTTCAAAGGCATGAATATATGGGTAAGAGAACCCTTTATTGATTATTTATACTTCTCTTTAGTGGAGGAAAATTTTGCTCATAAGGATTAACCATCATGTATATGTACACGACAAAATGTCCACGATGATGACTAATATATACAGGTCTCCATCTGATTTAAATAAGGGATCAGATGTCCATATTTTCCTTCTTTATATGAGAACATTGGTTGAATCATCATAATAGCATTAGAGGTTGTTGAGGGTCCAGGTTGATCTTCTATAGGCCTGGTGTAAATTGATCTGATTGAGCCATATCGATGGGTTTGAAGAATTGGAATTGTGATGTGGAAGGAATGCTTATAGTGAGTATAGAACACTTTCTGGTAGTTAGTGATCCATTCAGCCGGCATTAGCTTCTCAAGCTCCATCTGTGGTAGTTACTTTAGGATTTGAATGATGGTAGTCTAGTCATGAGCTTTATCTGTTACCATGTATAAGGCATTTGAAGTAGAATTTGAAAATTTTAAATCTATGGCATGATTATGCAAATGGTAGATCATCTGATGGTGTAGGCTGGCTATAATTGTTGTAGGATCTTGTTCTGCTCTAGTGATCTGGATCTGGACTTGTAGTCATTCAGATAAAGTGGGACCATCTAACCTGATATTGAAATTAAGGGTGATAGTGAGGATGACACTTCCATTGTTGATAGTCATCAACAAAGTACCAATTAAGGCATTTTAGTACATAGTATAGGCAGTTTCTAGAAAAGATGTCTTGGTTGTAGCAGGTATTGCCTTTCTTCCATATAGGGTAAGAATAAGATGAATAACTCAAACATGAAGATGTGTATGGTTCTGTTTTCTCCAAAGAGAGATGAGCTCCTTGGGAATCTCGAGCTTCACATACTGCTCTACAATTGTAGCTTTAGACCACACTATTCCAAACAAAAACTTTGGATGATTTCTTTAACTTTTGGACGAAGGGTTGAGAGAATAGTTCTTATACTTTCTGTCTAAGAATGGTCACGAGAATATATGCTATAGGGACTAAGAAAAGGTAAAGAAGTATCTGAAATACAACTTTCTTCAGGAGGATGGATTATTTCTACAAGGTGTTCTATAGGATTAGATAAGGTATGTTTCATACTAAAAGGGAGATTGGTAATAGAAAGGGTAGAAGAAAGATGAACATGTCGCTGGGTAGAGATTTTTCCCTTATAGCTTGGGAAGACTCTTTACTCACTCTCATTAAGAATATTGTTGTCACAATCAATAACACTTATAGCTCTGATACTACACGGGCTATCCCTAGTCAGAGGGCTCGGGGAATATTAGATCCCATGCTTATAAATAGATCATCCATTAGAGATCAGGGAAAACAAAGCAAGACTATAGTGTAAATTCCATATATGTTGGTCGAGACATATTCCCTTTCGCCTTAGCAGGCATTAACTCTCAAGGCTTGTATTTTAGGAATCTTACACTCCCAATTTAGTGGCCTTACAGGAAGGCTTGGATTATGCAATATTTTCTTGAAAAGGATATGGTAAATCTCTAGGCATAATGTTAAACCTGGTAAAAGGAAAATTGGCCCATTGAATTCCAATATCCTTCACAAGGAGATATGGGTTCTGGAAGAGAAAAATTTCTAGGATAAGGTCCTAGAGAGGTGCATTTCAAAGATAAGATTGTACAAGTATATTGATTTAGACAGTCCAGGAAGGAATGCAAATCTATCATCATTTGAGTGTGCTCAATAGGCCAATCAATAGAGGTACGACAATGTTGAACATGACTCAAAGTGCAAAGATAATAAGATGTGGTTAAACAGTAGGGAAAATGGATAATGAAAATGACATAAGCTATTTAAGACATCTAGATACGTCATTTTGACAAAAGTTGAAACCATTCAAGGAAGGTCCCAAAGAGAGACTTGGCATTTGTAGGATCAGAGAGGTGTTTGTTGACATAAGAGGAGAAAGAGATATTGGATAGGCATATTGGGTAGATAAGGCTCATAGATGCCTCAATGTTAGTTTGAAAAGTATATCATAGTCAGCTACTTTAGGGTATATTCATGCTTTAAAAAAAATCAGATTGCCCGAAGGCACATTTCGGAAACTAAATTTTTTATATCATGTCATATCATATGCAAACATAAAGACAATCACAAATTTCAACTAAGATTCGCATAATATCAAAATCAAAGAATGCAACTTTTTAGCAAAAATTTCAAATAATTCAAACACAATGCCTCACAAATTCACATATTCAAAATTCTAATCAATTAAACACACTGAATTCAAACTATTATTTCAACTTTATCAAATCATTCAAAAATCCATTTAATATAGAAATTGTCCGAAACAATTTTAGGAATTTCTTCAATCATTCGAAAATAATGAATTTAAACAATTTATAACTCATTCCAAAATCAAATCAATTTAATCATTTGAAAAACAATAATCTATAAACATTTATACTTTCTTGATTTTTCCAAAACTTATATAAAGCTTATAATTCAAAGTATAATCATATTACCCACCTTGAATCGATGTTAAAAGCTTGATCCTAGCTTTAATTTGACCGTTGCTTCATTCTTTCTTCCAATTTAAATTTTCCTAAACCAATTTCACCAAAATTCAACATCATAAAAAGCATAATAACTCAAATTGATTTTATAAATCACAAACCCATACTATTTTAAAGTAATCTAAACCAAAAATTTACTAAGAACTCAAAGATCAAAAAATTGCTCTTACCTTCTTCTTCATATTTTTGGATTTTCAAAGCCCCATGGGAAGCTTTCATCCTCTTCCTTATTTTTCCTCTTGAAATCAAAGAAAAATCACCCTAGACACCCATGAAAATTCAAAACCCTAAACCCTCTCTTCTTCTTTCCTTTATCTCCTCTCCACTGAAAGCTTCATTCTCCCTCTCTTCTTATTTCTTTCTTCCATTTGCTCAAAGTGTCGTGGCTCCCCTTAGCATAAAATGACAGCCACTATTTTTATAGTGCCATGTCATTTAATGAATGGCTAATGACCAAATTGCCCTTCCATTTAAGCCTAACTTCTTAATTCCTTATATGATCTTCCAATTTTACCCTTAAATCATACTTAACCTTAGGACATTTTTCAAATCATCAAATTGAAGGAATTTGATAAAACTTCCCTTTAGAGAATTGTTCCTCATTGTCTTAACTTCATAACGCTACCAAAATCACTTAATTTGGAGCACTACATCAAAAGTTATGCTTAAAACATTTCATATCAGTCTTATGCTAACATATTTTCTAGTACTTTATTTCCATCCAACAATTAACATTCTTAAAGATAAAATTGAAACTCAATTTCTTCATAACAATTGTAGCTCTATTTCTCTAGTTTAATCCAAATCAAGAATCACCTCATTTGGATTACTAGAGTAAAAATTATGGCCAAAATACTTTCAGATGTTCCTAATCCAAGACTGCACACTAATCCGAACTTCAAGTCAGAAATTGAAAGTCTTAGGGGCTAAATTCAAATTGAATTCCTTCATATGACTTGTAGCCCCATGTCTCAATTTTATTTTGCCTCAAAAATCAGTTCAATCGGATCTCCACAGATCCCGAATTTCGTAAAAGACTGAATCATATTCAGAAAATTTCTCAACTCACCTTGATTAAATCAATCAATCCCAATTTAATCTCATAAAATTACAAATTTCCCCTTAGGATTCAGATAATTGCTTAGGAATCCAACGCTTCAAAAATCAAGTCAATCGGATGTCAGACGGAAAAGATATAAGCAAAATATTGGACAAAGGTCGGATTGGGAAAAGAGGAGGAAACAAATGGCCAAACGACCTCGCATAACACGCAAAGGAAAACGGTGTCCTATGCGAAGAAACGATCGCGCACTGAAGAGGAGAACAACGAAACGACATCGCGTGAAGGAGGAAGAAGCGATATCGTTTTCTCACGAGAAGAAGAAATTAACGAAGAGGAAAACGGCGTCGCACGGCGAGGGCAAGCTAGCCCTCGTGAGCCGCTTGCAGGGTGAGACGCTCGCCCTCTCGCCCTCCCGAGCGCCTACGTTCCAGAATTTCTCTTTTTTTCACAATATAAATCTGAAAATTCCATAAATCATAACTCTTAATCCCGAACTTCAAATTTGACAAATTTGGTATCAAAAGAAAGCTCAAAGGAAGCTCTACAACTTCTATGAAGGACAGAAAAATCAATTTGTCCTTTAAGGGAGTCAAAAATCCACTCAAAGTTTCTATCCTAATCATCTCTTCCTAAACAACTTTCAAATTTTCCTCGATCATAACTCCTAACCCCGATATCAAAAAATTGCATACTTTATGGCGATAAAAAGCTGGGAATATAAGCTACAACTTTCATGTAGACTATTTACTTTAATTCAGACTACATCAATCCGGCGATTTGCCTCAAAACAATACACACAAACTTAACTTTAATAGCATTATTCAAAAACAAAGCAAAATAATCTTATCTTCGGAAACTCATAACTTTCAATCCCGATATCGAAAAATATCATACTTTATGGTGACAGAAAGCTCTCAACAGAAGCTACAAGTTTCATGTAGATTATTTTCTCAAATTCTGCCTAAATCAAAAAGTCAACTCTCTACTCCAAAAACTCAAAATTCCTCAATTCTTCATATTCTCACACTTTCACTCTTTATTTCTTAATTTTCAACTTCTATTTAAATCAACTCATTCACTTAAACTTTCATAACCCATACAAATCTACTCAAATATCAAAGTCATCAAAACTAATCGATTCTTTTCTCATTAATTTTCTTAAAGTACAATTTCATCTATAACATAATACATATACAAAAACAATCATTTAATTTCATTTATTATTTCTAAAGTCCACTTAAAAATCGGGGTCCCACATTAAGTGACCAAAATCCTTCTTATTTATGGCATTATAGGTTAGGCCATGTTAATGAAACAAGAATCACTAAGTTACATAAAGAAGGATATTTAGATCTTTTCGATTATGAATCATATGAAACTTGTGAATCTTGTTTAGTGGGTAAAATGACCAAGCTTCCCTTTAGTAGAAAGGGACAACTTATTAATGAGTTGTTAGAGCTTATACATACAGATGTATGTGGCCCTATGTCTATTCAAGCTAAAGGTAGATTTTCATATTTCACATATGACCATTCGAGATATAGTTATGTGTATTTAATGAAATATAAGTCTGAAGCATTTGAAAAGTTCAAAGAATTTAGACTTAAAGTAGAGAAACAAATTAGCAAAAGTATTAAGACACTTAGATTAAATCGAGGCGGTGAATACTTGGACCACGAGTTTTTTGGTTACTTAGAAGAGAATGGGATTCTCTCACAATGGTCTCCTCCTGCAACTCCATAACATAATGGAGTTTGTGAGAGGAGAAATTGTACACTATTAGATATGGTACGTTCCATGATGAGTCATGTAGTGCTTTATATGTCCTTTTGGGGATATGTAATTGAAACATATATCTTCTAAATAGAGTTTCATCTAAATCGATTGATAAGACACCATATGAGATGAGGACTATAGAAGACTTGGATTATCACACTTAAAGATTTGGGGATGTGAAGCTTATGTGAAGCATGCTATATCTGACAAGCTTCAAGCTAAATCAGATAAATGCAAATTTGTGGAATATCCAAAAGAGAGTTTCATTTATCAATTTTATCATCCTATTGAGTAAAAGGTATTTGTCTTAAGACATACCACATTCTTAGAAAGAGAATTAATTCTCAAAGAAAGTAGTGGGAGTGAGGTTGAACTTAAAGAAATTCAAGAGCCACAAATTCACATCAAAATAGAACAAGAACCTCAAGTTGATACATTTAATAAACAATCAATGGTTCATGAAACACATTGTCTGCAACGGTTTGGAAGGGTACGTCATCCTCCTGTTAGATTAGATTTACATGTAGAAAAAGGAAGTGATGATGCTTCACTTATGAATGACGAACTTACTGATTTTAAGGAAGCAATGTCAGACATCGATTCTTTAAAATGGCAAGAAGCCATGAAATCTGAAATGGAATCCATATACACTAACCAAGTATGGACTTTGGTGGATGCACCTGAAGGTATAGTACCTGTTGGGTGCAAGTGGATTTTTAAAAGAAAAGCTGACATGGATAGAAATGTACATACATACAAAGCAAGGTTGATGGCAAAAGATTATATACAAAAACAAGGAGTTGATTTTGGTGAAACTTTTTCGCCAGTAGCAATACTTAAATCCATAAGGACTTTATTGGCTATAGTTGCATACCATGATTATGAAATTTGGCAAACAGATGTCAAAACAGTATTCTTAATGGGAATTTGCAAGAGGATGTGTAAATGACACAACCTAAGGGTTTTAAATCCAAATAATTTCCTGATCAAGTATGCAAGTTGCAAGGGTCCATTTATGGACTGAAGCAAGCATCACGGAGTTGGAACATACGTTTTGATGAAACAATCAAAGAGTTTAATTTTATCAAAAATATGGATGAACCTTGTGTTTATAAGAAGGTAAGTGGGAGTGCAGTCATTTTCTTAGTGTTTTATGTGGATGACATATTGCTTACTGGCAACGACATTTCAATGCTCCAGTTTGTTAAGATATAGTTATTTAAGAACTTTTCCATGAAGGATATGAGAGAAGCAGCTTAAATGCTAGGTATAAAAATCTATCGAGATAGATTAAAATGGTTGCTTGGATTATCTCAATTCACGTACATAGATAAAGTGCTAAAAAGGCTTAGCATGAGAATTCCAAGGGGGATTCTTACCCATATCACATGGGATTTCTCTCTCACAGAGTATGTATCCAAAGACAAAAAAGGAGAGAGATAAAATGGATTGTGTACCATATATACTAATTGGATCAATCATGTATGTGATGCTATGTACTAGACCAGATGTTGCTTATGCTTTGAGCATAACAAGCAGATATCAAGCTAATCTCAGTGAGGCTCACTAGATGGCTGTGAAAAACATCTTGAAATACTTGAGAAGGACTAAAGATATTTTTCTGGTATATGAAAGAACTGAGCTGAGAGTTTAGGGTCATTCAGATGCTAGTTTTAAGTCTGATCAAAATGATAGTAAATCACAATCAGGGTATATTTTACTCTTTGTGGTGATGCAGTTAGTTGGAATAGTTCCAAACAACCATCCATCACAGATTCAACAACTGAAGCTAAATATATTGCAGTTTCTGAGGTAGCAAAAGAAGCAGTTTGGATCAAGAAGTTCATTACTAAACTTGGAGTGGTTCCTAGCATTGTTGATCTGATAGTAGTGTACTGTGACAATAATGGTGTTATTACACAAGCAAAGGAACCCAGGTCTCATCAACGGTCCCAACATGTACTCAGGAAGTTTCACACAATCAGGGAGATAGTGAAGCCAAAAGACATAGCATTAGAGTGAGTTCCCATTAAAGATGATCTGCTCTAAGTCATAGTCTCAAAAGAGACATCATCAACATATGAATGGATATGGTATTAGATTCATAGGGGATTGACTTTAGAGCAAGTAGGAGATTATTAGGTTATGCCCTTATAGCCAATCAATTAGATGCAAATTAATGTATGTCAATATTTTGAGTTAATGAAAGGGATTTATTTATCTTTATGTACTAATTTAATTAATATTTTATGTTTTAATACTAAAGATAAAATCCTTGAAATAATTACCGGTAATTGAAATTATGATGAGATCATAATTATGAGATTCAATTTACATTTATGTGTTATTCTTAAATGTTCCTAGTTGTAGTTTCATCAAGACTAGATATTGTTACAACGGTAAAACTGGCACACATTATGTTTCTTTCTTATGAAAAAACTAATTGATCTCACAAATTAAAGTATAGAGATACCTAAACTAATACGTGGATGATTGTTAGAGAATAAGTCATTGAATTGACCCGATTATGAGAATTTCGGATAGAATATTACTTATGTGTCTGTGGATTATTTCATAATGATAGTTGTATAATTAATCTTTAGACTTGAGATTACCAAGGTATCTAGTGTGAGAATTGCTGTGTTTTGATGCTAATTATGAATTATCCTAGAATAATTTAGTCGATAGTAATTGGATATAGTATGAACCATATGTAGATAGTTGAGTAAGTCAATATAGGATTCGTCACTCTAAAGTAATTAGAGATAATATTTTACTGTTCTTGATTAGTAATGATTTATGGAATTCTCTGGCCAAAGTGAATTGATATTTGAAAAGTAGTTTTCAATTTTCAATTATAAATCAATTACTAATTAGCAAGAACAAACATGATTGGATGATAAGAGTAGACATTGTATCTATACTCTGTCCAATTAGAATATTGAATGATGAAAGGAATAAATTATACATTATAGCCATGTATAGATAGGTTAAGTCAATCACTTTGACATTCTTGATATTTGGGTAATTATGACATATTGCTAGACGTCAATAATAATTTATGATTACAAATTATTCAATTGAAGAATTAAAAAAATTAAAAAAGAAGTTTTAATTTATCCTATTCTAATTGTGAATTAGAATTACAATTTATAATCATTGTCAATTTATTACAAACCTAATGGGTCACACATCAAAGAGCAATTTGTGAAAAAATCAATTTAATTAAGTTGGACTTAATTATAAAGTTTGAGAAACTTTGGTGATCAAATATGAGATATTTGATGTAATTAAAATAATTATAATTTGATTATGATTATGATTATAATTAAAGAAATTTAATTTTAATAAAAGCCTCTAATGATTTTTTCTATTTAAAATGAAGAACTTTTTGGAAGCTAGCACTTTTTATCTTCTTCCTCTCAAATCAGTTTAAGAATTACTTTGTGGATACCATCAGAGACTGAATACTTGAACAACTCGTGAATGATCAATTAAAAAAAGTTTCAAAGATTTTTCAATAGAAAAGCAAACAAGGTATGATTTTTAAATCGTTTTATAGTTTGTTTAAGTTTATTCAATTATCGGGATCTGCTCGAAATTTGTAAAATTTTTATTTTCCGCTGCACCAGTGATTTGATTATGGTCAGATTCTAACAACCATAATCTCTTTCTTTTAACGATGAAGATTGCCTCTCTTATGCATAGGAAACATTTGCTTGTCTAGACTATGTGTAAGGAATACTTTGTTTTATCCCATATTATTTGTGAGTTTTAAAAGATTTCAATTTTGAATGCTAGGAAGTTTGTGCATATAGTTTAGAGTGGAGAGTTTCATGTATTCAACCTTTATGTTGTTATTATGATGTGGCTGTTTATATGCTTTAATTTTCAGTGAATAGGGTGATGTTCTTTTTGTTAAAGTCAACAAGTTGTCGTCTACAAAGACCCAACTTCCATGTGACTACTATTAATTGAATTTTTGTAAGCCTTAAAAGATGTTGAGTAGTGTTGAAAACTTGGACTATACTTCCTTTGATTTGTTGTTATCTTTATGGGATGGTTGTGCTATAGTTTTGCTAATGGTTTTGGTGTTGCCAAGTTCAGGATCCTTGATAATCTTCCTTTGATTTTCTTAGACAGAGGAGGGATGGAGGTCAATCTACAACATATGAACATGACTTTCTTATTGGCTCCAAGAGGAATAATGCCATGGTATGTTTTTGGTTCATCTTTTGCTTCACAAGACCTTTTTCTACTACTACTGATTGAATCATCTATGCCTTCTACAAACCAAGGATAAGTATTTTATCAGTAACCATATGAGTTTTAGGGTGATGTACCACAGGTGTTGGGCCCGGGCCCCGGAACCCTATTCCCGAGGGGGGCCCTCGGGCTGCGCCCACAACGGGCTGCTCAAAACGTCGGACCCGATCCCAACATCCACACACAAAGACGATTCACACATGCATTTTCATACCCAAATATCATACACACAAACATTCGAACTATGAATTAAATACCCCATAAATCAAGGGCCACATGCCGTTACAATCCAAAAGAAATTTAACAAGTGTTATCAACTATGCATAATACAAAATAAGTCTAAATTCAAAATACAGGAAATATGCTCCATGATGACATGCTCAGCGGGCCAACCAAAATACTAACTTAATGCGATGATCTCTAACTATGGCGGAGTTCTTCGATGCCTGGCAAGGATCAACTGATATCTTGACTTGCACCTAAGCAGAGAAAAATAATGGGTTGAGCTACACAGCTCAGTGGCTAATATAATTATAGCCATTGGCAACTAGCACAAATTCAGGCATATGTGCGTCTATATATTATACATATATACTTGCATCAGTTCTAGCACTCACATGCAAATCGAGTAATAAACGCATTTATCTTAGTTAATTCAACTCACAAACATGTCACAAAATATGCTTCATAATGAGCAACTCAAATATGCAATGCACATCACAATGGCTCGAGGGTTCCATGGAAACAAAAGGAAGAAACCGAAGTTTACACCCTGAACGAAATGAGTCCATTCGGAGCTCATATGCCACAAGCGGGCAGCCGGGAGAAGG
>JANZLD010000004.1:35417747-35428069 GCA_026413575.1 Erythroxylum carthagenense | reverse complement strand
CCCCTTTCATCCCCATCTCCAGGTATCAAGAAGGAGATCGGATGAAAGAAAGTCGAGACGTTTGTTCGATTATGTTTTTGATTGTATTTTAAGTTAGATTTTTGTAAAAATGAGAGTTTAGGCTTATGTTATGTATTTTGAAGATCTTTGTATTTTGGTTTATGATTGATGTTGTTTTTGTGGCTTGAAAATGCCATTAAAGTTTGTAAGGCATTTATTTTGGCATGTAAATGAATTATGGATTTGCGTATAGAATTGGGATTTAAATTTGTGTATGGATATGGTATGTGAACTGCATATGAATGTGTTTAGATTCCAGATAGGAGGTCCGATGATTTTGATGATTGAGAATTATTTGAAGTGCTATTTATATGATGATGATTGATTGTGTTTGTTTATGCTGGGATTCCGGACAGGAAGTCCGATGAATTGTGTTGATTGAGCTAGACATATTGAAGTGCTCTTTGTTATGACTTGATTGGTTTATAACATGTGTGATTTTTTTATGGCAAAAGAAAGATATATGTTTTTGTTTAAAAGATAAGAAATGATGAATTTGAAGAATGAAGTAAATTAAGGTTGTGGAATTGTTAAATTCAATTTAGAAATTGGTATTGTTTTGAATGATGCTTTGTATGAGATTGAATAAAATAAAAAAGAAAAAATTTATACCGATTTGGTTTAGTTTAGGCCAAGATTGTCTTATAGGTTTCCAATGCTGAACGTTTGTTTTGTTTAAAAAGTGCATTCTCGGATGTCAGAATTTGGCTTTCGGTGTGATTGATCGTGTTGATTTCTTTGTTTCTGAGATTTTGTAAATCCGTTCCTTCGATTCTGCTTTGGATTTGTTTTCGCTTTATGATTTTCGAAATTGCACGCGCTTTCGATTCCTTATGACTTCCGATCCGATTTGTGTTTCGCATTTGTCTTGGCCCACTTTCGATTCGTTCTTACTTTTGACTTTGAGATCCGTTCTTTAGTTTTCCGCCACTTTTTGTTTTTTGGATTCCGATTCCGCTTTCGGCTTTCGGCGTTAGATTTCCTTCATTTTCACTTTCGTCTTTTGTTTTTAGTTTTTCCGTTTTTTCGGTTGGGGTCCGGTTCCAAAATCGGGTCCCAATAGCAAGCATCGCAGAGTTGGAATATTCGTTTTGATGAAACAATCAAAGAGTTTGATTTTATCAAAAATGTGGATGATTCTTGTATTTACAAGAAGGTAAGTGGGAGTGCAGTCGTGTTCTTAGTCCTTTATGCAAATGACATATTGCTTATTGGAAATGATATTTCAATGCTTCAGTCTATTAAGATATGGTTATCTAAGAATTTTTCCATGAAGGATATGAGAGAAGCAACTTATATACTAATTATAAAGATCTATCGAGATAGATCAACAAGGTTGCTTGGGTTATCTCAATCCATGTACATAGATAAAGTACTAAAGAGGTTTAGCATGGAGAATTTCAAGAAGGGGATTCTTACCCATATCGCAAGAGATTTTTCTTTCACAGAGTATATGTCCACAGACACAAGATGAGAGAGATAAAATGGATTGTGTTCCATATGCTTCGGCAATTAGATCAATCATGTATGTGATGTTATGTATTAGACCAAATGTTGCTTATGCTTTGAGCATAACAAGCAAATATTAAGCTAATCTCGGTGAGGGTCACTGGACAGATGTGAAAAACATTTGAAGTACTTGAGAGGGACTAAAGATATTTTTCTGGTCTATGGAGGAAATAAGTTGAGAGTTCAAGGTCATTGGAATGCCAGTTTTCAGTATAATCAAGACGATAGTAAATCTCAGTCAGGGTATATATTTTTACTCTTTATGATGGTGCGATTCGTTAAAAGAGTTCCAAACAATTAACCATCACAGATTCAATGACCCAAGTAGAGTACATTTCAACGTTAGAGATGGCAAAAGAAGCAGTTTGGATCAAGAAGTTTATCACTGAACTTGGAATGGTTCCTAGCATTATTGAGCCCATAGTATTATATTGGACAATAACGGTGTTACTGTACAAGCAAAGGAACACAAGTCTCATCAACGGTCCAAACATGTACTCAGAAAGTTTCACTTGATCAGGGAGATAGTGGAGCAGAAAGACATAACACTGGAGCAAGTTCCTACTGAAGAGAATCTAACAGATCCTCTTACTAAACCATTGTCTCAAAAAAGACATGATCGACATATGAATGGATATGGCATTAGATTTATAGGGGATTGGCTTTAGTGCAAGTGGGAGATTGTTAATTTATTCCCTTGAAGCCAATCAATTGAATACAAATTAATGTATGACATTGTATTTTATTAATGAAAAGGCTTTACTTATCTTTATGTATTAATTTAATTCAAACTTTATGTTTTAACACTTAAGATAAAATCCAAGGAATATTTACTGTGTAATTGAAATTATGATGAGATTATAATTATGAGATTCAATTTACACTTATGTATTATTCCTAAAGGTTCCTAGTTATAATTTCATCAAGACTGGATATTGTTGAAACGATAAAACTGGCACACATTATGTTTTTTTCTTATGAAGAAAGTAATTAATCTCATAAATTAAAATGTGGAGATACTTAAACTAATGTGTAGGTAATTAAAGAATAAGTCACTGAACCGAGCCGATTATGAGAATTCCAAATAGAATATTACTTATGTGTCTATAGATTATCTCATAATAATAGTTGTATAATTGATCCTTAGACTTAAGATTACCAAGATATCTAATATGAGATTTACTGTGTTTTAATGCTACTTATGAATCATCCTAGGATAATTCAGTTGGTAATAACTAGATACAATATGAACCATATGTAGATAGTTGAGTAAATCAACATAGAATTCGTCACTCTAAAGTAATTAGAGAGAACATTCTATTGTTCTTGATTAATAATAATTTATGAAATTCTTTGGCCAGTATGGAATTATATTTAAAAAAAGAGTTTTGAAATTTCAATTATAAATCAATTACTAATTAACAAAAACGAACGCGATTGGATGATAAGAATAGACACTATATCTATACTCTGTTCAATTAGAATATTAAATGACGTAAGGATTAAATTATACATTATAGCCATACATGAACAAGTTAAGTGAATCAATTCTATACTCTGTTCAATTAGAATATTAAATGATGTAAGGATTAAATTATACATTATAGCTATACATGAACAAGTTAAGTCAATGAGTTTGACATTCTTAATATTTCCTCTTTAAAATGTTAGATTTCCATAACCGACTTGATCGTTGGAGAGCTTACGCTGAAAAACATTACGTTTTCCAGGTCTTTAAGAAGAATCTCTGAAGAACACGTAATACCCTGGTGCAATATCCTTCAACCAGACTAGGATGTAAATACCGGACTTCGAAAATTCATATACATCTCAAGATGGTCTCATCTCATGAAATAAAAGAGAGGAAAGAAAACTTCGGTACACCTCTTGTAATATGTAAAAGAAGGGCTCCCTTCTTTTGTGAAGTTGGGAGCCTGTTATGGTTCACTTGTCACACCCTAAAACTATGGACGAGTATTCTCTAACTATCCAGATTATATTACTGAAAACAGATTTCAGATGGAGGTACAATGTTATGAGATTAAGGTTTGCATTTTCCATTTCATGATAAATACAACTATATTACATAATTCCGATACAGGCTCCGAATTTTTAAATGAATGAAGACAGCACTGTGAAGGTCTTTCCAAAGTCAAAAGGAAATTCACGACCCTCACGAACAAGTTTCTCGTCAGTATAAGGTTGGTACGTATGAAACAACAGCCATTAACGACCAGAGTGCTGCATGGAAACATAGACAATTGATGTGATTTATGAATTCCAAGACTGGATCAGAGGCCATACAAAAGACTCTGAATTCTGTACTCGGAAGCACGAGAATGACAGACAAAACTCAACCCAAAACATTGGGGTGATCTAAAATGTTGGCTGCAAAACAGGTGTTTGCATATCCACTCAGCCTTTGGTTCTCATGATTGTGATGCTTCCTTTTCCTCCTTCTGTACGAATTTTAGTTTTGCCAACAACAGGCTTCCCAGAGAAAGCTGAAGTGGGATATGCAGCAGGATCGTCATCAATTTGCTTAGACTTTGATGGTGGTGGAGTTCGGATTCGTTGGTTGATATCATTCAGAGTAATATCTCCTTGCATCCCACATGGTTTTATGAAAGCAAATGGATATACAACAGAAGAAGCTAACTTAGTAGGCGTCTGCAATAATGACTTCTTACCTGAGGTTGAAAAAGAGGAACTTGTCAACACAAGAATTTATTTTGATATTGCATGACCAAATCCGCAGTCCATCTCAGAATTCAAAATAGTTCCCCATCTAGGGGATCTCAAATTCAAATTGATAACTCTTAATCTGTTTTTTTTCTTTTCCCCTTCCTCTAGGCTATTGGGGGAAACTAAAAGGTGTAAAACAAAGAACATAATCCGGTTTGCTAAAGAGAACTCATACAAAAAACTTTCCACTTCAGTTAGGAAGTAAAAATCTCTCGAGTAATACTATATGAAAGTAAGCCAAATAGGCACAATCAATTTTAGAAAATATTGAGAGCAGATACACACCTTTAACTATGATGTTTGGAGGAGTCCTAATAACTTGTTTTTGAACTAAATTAGCTTCAAACTCAGGCAGGTCATTGCAGAACTCTAAGCATCATATAAATGTTAACTTTGTACAAGAGATAACATTAAAACGAAAAATAGAACTGCATGACTAAATAAAAAAAGTCAAATACCTGAAATATCAATTTGAATATCAGATGCTCCAGGGACATTCCTGAGTCACAACAATAGAAGAAGTCAAACCATGTAGAAAAAAAATTAACTAACAGTCTAGATCCGGAAAAATCATACAAATCATCTGGACTTAAATGCATGTCAGTGTCATTAAAGCATTCAGCAACCCAGCCCTCTGGTGACTGATCCAAGCTCTCATAACAGCCGGCAGACACATCTGTAATGTGTATGATTAGGAACCTAGAAAATGTAGACAGGTTGAATTCCTACACGAAACCTCCAAGACACAAACCTGGAAACCCAGGAACACAAGGCAATGCTTGGGGCATAACATCATCAATCAAGTGTTCCCTTCCCTGAAAGTAACACAAAAGACTGTCGTTATTCAAGAAATATTGGCAATATAAAGTACAATCATTCTATAAAACCTTCAGCAGTATCTGCTGGTTAATGCAAATTGTACTTTTCACTATAATTGATTGATCACAAAGCTTTATAAACCCTCAAAATCTACCACTAAACACTTTGTACATGCATATGTGTGATTTTTAATGGCTATTATCAGTCTTTCCCAATAGGATATCAAGCTTAAATAAGAAAGAAAATATTCAGCAATCAGCTTCCAATGACTGCTTTCAAAAAGAAATTTCTTGCCAAGTAAAACCAATACAAGCACTAACGTTTGATTTAAAAAATGCAGATTTCATCTCTTCATTGCAAAGGATGGAATCTGTTTCTTGGGTGTCAAAATGTAGCATCCGACGTCGTTTTAACTGTGAAGAAGTCTCCCTACGTTCTTCTGGTTCCTTGTTCATATTATCTGAAATTCAGCCCTCCAAATTATATACATTAACTGGTAACTAAAACCAACCATAAAACAAGAAGGAAACAATGGAAATATAAACATACCATTATAATTTCCGTGATAAGTCAAATCCCCACATGCCTTAACTGGGGTTGTTTCATCAAAGATGTTACATAAATCGTCCTCATTCAGAGTTACTTGATTCCATAAACTTTCAGAAGCATCTGCTCAAAATAAGAAGCCCAATCAGTCATCAGCAACCTCATTTACTATTTGACTTTCACATCCTAAATGCTACCTTCAACGCAAATGGTTTCATCAATGACCATATAAGATACTATAATAAAAACTCACCAAAATTACAATCCTTCTGTGGACTAAAACCATCCCTTTGCCAACCCCAATATTCGGTGCTGCCAATCATAAAGTAAGATAAGGAATATGTTACCATGGACATATAGCTATTACTGTGAGACAACAGAATCTTGAATCTTAGGTTTGGAATTATATGCAGAATTTTACTAACAGTGTACAAAATATACCATGTGATTAACAGACCAATGACTGAAGCAACAATTAATAAAAAAACTAAATAGGCAAAACAGCCAGAACGTCAGCAAGATAACAACAGAACAGTAATAGTAACAGTAACAAACAGCACACAAAGGAAAATATAAAAATAAAGAAAAAGCAGAAACTTCCAGCATCGAATCCAGTTGCATAACCTCGACCAGAAACGGAATGCTGAATAGAGGAACACTAGAAACGTTTGTGTCCAATCCCAGACACTTAGATTCCGAGCTATGACTATGTCGTTGGGTTTTTCACTAAACTGTCTGGGAAAAGAGAAATAAGCAAAAAAAAAAAAAGCAAAAGAATAAAGGAACGAAAGAACACAATGACCCACCAAATTTAATCAGAGCCCACATCCTCTAATCATTTCAGTCTCAAAAGGCACACGATAGAATCAGAAACCAAAGAGAGAAATCAAAACAAATGAAAAACTGGGAAAAAAAAAACAGAGGAAATCAATTTCGTAAAACCAGTATCAAATGCACGGACAACCAGGTAAACAAACAAATACCCAACACTAATCCAAGAAACCCACCCCCTAAAGCATCACTGAAAACCCATCTCACACTGCACAGTCAAGAAAAACAAGGAAAGTAGTGGCAAAACACTAGATGGAAAAGTCATTCCCAACATCTACGAAGGGCCGATTAACAAAAAATGAAGAAAGCAAGAGAATGAGCGATATTTACTCGTCCATCTTTAAATCAAATCACCACAGCTTCCCCAAACCACACCCTGCGTCTGTGTTCTCAGGCATAAAGACTAGCCGTTACTTAAGGCAGCAGATCGC
The DNA here is from genome assembly GCA_026413575.1 of Erythroxylum carthagenense. NCBI lineage: Eukaryota > Viridiplantae > Streptophyta > Magnoliopsida > Malpighiales > Erythroxylaceae > Erythroxylum > Erythroxylum carthagenense. The sequence goes on along the minus strand of JANZLD010000004.1, from coordinate 35,421,128 downwards.
ATCTACTCTTAATACGCTAGCATTATATAAGAAGCAATCTGCTGGAGATGTGGGCGTTCGCTCTCCACAATATTTAACTCTCTCGTACTAACTAAAGTAGGGTATTTGTTTGTGAGATTTTGCGCTGAAAAGACATTTAAGTAAAAGAGTGAAAAGAGACAGAAGTGCACGAGGAAAAAGCACGCTCTCTCTCGTAGTCGTAGATTAATCTTTTTTCTTTCATTGTTAATGTAATTTAAAATCCCAGATTTCATACATTTATGATTTAGTGTCACTATTTTGGTCAACTGTTCAATTTCTTGCTTTGCTTTATTTTCTTCATCTAGACTTAATTCAAATTTTCTCAAATGTCAGGGCATTTAAAAAGGAAACATCTTGATCCTGGTTGACAATCAACTAATTGCATTAGTTATTAGCTGATAACTAATTATATCAACTGATTACATTAGCTGTTAATCATTTGATATTTAGTAAAATTAGATGTTTAGTATTAGTTGTTTATATGTAAAATGACTTATGAAAATATGACTTTAAAAAAATTATAAGAATATGAAAATTATATATCTTAGTATTTCATTGAATATTCTTATATAAATATAGATTTTAGATATTAAATTCTACAAAAATTAAGTTTATAACCTTAATAAAAAATAAAACATATAATAATAATAATAATAATAAGAAGAAGAAGAACAACAACAACAACAACAACAACAATAAGAAGAAGAATAATAATAATAACAACAGCAACAATAATAATGATGATGATGATACATCTAAACATAAAATATAACAATACAAATGAAGTTTAACAACATAATTTAAATAGAGTAAGAGAAATAAAGATCATCATTTAAAGCAAAGGTTTATAACAATTGAAAAATGACATCTAATTGCCATTAAATTAAAAGCAATATGTATTTCTCATGAGAAAAAGGATTGACATGTATAATATAATCCCAAGTATATGATATACTCTTAATAACGAGAAAATAGGATTATATTATCTCAAAATCTAAATTTAAATTTCTTTCAATGGAGTTGCTAAACAAGTATAAGGTTGTCTAAGGATAGACATGTTTGAGCCTAAAACTCAATTGAATTTGGATTGTTCGACTTAAAGTCTGGTTTAAACAGTCTATAACCCTAACATTTTCACATTTTGGTCGAATTGATTCGAATTATTATACCTTAATTAAGTGATAAAACTACGTGCTTGCATAATCTAAAAGCAAAACAACATAGACATGTTGCTTTTCCCATTTGCCATATCATAGGTATACACAAATTTAGGAAGAAAAACTATCGATAAAAAAAGGAGTTCATCCAACAACTTTTAATGAATGAAATCTAGTGCCATACCATTACTTGCTAATATTAGACATTACACTTATATCTCAACTATTTTATATGCCTCGCAGATTGCTTTTATATAAGTACCACTTTCAATAAACAACTACTAGTTAAGTATGATAATGTAAAGCAAAACCATATTGATGCAATGTTGCAACTTGTCCTGTGTAAGGCCCCAAAATATACCCTAATTGAAATGTTACATATTCATGAAAGTACATGTGTAATAGGTGGTTCAAAATTGAGATAAGATTGAGAATGCCATATGACTTGAATTTTTGTTTGATGAATTATAGTTTGTGAATTAGAACTAATTCATTCCATTAGAGAATTGAGGTAATTAAATGTACATTTGGTCTAGGAAAAGTTATCAAGTGAAAAGTTAAGTTGGTACATGGAAATTAGAATGACTAAGCCTAGGAATTAATGACATTTGACTTAGCTAATACATTAACAAATGGCTTAATTGAATAGTGACATTTGGCAACCACATATGATGACATGTAGATGGCTTCATTGAAGGACATGTAGCATACCTTCAAGTCTGACATGTGACTATAGTAAATCAAGACACCTTGCAAAGCAAGTGTTGATTCACTTCAACTTATTTAGAGTTTCTACAGTGTGCACCCCACTCCCGCAAGACACGTGCCTGACATCTTGAGGGATATCTGAGTCTGTACCCCATGAGGGTAGCATGCTAGAGTACTTAATCATTCAAAACTCAGTATAATTTTTTTTCCAAAACCACAAACATAAAGTGTGGAAATCGATAACCAAATTGAGCCCACTTTAATTCATAAACATTTTCGATCATAGTAATACAATCATCAGAAATTTCAAAGTCATTTGGGGCTATTACAAATACAAAATACTTGTTAAAATTTTATTAAATTGCAAAAACCATATACAAACATTTCCGATTTGGAAATTTATTTCAAAACAGAAATATTTGAATACACAATTTAGAATAATTGCAGAAGACTTAATTTGATACAAAATAAAGGAAATACTAATGTAGACGCCAACTAATCCCGACCTCTATCTTTTACTTGCATATCGTAGGTATACTCCCGTTTGTCTAACGGGGTATTCTTCAAGCCTGAAAAACCAAATTGCAATTTTTGATAAGTTTTGGGAACTCAATGAGTGAACTATCACTGATAATTTTATCAGATCACATACACACATCACATATGCACGAATATTCATTAAAAACATCACAACTCACACAATATGACACAACATAGGATCACTCAATACAGCTTTGCAAATCATTCGTGGATTTTAGTCTTATATGAATGCTATAAGCATGAGACTCATATTCGTTCTTATTGTTGTGACCAAGTACCTATCACAAACTTATACAAATACTAGCCCATAGAGCTCAGTCAAATAGAATCACGGAGCATAGCTCTACGTGCAAAATCAGAAATCATGAAGCAAAGCTTCACGTGGAAGCGCTTCAAACAGCTACTCAAGTCATAACGCGTTTATCTGAGCATGCATTTTATGAAATGCATCAAATACTAAATATGTCATTTATCACAATCTTATACAAATGCTCAGACTAAGTTTTCACATTCATCGGACCTAAGTCCGACATTAAGCTTTCGTCAATAATCAAAGTCATTCAGGAATTCATATCAAATCAAAACACTTCCAATACATGCCCAACTAATAAACTCCTCAGACATCAAGTCCGAAATTCAGAAACAATTCGCAAACAGTTCAGTAATTTTTTGAAAAGTTAACAAATCAAATCAATTCAACACAAATAAATCCTAAGAAATCATCTAGGTTAACTCACAGTATGCTCCAAAATGCTACTGCCTGGATGGTCTGACAATGATTGACTAGCGTCCAACGAGTTCTTCTATATCATACAAAACACATTTACAAATATCACACTTTGCACAATTGTACAAATATTCCTTAATGCACACGTACTTATACAATATGCATAATGCATGTTCAATGACAATTCCAGGGTACTTTATCGAGATCCTTATGAACAAATCATTCAGA
>JANZLD010000004.1:35382187-35394161 GCA_026413575.1 Erythroxylum carthagenense | reverse complement strand
GGACCTCGAAATCCAATTCATCAGTTGTATTTTGTTGAGAATTAATTCCAGAAGTATACCATTTCCATACCTTGTTCTTGTACTCTATCACAATGGTTGCAAACATACCTCCACCGAAGAACACGATGACAATGGTCGGAGAAGATAACATCGACAAACAAAAAAGGAGTCTATGACAGAGAAACCGGAGAGAAGAAAATTGCACGAGATGAGATGCAGCAGAAAGAACTGCCTTATGGACACAACTTCGATCCCTAGCAACCTTTATTTCTCAACCTTATATCATAGTTAATGAATTCAACGCTCTTATTAACCTTGAGGAAGCATAAGGAGCCAAATCTATTGGTGTGCCTTGTAATGACCTGAGACAATGCTTAGCCGATATCCAAATTATCGATGTCCCACTAGCTGGAAACTTTTATACTTGGTGAATAAGCAAGAAGGAGATCACTACATCTAGAAAAAGGTCGATAAATGCTTGGCCAACCACTTATGGTTCTCAACCTACTCAAACTGTTACTCTCACTTTAGCAACTTGAGTCCTTCATATATTATAGTGCTCCTATCCTCCTAAGAATTAGATCTCCCTTCCGTTTCAACAACTTACTAACGAAACTCGTTAAATTTGATCCTTGTATTTTGAAAGTCTTATAGACATATATACAAGGTACTAAGTAATATATTATTGCGAGGAAGCTCTCACTTAGTAAATAGGAGATAAAGGAGCTCTTTAAAAACAACATAGAGAACACCCATCATTTATTGTCCACTGCATAAGCTGCTTTAGACAGAATACAAATGCTTCTTCAAGTTCACCCGTCCTATACTTCCTTGATTGACCAGGAAAGAGCAGCTATTCAACATCTAGTCAAAGCTCTTACCTATGATTACTTCTTAATGAAGCAACGATCACGAGTAGCTTGGTTGAAAAAGGGAGATAGAAACACTGTATACTTCCATCAACAGGTCATCTCTAGGAAAGACAATAACAGAATCCTCTCCTTATTGCATAGAAATCAGTTATGAACCTCCCAAAACTCCCTGTTACACAGTGCATATGATTATTTTCTTAAAATTTAATAGCTCCTTCACAGGCTACATCTTCTAAGGGAGCTTATGTAATGTTAGCTAACTCAAATTGAAGCTGAAGGGCTTACTCATCCTGTTAGCATTCAGCAGATTGATATAGTGTTGAAACCCCTCAGCCCCCACAAAGCCCCTAGACCAAATAGATTCAACCTTATGTTCTTGAACAAGGCTTGGCAACTCCTCAAGCCTACAGGAATAGATGTTATCCTTGAATTCTTCAACAAAGGAAAGATCTAGATAGAATTTAATAGTACCTTTGTTACTTTGGTTCCTAAACTTGGGGAGTATGTCACCTTCTCTGATTTTAGGCCCATATCTTTTTGCAACACCGTATACAAAATCATCATAAAGGTGTTAGAGCAAAGGTTGAAGACTATTCTAGCCAATTACATTGATTTATTATAGGGGCCTTCATTCTTGGTCATATTATGGGAGATAACATAGTCCTTCTATATGAACTTACTAAATCCTATGGCTCCATAAAGGGGAGGAAGAATTGTTTCCTCAAAGTAGACATTTGGAAAGCTTCAGTAATGTTGACTGGCTTTTCATCCTCAATCTTTCATTCAATGGATAGTTGAATGCGTCACTACTTTTACATTCAAAATCCTCGTGAATGGACAACCTAGCATGCACTTTAAACACTCCAAGGGGCTTCGACAAGGTGATCTTTTCGCTCTTATTATGTAAATGTTTAACAAAACTCTAAAGGTTGTAGTTGCTTGCACTAAAGCTTTTAGATATCATTCTAAATGCACCCACCAGAAGATTATCAACCTCAGCTTTGTAGATGAATTGGTATTGCTTTTTAAAGCTGGTCCAATTTTAGTCTTTGCTTTGATGAAAGCACTTCAAATCTTTCATAGTCTCTTAGGGTTGGAGGATAATTCTACAAAAAGCAACCTTTTCTTATCCAAAATTTCTTTGGGTAGTACACAAGAGCTACATTCTATCACTGGTTTCAATCATCAATCCCTCCTGGTAGTGCACTTCAGAATCCCTATTACCAGCTCTAACCACAATATTATTGATTTCCAGTTGCGGGTTAAAAAGATTAAGAGTAGAATTAATAATTAGAGAACTAAAACTCTAGTAATAGCATGAAGACTATAACTCATCTCTTCTGTATTAATCTCTATAAATTTGTTTTTTGCTGCACATCTAGTCATCATAAGAAAATTATCAAACCATCAAGAGGCTATTCAATAAATTTTTGTGGAACGGTGCTGAAGACTTTGTCAAGCGGGCTAGAATGCAATAGAAATATATACGTCTATTTAAAGAAAAGGGAGGGCTCAGTGTCAGCTCATTGAAGTTGCTAAATACATTGACGTTGGCCAAAAGATTATGGAGGCTAAAGATGGATTAACAAGCTCTTTGGGGTCAATGTATGCATAGTATATTCATAAAGGGTAGAAGCATATGGAGTCTTCAAAGCAAGCCCGCTTACTCATCTAAACAAAGAGCCATTCTAAGCACACGTGAACTTGTAAGGCAAGAAATTTTCACCCTTCTTAGAGATGGCACCACCACTCATTTCTAGTTCGATAGTCGACTATCTTGTGGCCCATTATACAATCTGTTGGAAATAGAGAGACTCAAAACAATTCTGCATCCAGAGATAACCGTGGTTCAAGCTCTTGATGACAGGAGTATATTCATGCAATTCCCTCCCCCATCTATTAAATGTTACTTCAAACAAATCCATATAAAGGAGATGGTAGAATTGTCTGCCAACTATCTAGGAATGGGAGGTTCCTTAGTAAAGCCTATCATGAATTGCTTCAAGAAAAAACTCTATTTCTTCCTTACACTAGAGTGATATGCGTAAAACACTTCCACCTGATGAGGGCTACATTTATTTTATGGTTAGCTATGCAACTATGTCTACCTACAATTGACAAGCTAAAGACTTTCCTCTGTATACCAAATCGATGTATACTATGTTGAAGGGAGGAGGAAAGTCATGAGCACCTCTTTTTCCAGTGTGATTTTCTAAATACTAGCTGGAAAATGATCCTACATCAATGTTGTATATTGAATGTGCCCAGCAACTGGAGCTCGTTTACTTCTTGGTGTAACCAATTTTTATACAAGGGGCCCTAAAAGATGGAGTTTCTCTAAAGCACTATCCTTCCTTGTCAAGGCTATTTAGGATTAGAGGAATCTTCAAATATTTCAAAATAAAGGCTCAACCAAGGAACAATTTCTTAACCGTCTATAAGTGCATATCAGAGAATACTTTAGTCTTCATACGCTCAACTCCCCTAATCATGATTATTGGTCTAGAGCATGGAACGTTTAAGCGTGTTAAACTAACTTACTAGCACTATGGTTTTTTGGGCTCTTAGTTTGTTCTAGAAACTCTGTAAAGCTTTTTATATAGCTTGTGTAAAACTTTTGATTGCTTTTAAGGCTTAATTCATTACATTTTATCAAAAAATAAAAATAAAAAATCTAAACTATAAACTATAAACTATAAACTGTAAACTAAAAACTAATAAATTAATGCAATTAATTAACTAGAATGAAGATTAAACTAAGAAATAATCAAAAAAGATAGTGGTACTTGAAATTCTAATCCTCCTAGGACTTCTCACGCAATTAGGAGTTTAGGACTTCACTCATCAATTTAATCCAGAGTTCATCAAACTATAAAAATTTCTCAATTATGCTAATATCTTTCTTAAGACTATCGACACCTAATATTAGTTTTATTAATTTGAATCTCTTTCTGATATAAACCCCCTAAATTTTATTAATCTATTTGGGAATTTCACTATTAGGTTTGATTATAATCCGAAAGATTTATGTTAACATATCTCTAGATGTGTATGCAACTCCCTTCAATTATACTAAGATATATTCGTACATTGAATTTCTCAATCTTAATTGCATGAAATCAAACATGAATTAATACTCCATTAATAATAATAAATAAAATATAATTGAATATCAATGAAACTAAAGAATTAATTTAATTTAATTTAATCACTACAAGGTCTATCCTAAGGTTCATCTAATCCAAGTTCTAATAAAGATTCAGTTCATAATCATAGAAGGCAAAACATCAAAGCTAAAGGAAAACCAAAAAAAATCAAAAGAAACAAAATGAAATTGTTTTTAATCTTTGTGAAATTCACTTTAGATCAATGAAAGTCAACTTTGAATGTGTTTCTTACTTGTTCTTTGTTCTTTATGTTATTCTAGGTCATCAATTTGTTTTTCCTGAGCCTTTCATTTGCTTTTCCTCTTAAATTTGCCCTTTATAATTTAAAAATTAGGGTTATGGGTAGTACACAACCACCAAACATGAGCTTATTAGTGAATATATTGATTAAAAATGACAAAACTCTCAAATTCGGAATGAACAAGGGCTCAAAATGTGAACACAAACATCAACACCAATAGGTTCTCAAAATTAATAAACTAATTTGTATAAATTATACATTAAGTATTATAGTGCAAATTAAGTATCCATTCTCAAAATTAATGAACTAAATTGAAAGAAACTTAATCATCAAAACTTATAATTATTTAATAAAATAAATTAAATCACAATCACAACTAAACTCATAATGAATCATCTTGATCAACATCCTCTTTAAAAAAATTTCTCGAATGATTAATTATTAAGTAATTACAAAAAAATTGACTACTTGACTACTAAGTCTCTCCCCCTTACTTTAGTTATACCTTGTCTTCAATGTACAAAACATACAAAAACAATGAAAAATATGAAAACTAACAGGAGAAGGTGAAGATAACTAGTGCTTCCCTCATAGTAGAAGGTTTTTTTTTTTCTTTGGCTTTTCGAATATTGTTAACATCCATCTAACAAAGGTGAAATCTTCTCTAGTCTAATGTAAGGGGTGATGTTACCTTCATAGCCTATGGAATTCCATCAAATCTCAAATAATAAAATTAGGAACTTAAAACTAAGATATGAAAATAACTAATCTAATAATAAAAATCATACAAACTATTCAATCAAAACAAAAACACCTATTAGGTTACCTCCCAATCGATGCTTCTTTATTAGTCTTTTGGTTGGACTTCTCAACAAGTCCTTCCACAACCTGGATCTATAATCAATAGTTTGCTTCCACCCATTTTCCCATATTAGGATTCACCATCCTACAAATAGACTACATGGTATAAGATAATAAGGATATAAGGTATTAAATTAATAAAACCAAGTAAATATTTGTCAGACACAAAATTAACTTAAGAAAGAGAGCTATCAGAATAATTTGTTTGACATCAACTTAATAAAACCAAGTAAATCCCAACCTTATGTTATCAGTTTAACATAATGTTTTTCATTAAATCCTGGCCTATCATCAAATACATTGTACAAGAAAGAGAGCTATCAAAATTATTTGTTTGTCATCAACTTAGTAAAACCAAGTAAATCCCGACCTTAGGTTACCAATTTAATATAATGTTATAATAATTTTTTAATTAAATATAATATTAAATTAAATTATTCATAATCCTTATTAATAATTCATGTATCAAATAATTAAATAATATATATTTAGTTGATATTAAACTAGATTATGAAAAAAAAATTGTGATTTTTCATAAATTTTGGTAAACAGGAAGAAACATAAATCAAAAATTTAAACAAACATTTTTTTTTTACTGAATTAGAAAACAAAAACGAAGAAACTAAAAACAGAAACAAATAAGCTCTTAGTTAATAGTATTTGCATGTACTCTTCACTCATATGATAGCGTTTTTTTTTTAAGGGGATAGGGGGTTATATATTTCGATTAAAATTTTACATGTCTAATACAATGAAAAAGAGAACATGGTGATAATAAAACTTGAAAAGTGTTTAGGGAAATAAAAAAGAGAAAATAGATATTAGTAACAAATTATTGTGTATCTTCATTTAGTGTGCTCCACTAAGTAAGCAGAAAAATGTGAGACTTTTGCCCCATAAAAAATGAGGAGCATATGCTTTAAGTGCTAACGAATTTTAAGTTTATTTAGATATAAAGATTAATTTGAAAAAAATACTAAAGATGTAAAGTGCAGTTTAAGACAAAAATTGTTTGATATTTAAGTAATGATTATGTTGTATAAAGCTAATAAGACAAATTAGTATAACTGAAATTAGCTTGGCCCTTTTTATTAAATTAATTAAGATTGGGCAATTATTTGATAATGATGAAACTTGTAATTATTTGTTTATGAAGAAACTATTGGGTACATGTGATAGCATAGAAACCATATGCTTTACTTGATATCAAAGCCAACTGATAATATTTTTACAGGTCCACTTCTAACTAACCAGGAAAAAACTGCATCTTTGACTTAAAAACCTAGCATTTTGAAATGGCATATATTTTTAATTAGTAATATGGATCTCCCGCGCCGCGACCACGCGTATATCATGTTGTATAATGAAACCAACTTCTAATAAAATAATTCACTTTCTTTTTTAAAATGTTATTGTATTTTTAATTCATAATCAAAACTAACCTAAATAATGTTACTTAATCCTAGTAATTTTAAAACCACAATATCTTATCACAAATCTATAATCAAAATGACAACTTCTCCTCCCGTTCATCCTTGGTTCTGTCTTGTTCAATGGTTTTCTATATTCCAAGTCTTCTCTCATCATTACCATTATTTACATGCCCTCATCATGAAGGAAATCGCTGCTTATTTGCTTAGTTACAGTAACCATGAAACAGAGGAAGAACAACAGTCTCTCAATTTTAGACACAGTTCAATCACGAAGCCTCAAAAGTTGAATGTATAAAGGAATCATCCAAGGGGCATTTTTATTAATATCCCCCGATGCATTTTCACCCAATTTGCTCCACGTCTCATCCGCAAAAGTTGGAATTGGTACTTGTTTGCTGGATATAATTTAAATCTGAGAGTCATCTTTTGAAATATGTAAAGAAAATGCATCCTTTTAAGTAGTTCAATCTTTCTTTCATAACTTGGTCCAATTTGTCCTCACTAAGCGCATGGATGACTTGACTCTAGATGAAAGCAGAAGATGAGCTATGCATTCCTCCTATATCATTTACCATAATGTTTTTTTTTTGGGGGGATAAAATGTAATGAATTAAGCCTTAAATGCATTCAAGAGTTTTACACAAGCTATTAAATAAGCTTGATAGAGTTTCCAGAATACACTAACGAGATAGTTGACCATAATGTTGACCTCACCCTTTAACAATTTTCAAACATTGAGCTTACATGCAGTTCTTCAAGCTTGAAAGAGAATATACTTCATCGCTAAGGTCTAATTTATGATCATCGCTTCCAAAATTAAGACCCTATTCCAAAGGTTCATTTTCATTAAATGTAAAATTATTATGATTAAGTATCATTATTTAAGTCAATTAACATTGATTAATTTAATTATACCTTTAAATTATAATCAAATTTTTTAAGAATTTAAATTATTTTCATTGTTTTAAAAATAAATGCAATTATATCACATGGCATAGACATGATAATGTGAAACCTACATTATCAATTAAGACTTCATCTTAAATATTTTACAAATAACCTACATTATCAATTAACAAGTATTAAACACAGACCATGTCAGTATTAATATAAAACATTGCGAATAAAAGCTCAACTTTATTCAAACTTTAATCTTCATTTTCAATATTTTACAAATATTAGTCTCCGTTTTAAGTGTTCCAAAATATCAAAATTCAACATATATTTTAATAAAAATCTTAGAATTAAAAATATACCTTTTTACATAGCTAACTAGCCTCTTCAAGATATTGTGGATTGCAGGGGCTACTTTCCTAACCTGAATTGAAGTGCTCTTGAAAAGGTTGGCTCCGCCGATTAGACCACCCAAGCTAACATTTACCCCAACGGCTTTCAAAATTAAATGCGAAAACAATGAAATTGAAATAGACCATATAAATATGAAAAATATTTCCGTACATTGGATTTATAAGGCCATCGTGTGTATCAAAATAAGCGATTATCCACACTCATTTAGGTATCATCAACAAAATCTGGAGGATGTCACCATACTACAAAGTCCATCTTTCATAGTCGACCAATATAGAAAAAGGTAACCCTTCTCCAGACTCCAAACAGGTTAGACAGGAATAGACAAGCCCTTCTTCGCCATACTATCTAGTACATCATTCAGAGCTTGACACAAACCAACAATCTGCAGTGAAGAAACGCAAATATGTTTACAGAAAATATCATTAAAATATGTGAGAAATCAGTTCCAGTTGGACCTAGATTTAGTCCCATTCTCAAAAATATTTCATCAGTTTGTTCAATCAGCAAGGAGAAACACCTGTTGATCCCATTGTTGCAACTCCTCCGTGTCATCCTCAAAGTGTATGACAGCTTCCACCTGTGTGTGATCAACAATTAAGCAATAAATGAAACAAAATATTTTTCACATTCACAGAAAACTGTTGCAATTACAAACACGGGAAAATCCGAATGCAATCTACAGGCAAACAAGCTTCAGACTGGCCATGAGCACTCAATTCCATGTAAATTATGAAGGTTAGCAAATAGCCACATATGAAACCTCAAGAAACCAATCTACGTAAGAGCACGGTAGAGATCTAGAAATCACACCTGATCAATCGAACCCCTCATTCTATCCTCATAGATCATTCTTGATGCTATTTTCTCTGCCTGCAAAGATAGAATAAGAATATGCTTACTTTAAAGGATAGAAATTATTTTTTATCTTAACTGGAAATATGAGCAAACACGATGTTCTTCAAAGATTAGGATAGAAATGCACCTTATGTGGAGGAATTCCCAACAAGGTGCCCAACTCATCAAAACTATTAGTCCGACAAAAATAACAAGATGACATCAATACAAAGTCATACTTGAAAACAAAACTTCGAAAGAAATATAAAGACTCCTCTCCAACCTTATATTTGTGTAAAGTTTGCTTGCACTTAGAAGGTTGTGTTCAATCATAGCCCGATCAAGTACAGTAAAATTATCAGGAAGAAGAGCTTTCTGTTAAACCAGAAAGATAACAGATCATTTTACTTATTTCCTGTGGATGAATGCAACATCAAAAAGTATAAAGATTTGTATAACCTGATGTGCTTTTAACTCTTGAGCAAATGCATCAATTTCTGGTTTCCTCAAAATTCGCTCCAAATACACCTAAATTACATAAGGATCCTCTATAAGATCTTGAAACAATTGTAAAGGCAAAAGGGAAAACAAAATCATAACATATTTATCCTCTCATATGCTCAACATGCTCGATTAGAAAACATGAATCCATGCCTGTCTCATGGGAGAGAGAGAGAGAATTGACCAACCTTCTGCAATATAGGATAAATTTTCAGCTTTGAGCACCGTTCATCCTGAACCACATTTTTCACATCCTAATAGATCAGCATCCTTGCAAATGTAACAGATAAAGATATTGCCCACACAAAACCTTCAATAATTGTAGTATGTTTACCTTGTATAATGTGGCTAGAACACGAGAACGTTGAGGACCTGCAGCAGCCAAGATTGTACAAGTAACAGCAGCAGATAAAGCTTGCTCCAATGCTTCCTCATCAATTGTCCTAAATAAAAGATAAAAGCAGTTGATCAATGAACTCGACAAAGTGGGAAGGACAGTTAAAAGTACATAATATCTAGTGCAAGAAGAAAATTTTGATTCCGGAAGACAATAGCCATAGATGATGCTTGAAATAGATGCAGAAAAATGAGTTCAATGGAAAAGAGGTGCTAGAAGTTGGAACTAGTTAAAATCCAAAGCAAAAGACCCTTAATATGAAGGATCAAATTTGCAAATGGAAAATACAAATCACAATATTCTCACAAAATCCTGATAATTCCAGGTGCAAAAGCTGCAACTTCACAGAAAAAAAATTTATATAGCAAAAAACCAAATGACAGCATATCTAAGAAATTGTTCCGAATTCTATTCCCCATAGTAACAAAAAATTAAAGATTAATGGGATAAATATTCAACTTTTACGTACTCATCTCCAATCTGTCTCTTCTCAATTTGAGATATGTCATAATAACGCAGTGCAGCTTCCAAGAATTTCCTCTTTAAATCCAAGATCCTTGCATAGCAGACCTTACAAAAAAACAAGAATAAAGCAAACCACTTCATCAATATTAAAGCCACTACCCTTGTAGGCAATGTGCACTGATACAGGAAAACGTCAAACCTTGTACTGCAAATTCAATACTTCATGTTGGCTATTGCTGACCAAAAAGGAAGCCTTATTGATGAAAGCTTCGGCATTAACTGAATCATCATCCTGCAAAGCTAAAGGGTAGTTATCAAAATAGGAATTTAAGTTGTGCTGTTCCCCAAAAGAACACAAATGACTTGTACTATTAAACTAATAGCTCACATTTGGCTTCAAGTAGACTTCCACTAAATACCACCACATCCACCATCTAAACTATTACTATCACGTCAACAGCTAATGCTTCCTTTAGCTTGATTTTAGCAACTTTCTTCAGTCACACGCAGCAATACTAGCTGATAACTACTAGGCTCAAATAAGAGGAACGTTGATTTATCGTTCTAAGTTTAATAGGAAAACAATACCTCTAGATATAGACGAGCGATCTGGACACACTTCGATAGCCTGTATGTATCATCAATACCCCTAATGGAGAAAAACAGCCAGAGATACGCAATCAATATAGCAATTAAAAACTATGCACCACAAGCAAAGCAACGTTTCATTATTAAAACAAGAAAGAAGATGAGTTCTATACTCAAACCTCATTCCAGAATCTAGGTCAATACCGCTAAGCATCTGAGCTGCCTTTGACCAGTGCCGTTCAGATTCGTACTGTTCCGCAAGTTTCTCTCTAATTACCAACACCTACATTTCACAGAACACTAAGTTTTCGCCCTACTTTCTAAAAGCTCACTTAATGAAGAAACAGTAAAACAAAAAAGAAACCTGTTCTTCGAATGAAACTACACGAGGCTGAATCTGGTTAAGTGTATAATGGGCAATTTCCTTTTGATTCTCTGGTCCCAATCTCCCCAACTCCTGAGAAACACTCTGTAACAACTGCCTCGACACCACCAGTGGTACATCATCGGACAACACTACAAGTCATCACCTTTTACGATCAAAATTGAAGAAAGGCATGAGTAGTTTACGGAGGTGAGAATAAATAAAAATACCGTGATCGATGAACTTCTTAGCCTTATCAACATCGGTGGATGAGATAAGGGACGAGAGAATGTGCTTATACTGCTCGATCTTTTGCCTCTGATCGGTAATAGCGGATGCACTGGCAAACGCATCGTCCATGGCTCTCCCTAGTGGGTTTCAATTCTGCGGAGTCCAAAAACCTAAAATCCACAATGCTTAGAGGTCTCGCGATTTTGCTTAGACGACAAACTCTCCGCCGAATCAATTTATAAAAACATGTTTATATTTAGTATTTTGAAATTTTATTTAAAGCGAATTGAATTCAATTCACCTATTTGAATTCAAAAAGGAATTGAAACCCATTCTCTTTATTAATTCAATTCAGCCAATAATTCATGTGATTTCAATTCCTCAACGCCGCTACTCTTCTTTTTCACTACTTCCTTCGGCTTTTAAGCAAGCATCTAAAAACTAAAGTCCTTTTATTTCCAAAATGGTTCACATGCGTTCACTTATTTAAATAACTACAAAAAGTAATTTTTATTTCTTATTCTGTTTTTTATAATTTATTATCAACTAAATATATTGTTTAATTATTTAATATATTAATCATTAATACAAATTATGAATAATCTAATTTGATATTATATATTTAATTAGATGAAATTAATTATTAATTAAAATTATGAATAATTTAATTTAATTTAATAACTTATTTAATTTTATAATTGAATTAATA
>JANZLD010000004.1:35242191-35260885 GCA_026413575.1 Erythroxylum carthagenense | reverse complement strand
ATCATATCACGTCATAAACACATAATTATCAAAATTTATTGTTTAATGACATCATAAGAAAAATTCGGGGTCTAACATAATAAGCCCTAATACAGAAAAACTATAACCCAGCATTGTAACTCATAACTAATCATAACCAATAAACATCAAACTTTTACTATATGCCATCAAAAATTTTCCGAAACTCATCACGGAAAAATAAGCAAGCAATTACACACTAACAAGTATGATAACCAAACATCTCTAACCTTTGTGCCCCTGAATTCAATATATGCAGATTCACAGACGTCATCTAAGAACTCCCTAGAATGAATATTTCAAAATATGATGGAACCACAATCCTACTTTCGGTGGCAACATGTTTCCAAGTGATCTGGAAAGGCAAAAGCGATTAGGAAGGCAAAAAGCACAAATAGAGAAATAGAGATGAATAATGATCACCGGAGGTGAAATAAATCTCCGTCAAACCACAAAAACATTAATCTTCCTTACAAACTACAAGAAGTTGCATTCTTCTAGAGCACAACCTCAAAAATTCATGGAAACAAACACTTAAACTCCATAAGTCCGTGGCTCTGATAAAGCAGAGCATCCTCAAGAAGAAACCCTAACCTTTCCATCCTCAGACTTAGCTTAACAAGTCCAGTACACTTCTTTAGCACAGATCCAACAAACCTAATAAATGAAATATGAACCCCAAGCCTAAGTTCCTCGGCTGCCCTCCAGAGCCTCCTCGTTGTGTCCCTCCCTTGTTAAATATGACACGTTGAACTAGAAAAAAATAAAAGCAGTTTAGTAATATACACGGAGAAAAAAGCGAAGATCTGTGGAACTTTGATGCAACGGTTTCATCGAATCGACATTCATCGATTCCAACAGGGAACCTCATTGCTCATTGAAGAACTACATGAAGACGACGATGTTACCGGCGCGGACGTGATGGATGACCAAGGCACCACCTTGAGAAGAAACTTGAGAAAAACAAAAGACTAGTAGAAGAAGATCTTTAAGAACGGGAAGAAAAAGACGAGCACGTGCTACCGCAACTCCAAATATTCTGCCCCCTTTCGGTGCTTGGCATTAAGCACTTTAGAAACCTTGGTCTTTTCATTCCTGCTTACAATCTCCCTCTTCTCTGGTTAATAGCAAATAGGTCCACACGACTTTTAAGTTGCTTGGATGGAGAGTGTTCCATTGATTAACCAAATGACTTGTCTTTCATTTCTGGAAGAAATAAAAGATAGTTAAAATGAGAGATTTTAATTATTTTTAAATTTATGTTATAAATTAGATTTTTTATCACAAAAAATAATAATAGGCAGAGTGAAGCGCCCATTTTAGGGGACGTATATAAATGTGTGGATAAGATGAGCTAGAACAGAGTTGGAACAACATAAGTGGCATAGGTGATTTCATTTGCTGTTTTAGTACTACCGATTCCACATTTGAATAAGAAATACAGTATCATATGAGAGAAATAAGATTCTATCCCTCCCCCATAACTTCATCCTCTAACTTGCTATTCACAATATACTTAAGACCTTTAATTAATTCCATCACCTTAATAATTAAATCTCACAATAATCATTCTCTTTGTTTATTCAACTAGTAATTTGTTTTTAAGCTTATGAAAATGCAATACCTTCTAATAGATACAAACATTCATATGATTTAATCTTCTTTCTCCTTTCTATTTAAAATAATACTTAATATTTACGTCTACTCAATTTAGTCCACTAAAAATAAAAGAATTTTTAAAAAAACACTTCCAAAAATTATAAAATCACTTCTAACCAACTCAAACAATCATAACCTTACAACCTAATTACTCTAAAATTAAAACTTGTGATCTCATAATTCAGCAACCTCTCCCCCTTTCTTTTTTTATTATTTTATTTCATGCAAAAGGAAAGTAGACACTAACTAATTGAATTTTTATTGACAAAAGTTTTCATCATAACAGATACGTAGGCTTTTAATAACAAAACTTGGTGATAAAAGAAGTTTTGACAATATTAATATATTAATAGTGATAATTTAATTGTGAAGGTACTAAACTGTTACAATTCCCATTGTATTAGTGACACAAAAATAAATCATCACAGTAAATTCAAACAATAGTATCAATCAATTGTTTTTCACAACAAACCTCATATCTGTGACGAAATAATACTTAGGCACAAAAAGATTGTCACTAAATTATAAATAGTAGTGACCATAGTTATAGTTTGGTGATTGTGACAATATTAAATAGACACTAATTAATTGAATATTTATTGACAAAAGTTTTTATCACAATAAGTAAAATATTGTGTGACGATAAACCGTTTCGTCATAATAAGAAAAAAAAAAGTGACCAAAGTAAGTTTTGTTACAACAATAGAAAATATTAGTTACCAGCATACATTTTGTCACAATTACAATTAATTTCTATCAAAATTATTTTGACGTCAAATTTCATAGGCTTTTAGTGACAAAACTTAGTGATAAAACAAAATTTAACACTATTAATATATTAATAGTGATAATTTAACTGTGAAAGCTACTAATTGCTACAATTGCCATTGTATTAGTGACAAAAATATAAATCATCATAAATAATCCAAACAATAGTGTCAATCAATTATCTTGGCACTAAAAAATATCGTATTTGTGATGACAAAAATAGTTAGTCACAAAAAATTGTCACTAAATTACGAATAGTTGTGACCATAGTTATAGTTCGGTTATTGTGACAATAAAAAGTAGAAACTAATTAATTGAATATTTATTGACAAAATTTTTTGTCACAACAAGTAAAATATTATATGGCGATTAACCATTTCGTAACAAAAAGAAAAAAATATTAATGACCAAACTATGTTTTGTCATAACAAATAGAAAATATTAGTTACTAACATATGTTTTGTCATAATTATAATTTATTCCCGCCAAAATTATTTTGGCGCCAAATTGCATAGGCTTTTAATGAAAAAACTTAGTGATAAAAGAAAAGTTGGTCACTATTAATATGTTAATAGTGACAACTTAATTGTGAAAGATACTAAATTGTCACAATTATTATTGTATTAGTGACAAAAAAATAAATCATCACAGTTAATCCAAACAATAGTACCAATCGATTGTCTTGTCATAAAAAACCTCGTATTTGTGACGAAACAATAGCTAGTCACAAAAAATTGTCACTAAATATCTTAACTCTTGTAGTGTAAGTAGCTTACAAATGGAGGAGTATAAGGAGGCATGTAGTGATTTTGGGATGCCTATTGAAATTTTTCAAAGAGACAAACTTAATTTAGATATATATTTTTTCACTTTTGTTATTTCTTTGAAATTAATCGTCACTTTATTTTGTTTATAAGATTACTTTTTTTTTGTCTTAGAATTCTTTATTAGGACCAACTCAAAAGTTATGTTTTAAAATTATAAGATTTTTAATTCTAATTCCAAGTCAATGTGTAAGTGTAACTAGGTGTGAAAGGAATTTCGACACAATTGATTTCATTCATTCTAAGAAAAAAAATAGAACACAAAAGGTTTTTTTGGTCTTTATTTATACAACTAATGTCTCCTGAAAGTTATGTTATTATCGTCAATAATTTAAATGTATTTTCTTGTAATTTATTAATAATTTAATTTTATCTATTTTAACATTTTTAATAAAATAAGTAATTCTATAGATCCAATTTTTCTTGACCATATTGATGTTTTAATGGATTATGTTCTTAAGGAACTAGGTTTCATATAAGAGAGTAACTTAGAAGATAATCTTGAATGTGAAAATATTCACATGTTATTTGACGTAATTAATTTGAATGATAGTGATGATAAGACTCCTAAACATGATAAGAATTTTATATTAAATAAGTCAATGTCGGATTTTCTATTTTTCTATTTTTTTAATTTTACTTATATTTGATGTACATATTAAATTCTGTATATGCAATAACAATATAAAACTTTTAATTGTAAATAATTTTATTTCAATACAAATTCTTGTTGTAATGCTTGCAGAATCATGAACCTATATTATTCTTACTATATGATGTTTTGATCTAATTGTTCTTTAGTATATGATATAAATTGTAGCATTTTAAGTACTTTGTACTATTTTTAACTTTATAGAGATAATTAAACAATCCTTTTCTTATATTGATTGTGGTTATAAAGTAATATTAATAGAAATAAAATTATAGTTGTTATTTCAACTTTGTATTATTACAATTTTTGGAGAGATCAAAGAAGGAAAGAGTTCAATGAGGGATGAAGAGAGGATGGGAGTTTTCCATTATGAAAAGTGTAAGGAGGCTTCCTCTCCAAAAACAAAATTTAGGGTTTTATTGTTATGTTGTCTCACTTTTCTTTTAAGGTAAATGACCAAATAACCCTCTTTGTCTTCACATGTAATCTACTTCTTATTATTAGTACGGAGACATGAAGCGGGTCCAACTAAATACGAAAAATGCCAAACATTGAATCCAATATGATAAACATTGATCTCATGAATGTCCAAAGCACATATATATTACACTTGTTTTATTTTTTTTTAGGTTCTATGCAGTGATATAAAAATAAGACTGGACTGCTCAGTTCATCTGAGTTAAACACGAACTGGATTGGTTTTCTGTTTGATTTTTGCCTTTTATCGTTGTTAATTAAAACCGGTCAGTTTTTGAACAATAAAAAGACCGTCTTAAAGAAGAAGGAGGGTGTAAGTAGATTGGGTGATCAGACCAATTGGAATCGAAAAAAAAAGACAGGCAAAATCAAAGCCAAAATAGAGATGATGAATATAAGGAAAAATTTGAACTTAAACAAGCCTTATCAAAGGGGAAGAAGAAGCATTTACTTTGATGTATATGAAATAGAAAAAGGAGAAAAAAAGAGAGAAAGAGAAATGCCCACTCACACATCACCAAAGGCAAAACACAAACCTAACGATAACTAATGACAACTAAAGACAACATTGGTGAAGGGGATAGATATGCTTCATTTTATGTGCATACAACTAAAAAAAAAAAGATAACAACTTAAAAAGTAGAAAGCTCAAAATTCATGTACAAATAGTTCAAGAATAGTCAAAGAGATTTCGTCTTTTGCACAAAAACAACCAATTACATCGACTTTTCCAACTCCACCAAGTGGGTTGTCCAATTTCTACTTCTGCTCAGGTGGGTGGATAGGAGTCTAGATCTAAAAGTGTGCAGAAGAAGCTCAGTTTGTAATAATTTTATTATTTGTTGGCCTAGAACTGAAAGGAACAAGGCAACAAGTTCAGTTTATTGCGTGATACACAGAGTAACTCGTTGGAAAGTGGGAGTGTCAAACTTAGGCAAGTTCTAAGACTATATTAAGATGATTGATTAAAGAAATAAGGAAAAAAAGATAAGCTCATCCCCTCATGTTTAGGATAATGGTAATTGTGATGGTTACCATAGTCTGATGGGCCAGAGCTGGTGGGCCGGACCGACACACCCGATTATATTTTTTAAAAAAATTAAAAAACGATGTCATTTTTTGCAAAATGACATTGTTTTTGACATTTCGATAGGACCATGGGCTGAGCTGACTGACCCGTGTTTGCCTAGCTTAGCTTGTGGCCTAAAAACCTTGTCCAAATTAGGTTGGGCCGGGTCAAAATTGACATCCTTATTGGTTACTCTCTATGTCAATGGGATAAGATCAAGTTGTCAATATGTTGGCTTTAATTATTTGGTCAGAAATGAGTTGTTTGGTTTTATTTTAATGAACCTGTCACTTTTTGTCTTTCTTAATATTTTGCAACAAAAATGTTCAAAATTTTTAATATTTTAAAAATTGAACCAGAATTTAAAATATTCAATTAGTAATATCCTATTATAAAATGGTTAAATATTACATATAATTGAAGAATTTAAAATATAATTAAAAGAAGTTATTTTTATTCATCAAATTAAATTAAAAAGATTATTAAAATTGATTAATTTACAAAAAATCAACTGATTAATTAATTTTTAACAATAAGAATTATTATTTATTAAAGTAAATTGAATCCAGCTGAAAAGTTAATTTATTTCTTATTTATTGTATATCAGTTTGATAGCGGTTTAATATCGGTTAAAATTTTAAACCTTAAACATTTCCTTTGACTGGTTTGATGTCCGTCTAGTTTTTAAAACATTGGTTATATGTATCAAAATTAAACCACATATATATTACACATGGTTTTTTTCTTGGTTATATCCATCAAATTAAAGTGAACATAAGAATATATTTTCTTTTATTATATTTAAAATTATTTAATGATTTAAAATTAAGTAATAATTTATTAATTAATTTTTTTAATCTATGAAATGAGAATGTACCTCATTTATTTTAAGAACATTTAACACCACAGTTCTATTACTAACCTTTAATAAGGTCTTTTGGTTTCAATTAAATGTATATTCTCATCTTTAATTTAAGATTGATTTAATAAAAATAAATAAAATTTTGTTATTTTAAATTTTATTATTATGATTTTTAGAAATATGATGGATGTAAAACTATAACTTATACATTTTGAATGAATATTTTATAATTTTTTAAAAATTAAAAAATTATTTAATAAAATTAAAATTATACAAAATGATAATTTTAATCATACAACTAAATCCGATATTAGTACCGATACGGCCTTTGTAACATTGCTACAAACTGCCTCTTGTTGCTTAGTCGTCACTGAGAGCTCTATATCGGTATTTGTTCTCTAATGGCGGATTATCTCCGTTCCGCCACCAACTTGTAGGCCAACGCACATCGAATTGCTCTCTCTTAACCCAGTCCATGGCGGTGACGCTTTCACGGAGATGGGTTTTATCACTTTTTCTAGTACTTTCAACGGAAATTGTATTTAGATCGAAAGCCGTAGTAGAAGAACAACGAAGAGAAGAAGAGTTCTATGAAGAACTGTTGCTCAGACCCTTGCCAGATCGGAAGGTGTTGGCCCATTTCCACTTTGAAAGCATAGCTCCGCCTTCCGCTTCCAATGGTCGCCACCATCATCTCTTTCCTAAAGCCATTTCGCAGCTGGTAATTTATATCTTCGATTTTGATTTAGTGATTGTAATATCTCTGTTAACTTAAAAGTATATAAAGTGATATAGACAATTTGGTGATTATACATAAAAATTGTAACTTGAACAGGTGCAGAAGTTTCATGTTAAGGAAATGGAATTATCTTTCACACAAGGTCGATGGAACTATGAAAGGTGGGGTGGTTTTGATCCTGTTTCAAGTAGGAATGCTAAACCTCCCGGGATTGAGTTGTGGGCTGTTTTTGATGCCCCTCAAGGAGAAATTGATGCTTGTTGGAAGAATTTGACACATGCTCTTTCAGGTATCTTTTGTGCTTCAATCAATTTTCTCGAGTCTTCTACCATGTATTCAGCTCCTGAGTGGAGCTTTCGGCCAGCTTCGGGTAATCTGAGGTATGGTTTTTTGCCTCGTGAGGCTGTGTGCACTGAGAATCTAACCCCATGGTTGAAGCTTCTCCCTTGTCGAGACAAGGCAGGGCTTTCTGTGTTACTGGACAGACCCTCAATTTATAGAGGCTTCTATCATTCTCAGCGGTTGCATTTGACGTCCAATGGACATGCTGAGGGAGGAATGCATTCAGGAATATTTCTAGAGCAAACGCTCACTATTGCTCTTCAGCCTAATAGCCGGGGAACTAGTTTAAGTTACTCTAGTGAGAGGAATCTTCAACCAAGTTGGTCTTTGAGTTCCATTTTTGGGAGGAAAGTTACTGGAAGATGTGTTGTTGCCAAATCTAGTAATGTCTATCTTCAATTTGAGAGAGATTTGGTTGCTCAATTGAAGAATTTGGAGAATCATGGCATGGATAATAAAGCTTTTGGGAATTATTTGAGTAAAACTGATTATGAGTTGTCAATTAATCCTGATGTTGTATATCAAGAAGAGGCTAAGGGCCAAGGAAAAAGCCCATCTGTCCTCTATGAATTCTCAATTGAGAAATACAGTGATTCACAGCCATTTGATTTAGGTCTTAAGTGGAAACTCCCAGTAATTTGGTCATGTCAACAAGCACCATTACATGGTAGTAGGTTCTTGATGGGAAGTGGGAACGAAAGAGGTGCAATTGCTATCTTGTTGAGATCCACTGCTTCAAATGAAGATTTGGGTACTAATGGTGGTGATGAGTGCAAGTTGCAAGTTGATATTTTTCAAGTTGTGCCCTGGTATATTAAGGTTTACTATCATACTCTTCAGTTATTTGTGGATGAAAAACCCAAGGCAACTGGAGATTTTATGGAGAAGATTCATATTGTGCCTTCCAAAGACAAGATATCACCTGGGGTGATGGAGATGGTTCTAAAGTTTCCTTGTAGCATAAAATCTGCAGCCATCAAATTAGAGTTTGATAAGGTATGCTTAGTATCTCTCCTTTTTTAGTTTTTACATGGTAACTGAAAAACTAATTGATCATCTTTCATAATTTACTAGTGGAAATAACAAAAATGCTTGTATTTCTGTTTAACATGTGTGAAGCACATCCAACCAATAGCAACACTCAGTGACAGTCCCGTTAATGTTCGGGATCTATGGAGATCTAGTAGTACGCAATTTTATCCCTACCTAATAGAGAGGTTGTTTTTGATAGATCCACATGAATATATATATATATATATTATAGAGATAAATAATGATAATAATACTATAGATAATTGTGTATAAATAAAAGTATAAAAATATGTGGTAAAATATATAATACAATAAATATAGAACAAGGTAAAGAGTAACAATAAAAGGTGAAAACATTGTCAATTGGATTCGAGCAGTTTTCATAGCCAACAAGAAACAAAGCTCACTTAGTCTTAATTTGAAGAATACCTGGATGTTGTAAGTCAATATCTTTTCTTTTTTCTTCTTTGACGTACTCTTGTAACCTCAGTTTGTGCTGAATTGTGGAGTGATAATGCGACCCATTGTAATGTTGTGTTCTAGCTTTTGCTATTATTACTATTTCTTTCATTTTTTCCAAAAAAACAATAAAAGGTGTAGCATATCCAACCATAGCTTGTTAATATTTCCTTGAATTATAACAAACAAGTGCGATACAAAAGAACTTAAAGTCTATAAAAGAAATAAAAGAGGAAAGATTAGTTAACCATAAGCTCTAATTTGGTGAGATGAGGATTGGGAATTGAGCACATGTCAAAGATATGGACTGAGATTTTGATTATGTTAAGATTCTTTATTACATAGAAAGTAGTAGTAAGTTAAATATGTTATTCTATTTTAGATATGTTATTAATTGTTTAGAACTTGTAGAATTATTAAAATAGAATTTAAGCTATATATGTGTGTGTGTGTGTGTGTGTGTATTCAACTCTTCATCAAGAATAAGCAATCTGAAGTTTTTCTACAAACTTGAGCTTTTAATTAAAAGATGTGATGCTTTTTTCTAAGAGTGATTTTTAGATCTTAGAAATGATTCTTAGTTTTCTACTCTCTATTATTTATATTGTTTACCAAATTCTAGCAAACCTAAACTAAATTTCAGTCATCTTAATCTTAAATTTTGTTAATAATAAAATCTGAAATTCTAAGCCTAATTTCCACATCTAATCCCTAAAAATCTAACTATCCCAAATCTGAAATTTCAACATTCCTAGTTGAAATTCAGACCTAAAACTTGATATTCCAGCAACCTACTTACTTCATAATTTTGTGATTTTAGCTACTAGTTAATATTTCTTCTATTTGTCAATTTGGTATTAGAGATACGGTTCACAATGACGACACGTAGCGGAAGGGCATATAGAGGAATTTTTAGTGACTAAAAGCGAGATGAAATACTTTTAAGAGTTATAGAAAGACTGGACCTTAATGACCTTTGATCACAAGTTGCTGTAAGAACTAGTCCAGAAAATAATATTAGACAACAAACTACACTTGATGGTGGGGTGGAGAAAGTAAAATCTAAGACGAAGAGACTGACACTAATCAACAGCAAATGGAGTTAGGAAATCAATGCCGACTGAAAGATCCAAGACAAAGAAACCAACTAGCAGCACATGGAGAGCGCATGTGAGCCTTTACAGGTGAAGATAAAGTTGAAACACACAACATTACTAAGATAGTTCGTGTTGAAGCCCCTAATGTTTTAGGAAAGATGGATCCACACCTATTTTTAGACTGGATGGTAGTAATGGAAGATTTCTTTGACTGGTTCAACATGTCAAAGATTAATAAGTTCGATTCACAAATATGAAGCTAGTTGGACATGCCAAAATCTAGTGGATATTGGTAGAGGATATAATTCGAAAAACAAGCAAGCCACCAATTGTTGATTGGGCAGAGATAAAGTTGAAGTTATCAGAAAAATACTTATCATTTTATTATCAGGAAGATCTCTAAGATTAACTCTCAACCCTTGGCAAGGGATTATGTCTATAACTGAATACTCAAAAATATTTAATGAACTTTTTATCCGATGTGAAGGGTCACTAGAAAAATGACTTAAGAGCAGAAATTGCAAGGAGCTTGTTAGTTCAAAACGTTATGATATTATTGGTGTTGTTGATGAAGATTGTGATGTAGTGGCTAGTGACAAAGTAGACTTGAATGAAGATGCACAAATTAGTACAACATGGGAATAAAGGAGAAGTTTTGAGTTCAGTTGCAAAGTCAAAATTCAGCAATGACGACAAGTTAGTGCATTTTGACTACAAGAAGCAACAATACGTATGTTCTTGATGCCTATGTTGCAGAGAAGTGATGTGGTTTACTTATGAAATCATTTGCAAATATATTGCTTAAGACTTATGATGTTATCCACACTGCTAAACTATTCTTAAGATGAGCAATCCCCTACTATAGCTATAAGAATTCTGGACACTTTTAAGCTTAAAGAAGAGATAAGAGGATATTTTTGATGAACAAAGTACAATCACAAGAGATGGTGGATATTAACAATTTCTTGTCAAGTGGAAAAGAAGACTGATTTTTGACAGTAGTTGAATTTTAGAGTCTGAATTTCAGAAGTTGAATCCATACTTGTATGATCAGTATTTATCACATTCTACATCAAGGATGATTTTAGGCAAGTCGAGGAGAATTGATGCAAAAGAACTTAAAGTCTATAAAAGAACTAAAAGAGAAAAAATTAGTTAACCATTGACTTTAATTTGTTGGGATGAGGATTGAGAATTGAGCTGACATCAAAGATAAAGGCTGAAATTTAGATTTAGGATTTTTATTAGATAGGAAGTAGTAGTAAGTTAAATATATTATTCTATTTTAGATATGTTATTCTAGTTATTTAAGACTTATAGAATCTTTATTATAATAGGATTTAGATTTTTTAGAAATCTTTTCCTACTAGAATAAGGATTCTAAGAACTATATATATGTGTGTGTATTCAACTCGTCATCAAGAATAAGCAATTTGAATTTTGTATGATGCTTCTTTTGAAGAATGATTCTTATGTTTGTGTTCCTCACTCAATTCTAACAAACCTAACCTACATTTCAGTCATCTTAATCCTAAGTTCTGTTTATAATAAACCCTGAAATTGTAAACCTAAATTATCAGCAATCAAATCCTAAAATTTCAACCATACCAAATCTGAAATTTCAACATTCCTGGCCGAAATCCAGACCTAGAACTTGATATTTCAGCAACCTAATATCAGTCATATTTTTTAATTATGTGATTTTAGTTACTAGTTAGTATTTCTTCTATTTGTCCAACTTCAAGGTATTTTTGGAATCAAGAACTACTGTCTGAAGCATCGTATTTTTCAAATTGAGAAATTATCAAAACTCCTTTTGTGCATTTAAGATATTTTGTTGGCCATGATACCTCATTTAGTTAATCAAATGACTGTAAGAATACAGTATATAAAGTCCAGCACTACTCCTCCATAAAACCAACTCATCCATTTACTTGTCAACAGGGCTTCCTTCACATTGATGAATATCCTCCAGATGCTAATCAGGGATTTGATATTCCATCAGCAGTGATAAGCTTTCCTGACTTCCAAACTAGCATACCATTCCCTAATCGTGACAACAAAAATAGTTCAAACTTGCTGTCCATATTTCAGGTACGATATGTCCCAATTGGCTGTTTAACAATGTGGTTCGTTTTGATTTCCTAATTTGAACATAACCAATGTGGATACATGATGCAGGAAAGGAGTCCTGTTCTCTCTTACACAGAAGTATTACTTGTACCTTTGACGACTCCAGATTTCAGCATGCCTTACAATGTCATCACTATCACATGTACAGTATTTGCACTGTATTTTGGATCATTGCTCAATGTACTTAGAAGGCGTGTTGGTGAAGAGGAGAGATTTCTTAAAAGCAAAGGTAATTTCATGCCCCATAGTGTGTAGGTATTAGTTCAAGGCAAATATAGTCTCTCAAATCACCCTCATGCAATCCTATCATGAGTTGTTACATCTAGGATTTTCATAGTCGTGGTGCAACTCAATTCTTCAATTGGTAGATTGAACGCTGATGCAAAAGGTGGTGATTAGCATCCTGTCGTCAAGCTTACATTATCTTTTTATTAAGAGTAGCTGCTTGTTTTGAGCCAACAAGTTCTATAAGTCCTTGTATATTCTGTGCGTTACTTTGGATTACTCAACACGTAGTTATCTATCTTTGTTTGTCTGTATGTTTACAGCTATTTCAGAAAGTGGCCAGCTTCATCTGCTTTTATCCAAACTGTCTGCCAAGCTTAGGGGAAAAGCATGGGAACCTTCTCAACCATCATGTAGTTCAACATCGTCGATGATTAGTTCAAAATTAGTAATGAAAGTTATATTGGTGGCTGCATTTGCTGTTGCTTGGAAATATTATTTGGACTAGCGCAGTTAATTAGTGAGTCAGGGGCCTTAACAACTGCACAGCAATCAAAATGGAACAATACTTGATCCAGAGATCAGTAATCAGATACTTGTACCACAGCATGAAAGCGAACAACGTTAGTTGTAACTCAATTTTGTATCATCTCAAATATTCGTTCACATGGTACTGATGTTCAGTTTTAAAACCTCCATTTCTCCTTCAGCTGAGTGATCTAGGAGTAATCATATGTTGTAGCCAAGCTCTGTTGCTGTTTAAGATTGTTCATTGGACTTTCTCAATACCCGTTTTATTTATTACACAATTTCGATTTGATGATTTGAGGGCAACAAACAGGTAAAGTTCATATAAAATTACAAATCCTCCTTTTCTCAGAGCGGAAAGGAACTCAATGAACATCTGTGAGTGAAGAAATTTAACAATTCAATTTATAGCTCGAACCTCAAATATAATTTAAAAAATCATTTCTTAATTACATAATGCACTACAAACTAATATCATATTGACTCATAAATATGTTGAAATTGTTTCAAAAACTTATTCGAGACTCCCGTAGTATGAAAGATTAATTCAAACAACTCAATTATCAAATAGTCATCAAAAACACGAAATCACAAATAAAATAGCTAGTTTCTAAAAAGAGGCTTTCAAAAGAAGAAAGGTATCTGAAAAGAGGAAATTTCTGAAAAAAGAAATTGAGCCTTTACGAAAAGAATGTGGACTTTTGAAAAGATAATTTGTGTTTAGGAATTTATTAAGTTCCCCCTCTCTCCATTTGGACCAACCGTTCACATCAACTATTGTAGGTTAAAAAAAAGAGAGATTTATACATTTTTAGGATTGATTTTAAGGCTTGGACCCAAGCATTAGACACATTCACACTAATGATACGCCCCTAATTTATTTTGAATTCATCACCTAGGACTGTAAGTTGTTCAAGCCAAAGTTCAAGTGAGTTTTTTTTAATGCATATATTTTAAGAAAATGGTGTTTCAATCAATAGTAAATTCAAATAACTAAATAGACACTTTCCCACATAAGTTGTGCTTAAGCTTGAAATAAACCTCATGAAACTTTCATTTGGATTGAGCCTAAATAATTTGAGCCCAACTTACCTATTGCAAAAGAACATACTATATAAAGTAAAATAAAATTGACTGGATCATAAAACAAGAAATTGTTAGACACAAGATCAACTTTGGGTAGTCTAACTAAAAATATTTGAAGATAGATAAGCAATACTTAACATAACTTGAAGACTTGAGTTGTTGCTTCCCATCTAAAAGGCCTAACCTTAACTACACGAGAAGTGTTGCAAATTAAGAAGCAAATATCTGGAAAGAATGATATGATTTTCCTATTATGTATATTTTTTGTATAGTTTTCCTTAATTTAGAAATAGAGATAAGCTATATAATTAGGGATGGCAATGTCTGGGCCGATAGCCTGAACTAACCTAATTTTTAAATGAAAATAGAAAATGACGATTTTTACAAAATGTCATCTTTGTTATAGGTGTCGAGTCTCTGGTTGGACCGAGCCTAGGTAGCCCTAACTTGAGACTATTTTTTAAAAAATGCATTCGATGCTAGATCAACTTGAGTCTGTCTTGTTGATCATGAGTCGAGTCTGACCTGAGCTCAAATGCTATCTCTATCAACATAACAGAACAACATAATATAAGAATTGCCACCGTAATGAAGTGGGTAGAACGTTATATTTCACTATACATATTCCTGGACTCTTTTGGGTTGAAGTTTTTATGACTTCTATTTTTCTTATTAATTATATGTCCATTAAGATTCTTAATTTTTAAACTCCTTTAAGGATGGTATTTAGATTTCCTTCCATTTTCTCCAGTTTTAATGATTAACCTAAGGTTTTTGGTTGTGTATCTTATGTTCATATTCACTCTCTTTGCAGGATAAACTTGAACCTTGTACTTTTAAATGTGTTTTTGTCGCTACTCTAGTTCACAAAAAGGATTCAAATTCTTTCATTCTCCTATAAGTACCTATTATGTCTCGATGGATTTTATGATAATGAGTCATATTTTTTAAGAGATGTATCCATAATTCCTCTCAATGGTAGGTTAATAGTGAAGAAGAGGAACAATTATGGTTGGAAGAAATGAAGATATGGATCTCTAGCTTAGAGAATATTAAGGAAAATGGAGAAATCATTAGTTTTAGAAAACCCTTCTATTAAGGAAAATAAAATTGAATTTGATGGTGAGAGACATGAGAACCAACTTATTTTTTTTAGAAAGCCTATTCTAGGTGAAAGGAAGATATCATGGTTACACCTCTTAAGTCGAATACCTCTCTTGAAGATATTACCATGTCATTGAATGAATCTTTCAAAATTGATACTAAGCTATGTGGCTATTCTCCTAAATCTCCTAAAATTTCTTGTCCCAATCCTAATATTGATCATAATAGGAGATATCCTTTTCGTGAGAGGAAAGCACCTGATATATTTGGTTTTTTAAAAGCCTCCAATGTTTTTTTATCCAATCTCAAACTTTATATCCTATAATTGTTTGTCTAAAGATAACTTGACATTTTCTTTTCAGTTGTCTTATATATCTATTCGTAGTCATTTTTAGGAAGCCCTTCAAGATCCTAAGTGGAAAGATGTAATGGTAGATGAAATTTTTGCTCTCTAAAAGAATTCTACTTAGGAAATGGTCAAGTTACTAATGGGAAAGAAGACCATGGGGTGTAAATAGGTTCACTGTCAAATATAAGTCAGATATAACGGTTGGAAGATACAAGCTAGATCAACTGCAAAAGAATATATGTAAAACATACAATATTAATTATTAGAAGACTTTTATCTCAATTTCCAAGATGAATATTGTTTGAGTGATACTATCGCTTATAGTTAATTTAGACCGACCTTTATGACAGTTTAATGTGAAGGATGCTTTTCTTCATGATGATCTACTAGAGGAAGTGTTTATAGATCTACCTTCTGGGTTTACATTGGAAGAAGGAAAGATATGTAAACTAAAGAAAGGGCATTGTATGATTTAAGTCAATCACCAAGGGTATGGTTTAGGCGATTGGGTCATATAATGAAAGAGTATTGATCCAAGCAAGCTTTGGTAGTTCTTAGTTCATCCCTTGTTCTATAAACAAGAATCTAATGATACTACCTTGATTTTTGTCTATTTTGACGATATGATTATTACCTTTAATAACATAGAAGAAATTGAGAAACTGCAAAGTTATCTAGCCCATGAATTTGAGATAAAGGATTTGTGGCTTCTTAAATACTTCCTAGGCATTGAAGTTTCTTATTCTAAACAAGGATATTTTTTTCTCTCCAAAAGGAAGTATGCTTTGTATCTCCTAGCTAAAATTGGTAATTCTGCATGTTAACCTATAAATACTACTATTAAGGTGAATCATGGTTTATCTGTTTCTCCTAATCAAGTTTCATCAAACAAGGATAGATATCAAAGGATAATTAAGAACTTATTTTAATTAACTCACACTAGTCCATATATGGAATCAGTTTTATGAGTCCATTTATTTAGAATTTGAGTAATTAACATATGAGTGCTATTAATCAAATTATGGGATATTTGAAATTAGCTCCAGGAAAAGGTATTTTAATCTCCAAACATGAAATTCTTAATGTTGTAGGATATACATATTTTGATTTTTTTAGTAGTAAACTTGATCGAAAATTCACTTCTAGATAATATTTGTGATTTTTTAGAGGGCACTTGGTGACTTAGAGAAGTAAAAAAAACATAATGTGGTATCATTATTTAGTGTAGAAGCTAAATATCATGCTATGCATCATGCACAGTGATGGAGCCAAGAATTTAAGATACGAGGGCCAAAAAATTTATTTTTTTTAAATTTTGAGGGACCCAATATATCATAGGACCCCAAATAACTCCACACACACACACACACACACACACACACACACACACACACACACACACACACACACACACAGATATATATATATATATATATATAAATATAATTAAAAAATATTTAATATTTTTCAAAATTTTTAAGGGGCCCAGTGCACCACTGGCCCCCATGTGGCTCCGTCAGTGATCATGCATTCATAGCCTTGGCCAAAAATTTTTTTAACCGAACTTGGTTTTGGTTAAAATATTCTATGGTGTTGTTTTATGATAATAAGGTATCCATTGAGATTGAAAATAATCCAATATATGTTGATCAAACTAAGCATGTTAAACTAGACATGGATTATATTAAAGATAATTTTAATTGGTGCAATAAAAATAACTTAATCCAAAATTTCATATAAATTAGCTGATATTATGACTCATATTGTCCATAGTGGGTCATTCTATATAGTGTTACATAACGCTCTTGTTTATGGAAAATTTCTAGAAACTAATAGCACCTAAACTTTAAATGATTTATATCAGTAACATGGGCAACATAAGGACAAATTAGAAATTATTATTATTTGAACAAGGTAAGAAACAAAAACATATCAACATGATTTTAAAAGCATATTTCCATTAACAAAATCAAGGAATAAAATGATATAATATTGAAAAAATTTTCAAAAATGATCATGCATAAAAAGCGAAAACAATTAATCCTAATATAAAAGATATGAGATAACACAAAGTTAAAAGAAGAGGCACAAATAGAAAACTTAAAAATCCTGTAGAAAAGTACACCTTTGACAAAGATAGGTCTGAATATCGGATAAATGGTGAATGAAGTTACTACTTTACCTTATTAATGAAAGATAGAGAAAAGAACTTAAATGATGCTTTGGGTCCCTACAAAAGGAAAATAAGGAAAAAAAATTAAAAGTCTGAACAAAAAAAAGTTTATAGGCCATTTTATAAAATAAGAAAGGTGTTAAGCATCCTATTTTACCAAAGTAAACAATTACGTATATCAATTTTTTTTGTAAAGTTTGGAAGCTTAAGAAGAAATAAACTTCGGTTTAAGTTAAGAGAAAACAACATGCTAAAGAAGTAGCGATGCAATACGGTTGAATACCTAAGTATTTATAATTTTATCTAGGGCTTAAAATAAACTACTTAGAGTGAGGTCTAGGGTTTAAAATTAAATATCAAAGAAAATGGTTAAATATCTAAAATTTTTTGGTCTTACTTATTGTTTAAAAATAACAGTGGAATACCTAGAAATGGATTTAAGATTCTAAATAAAGAAAATACCTAAAATAGATCATAAGTGACGTAGTGTGCATAATACCACTCACAATAACTAGACCTACAACTATAGTAGTGGTGAGCGTAGGTCGATTGTAACACCCCACTCCCGCCAAACACGTACCTGATATCTATGAGTAATATTTGAGTCCGTGCCCCGCGAGGGTGACATGCTAGAACACTCAATTGGTCAAAACTCGGTATAATTTTTTTTTGAAACCACAAACACAATATGCGAAAATCTATAACCAATTCAGGCCTACTTTCCTTCATAAACATTTCCAATCATAGCAATACAATCATCAGAAAATTTAATAGCCATTTGGGCCCGTTACAACTACAAAACACTTTAGTCATTTCGGAATACAAATTTATACAAAAAGTTACGGAATATACAATTTAATACAGAATAGAGAAATGCAATGCGTACACGAATTGATCCCGATCTCTATCCTTCACTTGAATGCTATATGGATACTCCCGTTTACCTAACGGGGTATTCTTCTGAGTCTTGAAAAACATTTGCAAATTTTGGGTGAGTTTTGTAAACTCAATGAGTGATCATTGTTGGACCCCGATCTTTGAGAGGAATTTAGAAATATTAAATGAACTTGAATGAGTGTGTTAGTATATGTATTGTGT
>JANZLD010000004.1:35187191-35201147 GCA_026413575.1 Erythroxylum carthagenense | reverse complement strand
TTCATCACCTACGGTCACCATCTTCTTTAAGAAGAAAAATTTATGCTAGGCTGTTTTAGGAGAGTCAAAGGAAGAGGATCTTGTATGGGTGGAGCTTAACAAGAAGAAGAAGAAGAAGAAAACCCATCGAAGAAGAAGGAGGAGAGGAGCCACGGTTGAGAGGAAGAATTTGTTTTTAAAAGAGCTTTTTAACTCTTCCAAGGAGAGTGTCGTGGAAGACTCTCCAAGCTTAGGTTAATAATATAACCTTTAATAAAAAGACTAAGTAGGCAAGTGACATGTGTCACTTGCCACTTGTCCTGGTTTAAAGCACTCCTCAGGTCTTTTTCCAAAAACAAGTTAATTTCTACTCCAATTTCTCTCCAAATTCCAATGGCTCAAAGTAATAAATCCTGAAATCATATATCAAAT
Source organism: Erythroxylum carthagenense (assembly GCA_026413575.1). NCBI lineage: Eukaryota > Viridiplantae > Streptophyta > Magnoliopsida > Malpighiales > Erythroxylaceae > Erythroxylum > Erythroxylum carthagenense. The sequence continues at coordinate 35,200,736 of JANZLD010000004.1, read as the reverse complement.
TTCCCAGTGCCATTGGACAATCATTTCCAGTACCGGAAATCTAATCAGTCTGTCACTTGGCAATTTTTTCGGTTCGGACATTGTTTCTCAAAAATTTCAGAAAAATTCCTAAAAGTCCCTAAAAATGTGAAACACACAAAAATCCACTCCAATTCCATGTTCAAGCACAAATTCATATTTTTTTACAATAAACACATATGCCAAGAAACTGTCATGAATGCTTGTATAATCATGTGCATGTACAAAAATTACAATTTATGCATATATGGGAGCCATATTATGCATAAACATGTCGAGACTAGTTTACACACTCATAACCCGTCCTAAATTACTATTTTACCCTTCCCATCGGTGATGGGATGTTACACCGAAAGTTGAAGATCAGTGTTTGACTTATAAATGTGCATTTTCAATATATAGATAATATGTTGAAGCATATTTGCATTATGTACTTTGCTTAAGTATGCCATCATTGTTTACATGAGCATTGAATATTAATGTTTGGTTCATGAATGTGAATTTATGGTATATGAGTTGTGATGTTTTTAAATGTGTATGCTTAGCAGATGACTGCTGTAAGTGGTCATCCAAAATAAGTATATTTTCCACTAAGCTTTTAAGTTTAACATGGCTGTTAATCTGTATAGGTCTAGGCCATAGGAGTGAGGTATAGGAAACATCTGTAGGGACCAAGGCTAATAGCTAGGTTGTAGCATTGAATGGAAAGATGTGTGATAACAATCCCTATAAATAAATAGAAATGTATGTCGTAACTATTTGTACAGGAATTCAATTGCCATGCATGTGGGTGGTTGCAGGTTCCATATAGGGGGTGTTATAACGTAATTTATCGGGGAAAAGCTTAAGTCATGAATGGTAGAGACAAAAAAATTTTCCAATGACGTAATTCTTCCTAACAATCATCTTATCATGAAATAGCTTCGTCTTATCTTTGTAAATTTCTACGTTTTTATAAGAATCAAGCTTAAGCTATTCTAATTCTTACAGTTGCAATTTTCACTATTCACCCACTGCATCCATCTTCATATTGCATTGCTTAATTGCCTAAAAAGCTTTGTGATCAATTTCCATTAAAAGATGACACGACTTTTTGTAAATTAGTTAGTATGGAGATATTCCAACCGGTATCTTATATGCGATTATATAAACCCAAAGAGCACCATCAAGTTGTTGGCTCCAATCTTTATGATTTAGGCTCACCATTTTCTCAAGGATTGATTTGATTTCTCTATCCGAGACTTCTGATTGCCTATTTGTCTTTAGATGGTAGGCCATAGACACCTTGTGAGTGACATGGTACTTCTTCAAAAGATTTTCCACCAATTGATTATAAAAATGAGTACTCCTGTCACTAATCAATGCTCGTGGTGTTCCAAACCTAGCAAAAATGTTAGATTCAACAAATTTTGCAACAACTTAAAAATCGTCAATCCTGTGGCTTTAGCTTCCACCCATTTAAAAACATAATCCATAATAAATAAAATGTAAACAAAACCAAAAGAAGAAGGAAATGATCCCATAAAATTGATGCCTCATACATAAAAAATTTCACATGCAAGGATTGGAGATAAAGGCATTTAGTCTCTATAAGATAAATTACCTTGTTTTTGGCATTGTTCACATGCTTTGTAGAACATATAAGAATCTCAAAATATATTTAGCCAATAAAAATCACATTCAAGTATTTTTCTAGTAGTTCTATTAGGCCTAAAATGATCACCACAAGCATACGAATGGAAAATTTTCAAAATAATTTCATATTCATGTTCAGACACACATTTCGTAATTACTTGGTCAGAACAACGCTTCCATAATTGAGGATCATCCCAAATATAATATTTTAAATCACTGTTTATTCTATTCCATCTAGCTTCACTCAAATCATTAGGTATTTTATGGTTCATTAGATAGTTTACAATATCAGCATACCATGGTACCTTATCTTCAAGAGTTAGTAGTTGCTTATCTGAAAACAACTCTTGCAATGGTATTGAATCCTCTTCCTTCACAACTCAACTAAGGTGGTCCACGTTTGGGTTCTCTACACCTTTCTTATCTTTAATCTCCAAATCAAACTCTTGGAGTAAAAGAATCCATCTAATAAGCCTTGGCTTAGCTTCCTTCTTCAATAGAAGATACATAAATGTCGCATGATTAGAATATATAATTACTTTAGAACCAAGCAAGTATGGTCCAAATTTATCTAAAGCAAACACAATAGCTAAAAGCTCCTTTTCTATGGTGGAGTAGTTGCATTGTGCTGGACTAAGAGTTCTTAAAGCGTAGTAAATGGCATGAGTCATCTTGCGACATTTTTGACCAAAGACGACACTTATAGCAAAATTTCTCTCATCAAGCATAATCTCAAATGGTTGACTCCAATTAGGTGATTGAATCATTAGTGCTGAAGTTAAAAGTTCTTTCAACTTATAAAATGCTTCCTTGCATCCTTCATCAAATTCAAACAACACATCCTTTTATAACAATTGACAGAGATTTGTGGAGATCATACTGAAGTCTTTGATAAACCAGTGATAAAAACCTGTATGGCCAAGAAAAGAACAAACCTCCCTCACATTTGTGGGATAGGGTAAGTTTTGTACAATTTCTACCTTAGTTTTATCAACCTCAATCCCTTTAGATGAGATTACATATCCCAAAACTATTCATTATTTAACCATAAAATGACATTTTTCATAATTTAGAACAAGATTAGTTTTGATGCATCGTTCAAGTATGCAATTTAGATTATCCACAACAGTAAAATCATCCATAAAGACCTAAATAATGTGCTCAACATACTTGGGGAAAATACTTACCATGCATTTTTTAAAGGTGGTTAGGGCATTGCAAAGTCCAAACAGTATTCTTCTATAGGCAAATGTACCAAATGAGCTTGTGAAGTTTGTCTTCTCCTGATCCTCTAGAGCTATCATAATTTAGTTGTAGCATTAATACCATCAAGAAAATAGTAGTGTGATTGTCCAGTAAGCCGTTCAAGCATTTGATCAAAGAATAGGAGTGGAAAGTGATCCTTGCATATAGCAACATTTAACTTCCCGTAATTGATACATACTTGCCATCCATTTTGAATTCTTGTAGGGACAAACTCGTTATTCTCATCTTTCACCACTGTAATCCCAATTTTCATCGATACCACTTAGACTAGACTTACCCATTTACTATTAGAAATTGGATAGATAATATCAACATCAAACAACTTTAAGATCTCCTTCTTTACTACTTCCATCGTCAGAGAATTCAATCTTCTTTGTGATTCTCTTGATGGTTCGGATCCTTCTTCTAAAAGAATTCAATGCATGCATGTCAAAGGGCTAATACCCCTAATGTCAGTTATGGTCTACCCTATAGTTGTGATGTGTCCTTTAAGCATGCAAATGAGCTTTTCCTCTTAAAACTTGGTTAGGTTCCTTACTATGATTACTAGAATTGTTTCTCCTTCTCCCAAAAATACATATTTCAAGTGCTCTAGTAATTGCTTCTGTTCAATTATAGCTGCTTGAATAACTGAAGGTAGAGATTTCGTATGAGATATTGGCAGTTCAATCTTTGGAAATATATACCTTTTGGCATTGGTTGCAGAGATTGCAATGCTAGCATGATTTCTTCTATCTCCTTTATAAAGAATAAGTTAGAATTTTTCAAAATGTTCTCCTCTAAACTCATGCAAAGAATGACTTCTAACTCATCTTTACCTTCCATAAAGTTCATGAGCTTTTAAGCCTAAGAGCAAAAATTTTAAAAATGGTCTCAATATCCAAAATCAAAGCAAGTTCTAGAATTATTCTTTCATGTGTGTTATCATGTGTGGTAGAATAATTCTAGAACTGGCTTTGATTATGCTTATTGAGACCATATTTGTTAAATTAGAAGCATTGACATGATGAAGGCATTTAGAATCAACAAATTGTTTAAGCCTATTTCTTTGAAAATTACCACATCTTTAAATTTACCTTTAGGAATAACCAAGTTAAGCCTTAGCCTTTTTCATTGATTAAACCCACTTATTAACCTTTATCATATTTTTCTTTGAATGACTTTTTATTGTTTTGAAATTTAAAGGTTATTTAAATTATTTACTTATTAAAGACCTGAAATTCTTAAAAGGTGTAATATTTCTTGAATTGTGGTACTAAATGCTTACAATTGGTTTCATAAAAAAAAGTCTTGAATAAGTTTACGATACCAATAAGTTGAAATGGAAGGACTTATGTGTATTTGTAGACAAGTCTTGAAGTATATCATATAGTAAATTTCCTTTAATTTAACCCTTTTTATTATCCTAATCATACCATACCTAATTCCCATAATACCCTGTGTAAAGACCTTTGGATTTTTATTTCTAATTTATACATAAGTGGTGGAGATGTGATTTTATTACAAGCCTATGGTAAGAATTGTATTGTACATTGATTGAGAGTTTTGAAACGTTTCACCTTAAACAATTAAGTGCATTGAATGACATCTTAGTAAGGGTGTAAAGAATAATGCTTTTGGCTTTAATGAGATTATGATGCGATTACTATTAATATTACTTAGAAAAGTTAATTTTAGGATAATTTGATGTTGCATGTATGTTAATTTGATTCAATAGGATCCAATGATGTATAGTATGAATAGATAGATAGAAATTAATAAGTGATTGATGAATAAAATTGATAATTTTAATTATGGCATACGTGAGGATAAATAAAATCTTAGGTGTGGGGATGTTTGATAGATGCATAATTGATTATATTTATACCTCATATTTAATGTATTTTTGCTTGATAAATTATATTATTAAAGTAGATTTGGTACTTAATTCATTCTAAGTGTGTTTATAGAGTACAATTGGCTTCACAAACTTAATAAAGAACCAGACTCTTTCACTCCGCACACCCGGAGCCAATCTCCTATCGGTCCCGCCATCACGCCGCAGAATGAGAGCTCATGTGGAACCTTTTCTTTCTGGCCGGTGGAACGTAACAAAATATTAAGGTCGCGAAACACAGCGATGGCTATTCATTTAAGTCTTCAGGTAGCACCACTAGATCGTCAACAAGGTGGAAATTCACATATTCTTTATGTACATGTTCCTGCGGCTCGGATGAGTATTCTTGTTTATATCGCTATAGCTATAAACACTTTCTTCTTCCTATTAACAAAACATCCCCTTCTTCTTCGTTCTTCCGGAACCGGTATAGAAATGGGTGCTTTTTTGGGACCATTCCATCCAATCTTTGAGAAAATATCGTATTGGATTGGATGGTCGGCGCGGCAATAGATATTTAACTGACAGGGCTCAATCTAGCTCTTATCTACTTATCAGATCTTTAGCTTTTTGTGAAATCACTGCAAGATGAAAGCAGCATCATGTAAAATGAAGAATTTTTTTGTCAGGGGGAAGAATTTGAAATAAAACACAAAATAAAATGAAGATTCAAAGCACAAAAGATGCGCGACCTTGCATGAACCCAAACACATCTCTCAAGCCATATAGATTTGCAATTTTCAGAGATTTTGGTTATGCACAATTTGATGCATGGCTATGCATTAGCCCGTGCATCAGTCGAAACCCTAAAATTTACTGTAAAAGACATTTTCGGAGGCAAATAGAAGGAAGATACATATAAAGGCATTATGAAACTCTTAAAGGCAACTCAAGGGATGATTTTAAGCTAGAGAAGTAGAAAACACAAAGAATTCATCGCACGATCCATGAAAATACAAGAACTAAACTCTACCTTGTAAGAATACTTAATAGAAAACAACTAGAGAGATTTAGAATTATAAACCCATTGTTTTCAATTCTGTTTTCTATTTATGTATGATTTCGTGTTTGATTGTGGGTAACTAAATTCCTTTGATGTCTAGGTTAGATAAACCCTATGTTGATACTTTAATATGATTTGATTCTTTTATTAATACAAATGGTTTCATTGATATATTGTGATCTAATTTGATTTCGTGTTTTATGTATGTTTTATTCATACATAGAGATTGAGATATTCTATTTATGAATAGATCTATTGTAATTGGAAGGAGCTTATTCAACCTTAGAGATAGGATGACATAAATCTTCCAGATCAGGGTCAAACCTAATAAAGGGATTTATAAATTTAAAAAACAATCCTGTAAACTTTAACCTGAGTAATTCAGTTGAAAACTATAGGATTAGTTGTTAGTAGACTCAAGGTCAGCTATTAGTATCTAATAGAAATTTTCACAATCAAATAAATCAACAAAACAATTGCATAATAAAAGATCAATTTATTAAAGGTTTTATAAGGACTCAAAGCCTAGTTGCTAATTTTATGATAGCAAAAGTTTACTAAATGCTTCCTTAATTCTCTGATTCAATCTTGCTGCCCATTTGTTATACTTTTTAAGTTTTGATTTCTTTTAATCAAAGATTGGAATCAATTTGTAGACTAGATCATAAGATAACGATAACTACTGGTAATCACTATCCTCATCGGATGTATTTGCTAATTCTAGCTATAGGTATGCTATGCACTTGTAGTAATTCATAATTGACACACATAGAAATAGTCAATCAAACATGGTGATGGAAACTCAAGGATTATTTTATTCTTATTTTGTCTTCCCTTCACCATATGAATTCAACTATGCTTAATCTTAGATATCCAAAGCTTTTTGGTCACCATCTTTTGAGATCTAATCAAGTAATCCCAATTGAAATAGTGAAAAGTCGAGTTATGATCTCTCAATTTCTTAAAACTACTCCTAACTACTCAATTGGATTTGAAGAAATCCTAAGGATAATTAACTCACAATTAAGATCTCTCTTCAATTGCTTATCAACCTGATATTTGTAAGTCTATTAAGGTATCAACTCTTGTTGCATACTTAACATAAATATATTGATTCAATCTCTCGATTCTAATTAAGTAATAGCATAACAAATATCACAAAGCACTAATGTAACACCCTCATACCCCTTGGGAGGATATGCAGATGTCACACAAAATAGTATTGAAATAATCCAAAACATACTAAAGCATTTCCAGAAACTTAAGTAACATACGTTTTATTTCATAGGTTAGGTCATATTCAGAACATAACATACATATAGTACTTATCACATATAAGCCTTAAATCCACATCCAACAACTTAACATATCTCATGAACATAAACATTTGCAATAAGATACCAATAACTACATTATGTATTTATACATTACATATAATTACACAAATTCCCAATTCAAAAACAATCATATTTAATTCACATCACATAAATACTTTGAAACACATTTGAGTTCATAAGGACACATTCATCCTTGAACACACCATACATTTCAACATTAGACACATTATTTACTAACCACATATTCCTTAAGTAATTACCTCAATTAAGAATCCATAACTAAATTAACTTTTACTCAATTAATCTAACCTCAATTTAAGTTCATTTCACACCTTAAACAAGTCCAATTAAGTCCCAATGTACCAACTAAAATGACTTAACCTTTTATATTTCAACAATTGCACAAAACCAAGTTTTCCACCTTCCTAACCATTTCCCATGACCGTAGGAATGTGCCTTATAAATCCCATGATCATGTGATGAGTGAACCGAAGGTTCACTCACCCACATCCTTCAGTTTGTTTCCAAAACTTAACTTCTTCACATCCATTCAACACACCTTCACCAAAATCCATCAATTTCACTTCAATTCTACCTCATTCTTACTTCAATAACTCATCAAATTCATGTTTAAACCAATTGAAAATTCATTCATTAAGCATCTCACAATCCATGAACTTTTAGGTATCAACATCTAAAGCAAAAGCTATCAAATAAGTATCGTGTTCCAGACCTCAATTCATCACCAATTCAATACTTATTATATCCAATTCAAGCATCAAATAATTCATATTATAGCATGCAATCAAATTTAGCATTCCCGTACCTTCTTAACTTCAAATTTTAACTCCAAAGAACTAGTTATTCCGACCCTTCCAAGCAATCAACACACAACTAAAATCAAGTTCAAATTTCAGCACTAACAAGACAATAGCACAGAAAATAGAAAGACCTAGTTCTTGATGCGGTAATGTACAAAGATTCCAAGTGAAGATGATCCAAAATCAAGAATAATTCTAGAAGTTGAGAGGGAGTAAAAGGTTTTAGTGGAGAGGAGCAAAGTGTAGAGAGAAGGTTGTAGAAACGTCAAAGGTGAAGATGATTCATCACTTGCCTAACTCTTTGAATGCAAGGTGTCTTGGTTTGCAATGGCCACATGTCACATATGAAAGTGTGATACTTGTCCTTCATTAAAGCAACCTACGTGTCTTCATATGTGGTAGCCAAACATCACAATTCAATTAGGCCACTTGTCACTTAACCAATGTAGCCAAATGCCACTAACTCATAGGCTTAGTCATTCTAATTTTCCTTGTACTAACTTGACTTGCCACTTGACAATTTTCTTAGTCCAAATGTAAATTTTAATACCTCAATTCTCTAATGATATCAATGAATTCCAATTCACTAAATATAATCCATTAGACCAAAATTCTAGACATATGAAATTCACATTCAAATCATAACACAATTTTAACACCTATAACACATGTACTTTCATGAACATGTAACATTTCAACTAGGGTATAATTTGGGACCTCATAACTAATATATTAAATAAAATAAGGTAAAAGTTATACAAAACAATTCAAGAATAAAACACTAACATGGATTTAGCAATCCATAATCATGTCCAAAACATAACTATTCAAATTTGGCATATAAGGCAATAAAATAAAAGAAGAGATGAGAATGAAATTATATTGAAACCTTGATTTGGAAAATCTAGAAAGTTAGAGATGATTCTGATGCTTCCAATTTTGATTTTATTTTTGTTCTATGTAGCCTACTTTTTACTCCCTTTTTGGTGTCTATTTCGACTCTAAAAACTGCCTCATTTCCTATGGCATTCATAATATCCTTTTTATAGCAAAAACTAGGTTTTTAGAATATACATGGTCACTTACACGATATCCAAAATCCCCTCCAAATTGTGACTTCGCACAGTTACAAAAGCTTACACGGGCACATACTTCGACATATATCTTCACACGGGCATAAAAAACATCTTCGAAGCTCCACACATTTATAGTGACTTACACGGTCGCCATACACAACTGTGTATCTCCAAAGTTACTTCAATTCTTCTATTTTTATGCCTCAGTTTCACCTGAATTCCTCTTCTTTTTAGTTTACAAAGGTAATTATCACATAAAAACACACTTGAAGAAAAATAAGTACCAAAAATCATTGAAATATATAATTAAGATCAAACTTTTATCTTAAACATCAATTAATCAAACAAAATACATAAAAACACTAACAAGAACATAAATTTAATTCCTAAACATATGATTATCAACTAAGATAACACTTAAAACCTACTCTAACACCTAAAAGACATACTAAGTTTTACACCTATCAAGTATCCTCCTAGTTTTGGTCCTTTTCACTTTCTTCTTTATCATTCGGCTTTAGTCCCATCAATTCTATATAATCCCCTTTCTTAAATATTTTTCTAATTGGCTTCCACATCTTACCCTGTAATTTCAATGAAGGCTTAATTGATAGTCTACATCTACATTATCTTCATATATTTTCCCATTTAAGCCCAACCTAATAATAGGTATTTGATTTGGTAATTCCTTAGAGATATCTATATTAAGACGCAAACGAGCATAACCTATCTCTTTCTTTTTTTCTATAATTTCATCCATACAAAAGGTTGCCCCAAGTTGCTTGCCGCCATACTTAATCCCTTGGCAGTTCAATATGCTAACGGGACATTGTATAAGTTAACCCACAAAGGAACTAACTTGTGTTTTGTCTATCTTAGCATAAAAACTAGGTCGCCAGCTTTAAAGGAACAGAAGTAGATTCATCACGTAACAAGGGCCTTCCTTTAGGATTTTGAGTGCATGAGCTTTAGAGGAAAAGGTGAAGAGAGCTAAATTTTTATTAGTTAGTAAGACATCCACTATGCCTTTATTCTTCTGGAAGTTGTTAGTCTATTTTTGCAGCACTAGAAATGGAGGTCTCCTCTCCAAAAAGAAACCACCATTTACCCTTCCCAAGTTCTTGCTCCCTCTTAGAGAATTTCCAATCCAAGAGAGATAATGAATTTACCCTTTTCTTCCTTAGGTGGGGAGTAATAAAGTGTTTAGTCTTTATCCACTCCAATAACCTACTTCCAGATTTTCTTAACTTCAGAGGAGGAGGAGCCCTTCTCTGCTTGTTTGGAGTTAGGGTCAAGTGCAATGTTTTGAGAGGGTAGGAAGGAAAAATCAACTACTTACTTTGCACAAAAACCTAGAGCATTAGAGGTGTACATATTGTTTAATGGTGGAAAGGAAAAGTTGTTTAGAGCTAAGAAGATATTTTCAAAAAGTTGTTACCATAACATGTAACTGGTTAAAGGTGATAAAGCAAAGAAAATTGGAGGACCTAAATGCCCCTTATTGGAGCACTTAGAGAGAAGAATAAGGAAGACAGGTGAGCAGTTCAAGTGGAGATGATTACAAGAATTATTGGATTATTGTTATTATAATTATTGATATCGAAAAATGGAAGCAGAAACAGGAAATATTTGAATATGGTTAAACAGAATACAGGATAAGTGAGTAGGATAAGGATGAATCAACCTAAGGGACGGAGCTCTCATAGCTAGGGGATAAGGGTGTAGAGAGAGTCTAGAGAGAAAACATTGATGTGTTTCTCCTTTTCAATTTATAGGTTAATGGAATAAATGTTTTCAACTAATAAGTTATATTTAAAAAGATTTAAAATTTTTATAGTTTTACACTTAAGTAAAATTTAAAAACAATATTAAATGATACAATAACCTTATAAATAATTAATATACATAAAGGAATCAAATACATAAGTGAAAAAGTGTGACTTTCTAGTATTTCTATGGATTAAATAATTCATTAAAAATAAATTGTTATAACATATAAGTTGTTATATAAAATTATACCAAAAAGCTCAAGACCACCACTATAGATAGAAAACCTTGATTATATTATACCTTAAGTAAGGCCACTAACTCTGATTAAATAAACATTGATAACTATACAATGAGAAGTCCTACTAACTAGCTACCTCACTTAAGAACTACCCTTGATTAATTGTGCGTTACCTCATATAAGTGTCCTCATCCCAACTTATATGTTGCAAATTCTTTATGTTGATTCCTCTTATCACCTTCTTTTCTTTATGTCTTTATATCTACTTACTCTTTCTTCTCTCAATCTCTTTTTATAGGCTTTTTACTAGAATTGATGATTTAATAAATGTTGTTTGAGTTCACCCTAGTCCACTTTCGATATATTGCATCTCCTTGATTAGTCTTCATGTATTTGGTTTTAACTTGATAGTAGACTTTTTCCTCTAAGTGTCATCACTTTACAGTTTTATTTTTGTAATTAGCATTATTAACTTCAAAATTAATAGGATTGATGTTTTAGATGCATTCATATGTTGTGAAATTTGTTGGTCTTCCTAATCCTTTAACTAATTTTGTTCCCATGATTCAGTAATTTCCCTACTGAAACTTGTAGCAATTCACTTTGCCATTAGTTGCAATCTTATAAACTAAATGATCATCATCATCAACAACACTCAATTACGCACAAACATGAGGTTTGGGGAGGTCTAATAGTACGCAACCTTACCCCTATTTAGTAGATAAGCTATTTCTGATAGACTCACATGCAAATGAGAAATGAAGATATTACAAAAAAAGTCAAATAAACATAAAAGATGGAATAAAATAACTAAATACCTTTTAAAAACTTAGAATAAAGTAATAATAAATAATTTAAAATAGAATAATACGAACTTCGTTAAAGGGGAAAAAAGGTCAAAAAACTATAAACTTCATGAGAAAGAGCTAAACATGCAAAAAAAAGGTCGTTAAGCTCTTGAATCATTGATTAAACAAGCAATAGAGCCAGACTGAAGTAAGAGAAGAACTAAAAATTAAGGAATTGAGAACAAGAAGAGAGAATCAAAGAGTGAATGTGTACCCTGGGTGAAGATCCGAGCACAGGGAAAATAGACACAAAATAAAAATTATCATAGAAAAATGAAAGAGAAAGATTTTGTCAGTTTTTTCAAACAATTCATCACATCTACTAAAAGAACACAAATAAAGCTTGAAACTTTAGACCAAAACCAAATTAAAAAAATAACCTTGCTTGATGATCATGCACTTCAAATCAAGAGGTAGACATGACATAAGATAAAAAGTATCATAACCAAATGGAAGAGAAAGCTTGTATCAATTTCTACAAGCAATCTATAATAGCCCAGATCACTTGTTATAGATATTGTTCAGTTTAGGCCTTGGCCTAGCCAAGCTCTCAAAGCGGACAATATCTGTAAGTAGGTGATCTGGGCTGTTACAAGGAAGCGGACAAAATCTGTGAGCGAGTGATCTGAGCTGTTACACAATCCATCATATATACTAGAAAAATGCAAATAAAGCTTGAAACTCTAGACCAAAACCAAATCAAAAAAGCAACCCTAATTGATGATCATTCACTTCAAGGCAAGAGGCAGACAAGACACAATATAAAAAGTATCATAACAAAATGGAAGAGAAAGCTTGTCATTTTCTGCATACAATGCATCACTTAAACCAGAAAAACATAGAAAAAGCTTGAAACTTCAAACAAAAAACAAACTTGTTTGATTATCATTCATTTGACAGCAAGGGCAAGATCCCATACTTATGATATATAGTAGCATATCTCATATTAAGCTCCTCCCTCTTCCTTATATCCATATGATAAATTCCATATATGTTAGGTTGTAATTTTGTATGTGGTATAATGCATGTATTTTTTCCCATTTATTCAAGGAATAAACACATATAAAGAATAGATGCTCATGAATTTTCTATGATTGCCTTTATAAAAGGCACTCCAGATAGATTAAGGTAAATTAATGTGTCCATTATTAGTAGCCTTTTCAAGACTACTAGCCATATAGTAAAGGATATATTAGGAATGAGGAAACTATTCCATATCACTTTGTGCCACTCTATTATTGCTCCTCTAAGCCTTAATACCTCATTACAAGATTTGTTGCTAAACTCCCCTTTAGAATTCCTTTTACATATATAGGTATCTCTTCCCTCCTTAAATAAAGATTATAACTTGGTAAAGCTAGAAACAAACTTGAAGGGACATTGCTCCGCTGGTTGAAGTTAGTCCATCATTTCACCTTAGAATTCCTTGGAATATCCTACTAGTGATTTAGTATTTGAATAATGACGCTTTCTCCATATTTCCTATTTTCATTTTTTGTATTTAACCAATGTTCTTCTCATCCTCAATAGTTGAGCCATGAAGTAGGGATGTGAGGGCTTTGTTTTATTTTCCCATACAGTGTTTCTTTTTAAGAAATAGGAGTGGATCCATCTGTTCTATAATGACCCTTTATTTTCTACCAATCTCCATACACCC
>JANZLD010000004.1:35167038-35179138 GCA_026413575.1 Erythroxylum carthagenense | reverse complement strand
ATTGTATGATGATAATTGTCTTTATTTATATTAATTGTGGTTATTATTTATATGTAAAATATTTAAAAATTATTGTTGTTTCATATTAATTGTCATTATTATTTATTATTAAGATTTTTAAAAGCATGGTTGACATTATACAGTACAACTGTATAATATACTAATATGGACTATTTTGCAACTTTTAAAAATTTTAGGGACTATTTCATAAATTTAAAATTTTCTCGAAATGGTACCCGGTACCGGTACAGTTTCATTCTAGAGCTCAATCTGGTATCGAGCCCCGTGACAATTTTCTCAATTTTTTTACCTTTTCAATTCGTCTGCTTTTCGTTTGGTTTTATCTAATCTTATAATCTGCTCCATTTCTAACCCTTCAAACAATAGAATATGTATTTGAAGTCTTCATAAAATTTGTAGATCTTGAAATCCTCTTTCGAACCATCTAAAGAACACCCCAATCTGATATCTATAGGGAAAGTTATGATAATTTTCCCAATTTATATACTTTTTCAATTCGTCTGCTTTTTCATTTGATTTCATCTAATCCTACGGTCTGCTTCATTTTTGACCCTCCAGACGATAGAATCTATCTTTGAGGTCTCATAAAAGTTGTAGATCTTGAAGTCCTCTTTCTAACCATTCAAAGAACACCCTAATATGATATCTTTAGGGAAAGTTATGAGAATTTTCCCAATTTGTCTGCTTTTTCGTTTGATTTTGTCTGATCCTATCTTCTGCTTCATTTTTGACCCACTTAGACGATAGAATCTGTCTTCGGGGTCTTCATGAAAGTTGTATATTTTGAAGTCCTCTTTCAAACAATCTAAATAAAACCCTAATCCTATATATTTGTGGAAAGTTATGATAATTTTCCCAATTCATCTGCTTTTTTGTTTCATCTGCTTTTTCATTTGGTTTCATCTAATCCTATTTTCTGGTCCACTTTTGCCCTCCAGATGATATAATTTGTTTTCAATTCCTTCACAAAAGTTGTATATCTCAGAGTCATCTTTGAAACTGTCTTAAGATGATCTTAATCCGACATCTCTAGTGAAAGTTATGCAAATTGTCCTAAGATAGGTTCAATATGTTTGAGGACAAAACTTTATTTGATTCTTTCGGCTATAACTTTGTTATCCGACCTCCAAATGAAGTGATTCTTGAACCATTAGATTCATAAGGCATTGTTCTACCTCTACAAAATATTGGTAGCATTCAAAATCGATTTGAAAAAGATTGATTGATTGAAAGTGAGGGAATCGGTTGGAAAAGTGAACCGATGTTGTTTTACTTAATATACTTTGGTATTTTAATTACATATGGATCTGTAGGATTTCAAATTGAATGATTTTGGTGTCAATGGAAACATAAGACATATGGAAACATGTTTCTAGAAGAAATTGTTGTAAAATAACTTTAGTATCGAGGTCAGAAAGAGCATGCAAAGTTGACCCAAAATGATGTTCTATGGAAAAATCTGGAAGTGATTTAATGGGTTATGACTTATGTTTCAGTGGTTTTGTTAAGTCATAAACTTAAGTACAAATCATACTTAAGTGAGTTTTACTAAGAGGAAGTGGACAAGTGGCTAAGAAATGGACAGGTGTCCTAGCTTTAAAAATGAGTTTTAATAACCTTGAAAGATAACTTACTGTACTTGCCTTCATTTCTTTCTCTCAAAGTTTCTTTCTCTAGTGTATCTTCAACACAGAGTTTTTCATCAAAAACTTCACTAAAGCTAAACTATGCTTACCTTCATCTTCTACTGTTACCACTTTGTCATCTGTTTCTTTTTCCTTAAGAAAACTTGACCCAAACGCTTTATAAGATGAAATACGTGAGTTGCATGAAAGTTAGGGCTTTGTGATGGTTAAAGATTTTGAAGTCTTAACAAGTAAGGATCGTGTTAATCCTTATGAAAATTCTAAATGTGAGAAAAAAGGGATGGTTTATCTGACATAAAATAGTAATGAAAAAAGTAGCCATTTTCATGAATACAGTACAAACTAGATAAAAATTCAGATGTGTTGTTTTTAGGTATTTAGGGATTCTTATATGACATGATGGTGTAGAGATGATTTTGAGTAGAAAGATCATTGAATACATGCGAGAGAAGTGTACAGAAATTTTGAAAGTGATAAGGACATATATTCTCTCTCTCTCTCTCTATATATATATATATATATACGTGAATATTTTTGGAAAATTGAGGATGAACAAACATAGGATTAAAGTTAAGGAAATCATAGAGAGAGAGACGATGTCGTGTTTTCAGTTGGATTAAAAAGGAAAGTTGCTAGTGATAAATCAGAGAATGAATTGTTGACATCAAAATATCAAAGGTATGAGTATGTTTGGGGATAACGATATTCACACGATTGAGTGATTAAATTATGAAATGGAAATGAGCATAAGATATGAAGTTTGATAAAGTACTCGGGATTGTCATTGAGCATGCATTGTACATAGTTCATATAACTATTTGTGCATAAATGAGTTTTGTAACGTGTGTGAATTGTGTATTGCATAAATGGGATGTGTAGGATAAACGTCCGCATACAGGCGTATCCAGAAATTGGAAGCAAATACTATTTTGGAGCGTACTGTGAGTAGACCTAGATGGTCTCATTTCATTGTTTGTTTGTTTGAATTTTTGTATTGATTGACTACTGAATGCTCATATGAATGTGATTTGATTGTTGAATTCCGGACAATGAAGGTCTGATGATTGTGCTATATGCATGAGATATTGAAGTGCAAATTGTATGTGAATGGGATTATGCAAATGTGAATGATACATTCCATTTCATAAATGCATGAAATATAATAGCAGTTGTGACCTGAGTAGCCATCGATCAGAGCTTAAAGCTCAACGAGTAAAAATGAACCTCAAGCTCAAAAGTGATTCAGAGCCTCAGGCTCATCATTTAATGAGCCCTATATCCCCGAAGCGGATAAGGGACAGTTATCAATGAGCCCTATATAGGATAGTTAGGCACTCGATCACAACAAAGTAACAAATAAAAAGTGGGTCTCATGTGCATTGCATATGCATTATATGAATGATTAACTTTTATTGAATGTGAAATGGTGAAATGATGTGAATTATGTGTTATATGATTGGGTGAGCCATCGATGATGGTCACTCATTGAGTTCACAAAACTCACCCAAAATTTGCAAATATTTTTCAAGCTCAGAAAAATACCCCATTAGGCAAACGGGAGTATACCACAGTATACAAGTAAGGGATAGAAGTCGGGATCAGTTCGCGTCTGCATTGTACTTTTTTCTTTTTGTATTTAATTGTATAACTTCCGCAATTTTTGTATCAAATAATGTATTCAGAAACTTTTGCAATGTGTATTCAAATGTATTTATGTTGTAATGTATAGACGTTATGACTAAAGTGTTTTGAAATTATAATGGGCCCGAGTGGAAAGTGAATTTTCGATGAGTTGTGTATTGATTGTTTTATTATGATTGAAAATGTTTATGAAATAAAGTAGGCCCTATGTGATGATTGACTTCTGCATATTTTGATGCTTCAAAAAAATTTATACTGAGTTTTGACTGATTGAGTGTTCTAGCAAGCCACCCTCACAGGACACAAACTCGAATATCACCCATAGATATCGGATACGTGTCTGACGGGAGTGGGGTGCTACACAACTTCTTTAGCACTTGTTTTATCTAGTGAAGCTTCCTTCGACACTTAAAACCCTTCACTCTTTGAATAGGGACTTTCATTCCTTTGAGGATAATTGTATTAAAACCTTTTAGACTTGCTAGGAAATTATTGAATTTGAATGGCCTTAATCTCTTACAATTACTGATGATATTTTGCACTAGAATTGATGAGTAATCTAAGAACCTCAGCTTCATAAATTTTCTATAATTTCTGGGAACTTTATCATCGATTGATTATTTACCAAAGTTCTATCTAGTTTCTTTATTATTAACCATACAGAGCGTTGTTTATTGCTCTAGGTGAAATACCTTCCTTTATGCCTCAAATATGTAACTTCTAATAGCTCAATACATTCCCTTAGGTCATCAGAATAGTTTCTATCAGTCACATTTCCTTCAACTTTTGATATATAAACAATGTAGTTGAAGTCATTTGTAACTCATAGTTGCTCAATACATTCCTTTAGGTCATCATAATAGTTTCTATCACACATTTCCTTAAACTTCTGATTTGTAGACAGTGGGTTGACGTCTCCCAGTATAATACATGGTTCATTTATCGTTGGTTGGATATCTTCAATCCTGCTCCATAACACTTTCCTTTGGAAGTTGAAATTTGAACTATAGACATAAGTGATCATTACTTTATTTTTTCCTAAATAAACTCCATAACTAGGTGAATCACCCGATCAATTGATGCTAACTTAGTTACTCTCACCCTACAAGCTTTAAAAGTTATGATTACTCTCCCATAGTGGTACTTCTGGTAGTTTAATGTTAGATGCCACTAGCTTCCTAAGTTTAAGCTTCATCATATTCTCCTTGCTCAAATTTGTCTCCAAAAAACCCATTATTAATGGTTTCACTTTGGTTACAATGTCGTCTAATAAAACCTAATTTTGTGGCCAATTAATGTCCCTTAAATTCCAAGCTACTATTGATATAGGGTGGGGCTTTTAGTTGAAGGCCTCTTGGATCTTGTTTTCCCAATTGACTTCCTTCTATTATCACACATGGACCCTTCCTCATTTGAGGCTTGACTTGCCCTATCACTTTAATCACTACAGGTTCAACCTGTGTAGTGTTGTCCCTTATACTAGACTATTGTTCTTGTCCTCCCTTCCGTTCATTATTTTTACTACTTCAATTCCTAGCTGCTCTCATCTTATATCTATTGTTGTTGTGCCCTTAGTTCTTTTTCATTTAGATCTTCCCCCATCTCCTCCTTCCTATTTGTTCATTCTCATTTGAGTAGGCTATCCAATAGACTTATAGGCTACTCCTTGACTCAAACTATTACGACCACCTACTCTCACTAGACAAAAACCAACAAACTTAAATAAACAGATTTAGTATTAGATCCCTAATTATTAATAAATTATATTATCATTATTTATTAAATATTCGTTTATAAATATAACAATGAGATATAAATATGATAAATTAATAAAATAATAAATTTCATAATTTATTTATTAATATAAAACATCAGTCAAATTAATTACTTATAAAATAAAAATTAAATAAAAATTAAATATACTAAATAATGAATAAAACTTTAATAAAAAGAATTAATTTATTATTATACTAAACTAAAAATATATTCTAATTTGTATATGAAAATACTTCTAAAAATTATTATGTAAATTAGAAATAACGATCCAATTTAACAAAATAACCAAATTTGCACTTTTACAAAAATATAAGAGAATTTTAGAAATATTTTTAGAAGACAAAAGGGTTTAGCATAATTAATTAAATTACACAAAAGATTAGTCTCTTTTTCTTAAAACATTTTCATCTAGTTTGATTTTAATTATTCGAGCTCTCAAATTTTAAAAATGATAGTATAATAAAGCGTAAAAGATATATACCTCTTTATAATTTTCTATAATTTAAAAAAACTCCCTAATTTTTAAAATTAAGAAAAAAACTCTTTCTAGTTTTGAGTTTTTTTAAAATAACTTCTCCTTTTATATATTAGTTAAAAATAAATACAAAATGCACACAATATAAACACTATATATGAATTAATTAATTGTAACTAATGTGGTAATTTAGCTTTAAAGTCAATCCGAATTAATTAAATTTGATATAAATTAATAATTTAAAATAGTTCTAATAAATTAATAATTTAAGTTAGATTTAATTATTTCAATTCTAATTTAAGAATTGAGTTAAATTATTGTGTGAGCAGTATCTGATTAATACAAGTTGATGTTCATGATACATGTCCTCTGCTGTTTTTTTTTTAACCAAATTCTTGTAATGAGTTTTTCTATAAAAAATTGAAAATTAAAAGTAAATTTTTCAAAAATTTAAAAAATGAAGATTTTAGAAAAATTTTCTCTAACTTACACGTGAGATGTATGTCTTTTTACAGAATACACAAATTAAGACGAAAATATGAAACCCGATCCGACCCGATTGTATCTGAAGGCCAAGATTCACGACATAGAACTTTATTCCCTCAGCTGCTACTTCAATCGTCTGAAATCTAAATTCGTAAATACTTTCAACTAGTTGTTTCTTTTATCGCTCCAAAATTTACCAACTGAGTGTTTTGATTTTCTCTTTTTCATCGCGATTCAATTTCGGAATCTGCCCTTTTGTAAGAAGAGAAGTGTAGGAACTAGGGTTCAGTTTGTTTGTTTTCTAAAAGGACGATGTACGCTGATCGAGTGGAGGCTGCGGCCAGGAAGTCGATAAAGGAGCGTCTTAATGTTAACTCCATTGACCATTCTATTCGTAGCCGGCTAGTAACTGGAAAGAGGTTTGCTTTCTTTTCTTTTTTTTTTTCCTTTCTCCCCAAATCACCTTCCATAGGGTTAGGCAAAATTATTCATGTTGGAATGTGGTACTTAGTCAGATTCGTTGTGTAGTTTAGTTAGTTTTTTTAGTGCATTTTGTTTAAGGAAAAATGGTTTCTACTGGTAATGATAAGGTAGGAATTTGGGAAACATGGAACACTATTGGGGCATATTTTTTTTAATTTTCTACATTTCTTTATCTTCCTGCTTGTTATGTTAAAGAGGTATTACTAGCATTTTAAGCTTGAAATCTCTATTTGGAAGCTTACACTTGCTTGTGCAAGTAGTTGAGTATCTGCCTTAATTTACTTGTTTTCTACTGCTATTATAACTTTTCTTTTCTCTATCCTGTAATCTAATAAGGAGGATCAATTTCTTGCCCAGTATTGCAACTGCCTCTTGGGCCCTTTCTGTGTTATTTTCAGGGCTTATATAGTATGTTGAGGAACATTGTTATTAAGTTTATCGTGTACCTTTTGCAGGCAGAGGCAAGATGATAAATGGGAGCATGATCTTTTTGACAATGATGGGCCTCGTCTTTCAAGTACGGATTAATTCTGACCAGTCTCAGAAAACTACAATTGCTACTATTGCTGCACAAAAATAGGCTATATTTGGTTTTGATTTTTGTTAATTTCTTGTGAAGACCGCAAAGTTGGCCCGCAAGATCTTAGACAAAAACTCCAAAGGAAAAGTCTCCAACAGTCATCTCCAGGTGTAAACTGGCCAGTTTCTGGTGTGCGTGATTTGCGTGAAAAGTTGTCTGGAATAATGAATTCCCAAGCAGTTAATGCTGATCCATCCAAAGGAAAGCCGGAGGCTGCTAAAGCAACCAAGAAAAATGTTGCTGCTGAAATTCCTCGGCCAGAGGTTAAAAAATCTGTTGGCATGACTTCAACCAAAAAGTCACAGCAGAAGGTAATTATCCATGTGTGAATGTTGAATAGTCATACATGGCTGCGCTAGTTGTTTTGACATATAGACCTTATGCTCCTTCCTTTGTTGTCATTCCTAGTTCTTGATGACTGCATTGATGTTAGAACACTTTGCAATAGCCAGTCTCATTTGAAGTATTTCGAGAGATGGAATATTAAGAAAATGAACTTTGGCTATGCCTGTAATAATGGATGCAAGTAAGATTCCTTTGTTTCCAGAGATGAAACGTACATTTTTTTTAAAGTTATTGGTTTAAGCTTAATTTGTCTATTATATAGCAGTAGGTAAAGAGAAGTTTTAATGGACATTAGGTGGGGATAATATATCCTTTATAAGGTCGATCAGCACTGAGAAAATGTCCTAAAACAGCCTGTTGACTGTAATGTTACCACATGTTTAGTTGTTTATTCATTTGCAGGTGGAAGATGGTACCTTTTTTCTGTTGGGAGAGTACTAAAAAGTTAAAGCTGTATTGTTATGATCTTTATGCCTTTAATTTCAATCCAAATATGTTACTAATACATGCATATAGGGCACATTAATGCAACTTGCTAAGCAATGCCTTTTTCTTGCAGGCAGACACCTCAGTGGATAGTTTTTTGCAGTCATTGGGTCTAGAAAAATATCTCATTACTTTTCGGGCAGAAGAAGTAAGTACTATGCGATATCAACCGCTCTAATTAATTTAGGAAGTTGTTGCCTTTCTTACATACTTCACTCTTTGCAGGTTGATATGACAGCACTTATCCACATGAGTGATGAGGACCTCAAGGCTATAGGAATACCAATGGTAAACTCTTTATGGCCTCTTCATCATTGCGTGAATATCTTTCCTCAATTTTTATAGGGATAATTTGTACTCTTTTTTATGTATTGGAATTTTATGTTTTCACCTTTATGTATGATATGTGAGTATTAACTACGAGTTTACGTTGATGTTGAACTGCTTCAATAATCCTTGCTCTTATGTCAATTAGAAAATTGTTTTAACACCCTTCTCTGTTATGCTAACTTCTCTTTAGCTTGTCATAGGTTTTAGACTTTGCAATGGTAAAAAACTTTTATATCAGTTCATTCAACAAATTATGTAAGTGTTTGATTTCCTGTAAACTGTTGATAATCTCCAAGGCATTAAACTCGTTGGTTTCTGCTCAATCTGATTTTGGGTCTGCATGTCTGTTTGAGAACATGCAATGCAACTGTGTGTAAACTCGTAATCAAAGTTTTTTTTTCACCCTTTTCCTGCAGAATGATTCTGAAGTGTTGAAATCTCCATGTTTGGTACTACCAGAGCTATGAAATAGACTAATTATGTGACATGCTCAAAATTATCGCTCATTCATCCTCATTATATGCAACTTGGGAGCTATTATTTAATGGTCCTTGTTTTATTTGACGAATAACTGTCCTGTTTAATTCTTACTCCTGTGATCTTCAATGATCACTGGTTTTACCTCTTTAGTATTGTTCGCTACCTTCTGCTCTTGTGTTGTATTCGATTTACAGATCAACCTTTTACTGGTGTATATTTTTCTACCATGTGTTGGTTGTATCCATTAATTTCTATTATAAAGCTTTTATGTGAATCTTTCGTAGATATTCTTCTTGCGCAATGGTAATTCAGTTTGTTCGTGTGTCTTGGCATTTTTAGAACAAGCCAATTGGTATCTAACTTAATGCCAATCTTCGTATGATCATGCTTGTTTTTGGGGCTTTCCTTGCTTCTTTACCTAATTGGCTCTCTGGTTAACTTTGTGGTTTTAGGGCCCAAGAAAGAAGATAATGTTAGCATTGGAATCTAAAGGCTGAGATTTGGGAGTGTACTGGTTCAAGATTGGTTTTGTTTTCACGCAGGGTATGTTTTGGTTGATGTGGGCCTGTATTTAATATTCCCCGACAGCTTTCCCTTCTCCCTTTTCGTCTGAAAGGGGTCCCAAACTGGCACGTAATCTGTATTAACTTTGCTGGAGGAAGAAAAGGAGTGGGGAACGTTTGTTCTACTAGTAGCTGCAGACTATGAATTACATAGTTGCTTTTGGTTAGAATGACCGAGGTAGGTAGATAGTTTATACATGCTAATCGAAAGATGCGTTATTCCTTTGATAAGGAGGATTTCAATTCAAGTCTCCCATATTGATATGTGAGCGGTGAATCAATCAATCGAAAGATGCGCCCATTTTCCTTTGATGAAAAAGTTCCGAGGATAGAACTATAAATCTTGGAGTTTGACATTGTGTATTTTAAAACCATGGAAGTTTTATAATTAACATAATAAATGAAATAAGATTTTAGTTATGTAATTTTATAAATATAAAATAATATTGTAATTAAACGTGGTAATTATTAAATGTTTTCTTTTTGGTGTTGGAATTGTACCGATAATTACACACACTTTAGCTGATACGAATGTGATAGATTTATTTGGGTCAGACTAGGAGAGTGAAATTAGGGTGAGAATGAGATGATTAAGAGTCAACAGAAGAATTGACAACATTATCAGACTCTTTCTATGACTCTTCCTTCTTAGATTCTCCTTATTATTTGCTACTCTTATTGAGCTTTATTAGGGGCAAGTTTGCTCGAGTAGTTGTTGATGTGGATTTAAGAGCGCTGCTCCGCCCGTGTGTTGAGCTGGATGGGGAGATCATTAGGGTAGCTTACGAGGGCTCCCGCAGATTTGCTTCGCCTGTGGACGGGTCGGTCATGGAGAACCCATATGCCTGGTTAAAACCACTGGACCACCGGGGCCTACCTCGGCCAACGACACTCCGAGTGCTCCTTCTCGACCTGACTCCACTCACGAGTCTTCTTCTTCAGCGAGTCTCCTTCCGAAGGAATTTGGCCCCTGGATGCAAGTGGCTCGCCGCCCTTCAACTTCCCCAATGCCCAGCCATCTCGCCACCAGTAACGGTTCGTCCCCAATTGGATAGCGGGGGTCTCGTTTCACTGCTCTAACACACCAAGACCCGTTAGAGGCCCGCGTCGACGCGTCTACCTCAGTTGCAAAGACCCCTTCCCCTCCAACGATCGCCTTGTCACGTCCTACCCACGCGAATCCCAAATCCCTAATCCCCAACTCATTTTCAACACCCACCTAAAACGATCGTTGTCTCATGGATGCAGAGGCAACCCCAACTATGCCCACAAAACGTCAACGTCTGCCCTCCCTCAGCCACCAACGATGTCGTGTGCCCCAGCCCAGCTCTAAGGCACGGGCTTCCCTGTGCTGCCCACCCAGTTGGGCCTTCCCAGCCCACAGCCGTCCCCAGCCCCCCCCCCACTCGCCCCCACAGCCCTTCCAAGCCCACAGCAAGCCCAAGCCCAAGCCCTTCCAATGACAAACGTGGAGGTTCCTGACGACAACCCGTCGTTAACCCCCATTTCTGTGATTGTGTGCACAGTTGCCAACTCCAGGACTTAGGCTTTACCAGACCTCGTTTCACCTAGAGACGTGGTTCCATTCTCGCTCGTTTAGACCGCGCATTTTGTTCTCATGAATGGCATTCCGTTTTCCCCCACATCAGGGTCACTCACCTTCCGTTCCTTAAATCGGACCATCAACCCCTCCTGGTGTCTCTCACCGTTCACAGGCCTTCCCCTCCTCGAGCTAGGTCCTTTCACTTTCAATTTGCCTAGTTGACGCATTCTGACTTCCCCCAATTCGTCGCTGAGAACTGGTCACCTCCAGATACTGATCTCAGTCGCAACATACAGACGTTTGCATCTCGGCTTCAGATGTGGAATATGTCCGTTTTCGGAAACATCTTCCATCGGAAAAAGCGTCTCCTCGCCCGGCTTGCTGGCATCCAACAGCGACTGGAACATACTGAGTCCAGTGCCCTTCACCGCCTCGAGCTTCACCTTCGCACAAAACTGGAATAAGTCCTCCTCCAAGAGGAGCTCTACTGGCACCAATGTTCCCGATGCCAATGGCTTAGCCAAGGGGACCGCAATACCAAATATTATCACTCCATCACTATGAAAGGCACAGATTACTTCCCTAAGGGATGAGCACGAGAATGTGCTGTCCGACCCTCAATCCATCCGCCGTCACGCTCAGCAATTCCTCGCGACTCTTTACACAAAGGCTAGCTCTCTCCCTACTGCCCCGCTGCTTCATGGCCATTTTTCTCGACTTCCCCTTTTAGCCAGCACGGATTTGGCCCGACCCCT
This sequence comes from Erythroxylum carthagenense, assembly GCA_026413575.1. Taxonomy (NCBI): domain Eukaryota; kingdom Viridiplantae; phylum Streptophyta; class Magnoliopsida; order Malpighiales; family Erythroxylaceae; genus Erythroxylum; species Erythroxylum carthagenense. Next base: position 35,167,528 of record JANZLD010000004.1, on the reverse strand, counting down.
TGAGCCGGAGGAAATCAAGACAACATTCTTCAGCATGGACCCTAACAAGGCTCCAGGGTTTGATGGCATTCCAGCGCTTTTTTACCAGTCTCAATGGGATACAGTAGGCCATACTTTGACTGGCCTTTTTTAGCGTATCTTCCGACATGGAACTTGGGAAACGGACTTCAACCGCACTATCATGGTTCTCATTCCAAAAATACCGTCCCCTAGGTCCATTACCCACTTCCGACCAATTGCATTGTGTTCGGTGGTCTACAAAGCTATCACCAAAATCATCGTCAATCGCCTTAAACCCTATCTTGACGATCTGGTAGCTCCTACCCAATGTAGTTTTGTCCCTGGACGCCTGATCACGGATAATATCATTATCGTCCAGGAGGTCATTCACACTATGCTGAGGCAAACTAGATGCACTGGCTTTATGGCCATCAAGGTCGACCTGGAGAAAGCTTATGACCGGTTATCTTGGGATTTCATCCAAGATACG